>BDMV01000008.1:38397993-38606655 GCA_008326285.1 Oryza officinalis | reverse complement strand
GGAAGGTGGATGAACCCTCGCAGGTTAATGATAACTTCAACTTAACGTGGTTTTCAGTTAAAACTGTTGTGGGATAGGTTTGTGAAATAATTTGTGAAAACTAGCTTTATGCAAATAAACCAAGCCATCCTTGAACCCCTATGAACATTATATGCATTCTGTAGTGGTGGCTTGCTGAGTACGGTTGGTACTCACTCTTGCTTATTTACATCTTTTAGAAAGGTGTTGGTGTCGACCTGTACATGTGCTATGCTGGCAAGGAGTTACCGAGGACGGTGGAATAGGGACCTAGGTTCACCAGTCGATGCGTGTGGGATAAGATGGACCGCCGCTGCTTCGCTTCCGCTACTTCATTTAGTTGCTTTGGTATTTTGTGTTGCTGTCGACCATGCTTGGTCTATTCGGGTTCCATTTGGGCTACCCTTGTATTATTAATATATTGTAAGACCTGTAAGACGATGTCAGCTTGAGATATACAACTGTGCCATGTGTGTACCATCTACTGATCCAGGGAATGGTATTGTAATACACATGGGGTTCCCGGTATACAAAACCGGGGGCTCACAGCGGAGGCCGATCAGCCATGGTGTTGGTATAGATTGTCAACCAAAGTTGGACGAACCACCATAGACCCCCATGTGCCACTATTCTCTTCAATATTAGATCTTGAGTGGCAGAATGGAGCAGCCGATAGACAGCCCCAAGAAGATATCGGCCGAGAGGAAATTGTCTCTTTTCATCCAAGGCCTAAGCTAAGTGTTGGCAGTTCAGAGTAGGGCCACAGGTTGATCCGCAGAAGACAAATCTTTCTAGCCATAAGGTTAGAAAGGCCACATGTTCTCTTTCTGAGACTGATCCTGTTTTCTTGTGTTCAGCTACATATCCAGACCAACCTCCGATTTTCTTGGTCTTCAGTTTGTGGGTACTATTGATAAGGAGGTTGAAGGGATTGATCTCGGAATGTATGTCCAATCCTGTCAGCATCTTGATGTCTACCAGCGTCGGAGTCATCGGACCTTGTCTAAACAGAAATGCATTTAAGGTGCTGGACCAGAAATATGTGGCTGCTGACATAAGGGGCTCATTTTTCTTGGTATCGGCCAGGGATAGAGTGATGCATTGGCCGATTCCTATTTCATCCCAGTGGACTTGCTTGGCCGTGGCGACTCTCTTGTACCAAGTTCTAAAGCCAGTGAGCTTTGATGGCCAAGACCTGTAGGTGTGCTTCCATGAAGGTGCATTGGGTTTGACCTGCTTGAATGGGATTCTGTTCGTCTCCGCATTGATTAGCCAAGTAGGGTCAAAATTGCCCATAGGGCCCAGCAGGAACCGGTGTGATTTGTCATTGGTGGGGATTAGGATCTGGTTCTTGAAGACCTGTGGTGCATAAACAGTAATGGAAGATAAGACCCGGGGGGCAAGAGCAGAAGCCCTAGTTTGAAAAAACTCGGCGGTAAAATGAAAATGTGAGCTTGGAAAGGGTTGACTCACCACGGGGATCTCGGAAGTATAAAACGGCAAGGAAGCCATTAATGTGGTCGGGGAGGTCGTTGGTGAGGGGGTCGATGCCTTGAGAACGCCGAGGAGTCGCCGGAGTTGAGAGGCGCAGGTGGTCGATGAAGGACGGCGCAAGTAAGTCGGCAGCGAGAGGTTGTGAATCTGGATCTGTGCGGTTTTCAGGTAAACCCTAGCGAAGAAGTCGATGGGTTCCTCGGAGCTAATTCCGCCACATTATATAATGAAGCGGAATTGGGGGGCATGTGTTAACGGCAGATTTTCGTAATCTACTTGGAGAGGAAAGAGAAAACCGATGCGGAGAAGAAGGATTAAGTTGGAGTCGGACCAAGTCTTGTATCGGACTCGGCAAGTGTATCGGGCTGGAAGCTATGTCAGCAGAAAAGGTGTATCGGCCGATACGGATTCAACGTGGTTGTTGGCCGACGGAGATAGAGAGTTGATAGAGTCAACATGGGTTTGGTTTGGGCTCAGGATAAGCTTCAAGGAGGTTGCCAAATAGAGATAAGGCTCGGTTTTAGGCAATTGTATCTTGTAAATCAAGTAGGTTTAGATCTAATCTATGGCAAGAGTCTGCCGCAAAGACTTGTTTGTTAAGTTGTAGATAAGATCGTGTCTTATCTGGACAATGTTGTAATTTCGGGTATAAATATCCCTGTAGTATGTACATAGAAGCTCTCTCACAACAATACAATACACAAATCAATTTACTCTCGACGCATCGCCAACCTTCGCAAGAGGTTAATCTCGACGAGTTCTTGCTTCCCCAGAGCAGAGGTAAGAACTCGTGCCCGACGATCTACATCGTCGGGGCTAGCGTGTCGCTTTAGGCACGTTAAGCTTTGATGATGTGATCGTCGTTTATCATGCTTTGGGTGATTTTCATAAGTGTATTAATTATGCTTCGCTAGCGATCTACTCGTTTTAGGGTTTATTGCCGACGACGGTTTAATTATTATGCTTAGTTAAATCTTTCAATGCATCTACCATCCCCAAAAGCGATCGACGACTTGATTTTCTTTGTGTTAAGTCTCAATTCACACTTTGAGTTGCTATCGACCTTAGTCCTGTTTTGAGATCTAACCCAAAGCCTGTTTTTGATCGTAATTAAGGATAGCGCCGGGGTTTCAGCCAGTTTTATCTAATACATGTAATTACTATAATGTTTTTATATGTATCTGTCACTTGTATGAGTAGATTGACAAATATAAATGCATTTGTTATAGGTTATTCTTTAGGGTTTGCCTGTGATCGATATATTTATATAAATTGATTGGTTTGTACAAGTCTGCATTAGAGTATTAGCTAATGCACTTATCTCTTTTATCCCTCATCGGCCGATGCCGCTAATTGACATGAACATGTTGATGAAGGCCGATGAGATTAGACCTATATTCTGAATCTATTTTTTCACAATTACAAGTGAGCCGATATAGCTTTGCCCTATCGGTTAGGTCATGACAATGCGACATCGGCCTATCGGCCGATCGGCCATTGTTTAATTACATGGTTTGCTTGTTTATCTTGTTGATTGCAGATCAAATCAACTGGCACGCTCTACACACACCTAGGCAAGCCTTTGGACTTGCACTGGAGCTAAGCAGATCTCCTAGGCCGCCGTGAAAACGCGGAACCCGTTTGGTCGTGAGGCGGGTCTAAATTCTGCGCCAACACCTCACCACGCCCCCGCCCGCCGGCCCGGCCCGGCTTGGCGCGCGCACGTATGTGGCAGTCCCACCACCACCTCAACCGGTCAACAGTGGCTCTCTAATAACTTACAAAGTGGTATTTATCTCTCTGCTTAAATTTACAAGGTGGTATTAATCACCATAGCATTTATTATAGGCCAATGAAATTTATTGAGAATAAATTGAACCTAGCCAATTTATTCCAACATATATTACTCTCATTGCCTGATGCACTAGTTAATAATACATTGATCGATCAGCATATACATAACTCTCCCTGCCGATGATTGTGTAGAATGGTTAATTAATTTCATATGTAGGAGTTTTTTCTAGCTAGAGCCTAGAGATAGTGCTTAAAATCATGATTATTGTAGCAAATCAACCAAAATAGAATACTTCAGTCGTTCAGAGCAGAATGAACATCATTGTCCATTGACCTAATGAAAACATGACTTTTCTGTTAGATACGAATAATTCTATATGTTTTGATACATAGGCTTGGTTTAGTTGCAAAAATTTTTTGGCAAAAACATCACATCAGATATACGGACACACATTTAAAGTATTAAACGTCAACTAATAACAAAACAAATTACAGATTCCGATTGTAAACTGCGAGACGAATCTTTTGAGCCTAATTAAGCCATCATTAGCACATATGGATTACTGTAGCACTTATGGCTAATCATGACGTAATTAGGCTCAAAAGATTCATCTCGCAATTTACAGTCGAACTGTGCAATTGGTTTTTTTTTTCGTCCACATTTGATGCTCCATATATATGTCCAAACATTTGATGTGACGGAAAAGTTGAAAGTTTGAAAAAAAATTTTAGGATCTAAACACAGCCATAATGGCAATATATATGTCACATCGCTCTTTCCTATAAGCGACAAGGAAGATTCTACTCTACATGTCACATCTATTCGAGCACGTGGGTGAAAAGTGCTTGAAAAAGATTTGTCTACCAAATTAATGTCCTAATAATAACTGTACTAGACGTTATAAAGTGTAGTATAACAGTAACCATTATCGTCAATTAAAGATACATAGGCCCCTTCGAATCAAAGATCTATAAAGTAATTTTATAAGATTAAAATTCTATTAAAAAAAATTTCTATTTAGCTCTTTGATTTAAAGGATTGGAGTTTTTCAAATCCTATAAAATTTTTATGAAATAGCTCATTGCATATAGATTTTGGAAAAACTTAGCAAGAAGTTCAACCTCTTGGAAAAATTCTTTTAAGTCTATCTCTCTTATCCGATTTCTTTATTTTTTCTGCGGTCCAATCAAACGATCATTCATGTGTTTTGCAATTCTCTGTTTTACACTTATATTTCTATCGAAATCTTATGTTTTTTCTATTCCTCCATTCTTTCATTCTTACGATTCAAAGGGGTCCTTAGATGGCAAAACATGAGCTTGTGCAATACACAGTATCAGCTCATGGTTGGCATATCCACAAGGTAATGAAAATATTAATTAAAAGGACCAGTGTTTTTAGAACAGAATCAAAGGTACACACTCTCTCCAGTTGTGTTAATACTCCCAATTTGTACTAAGAAAACTTGTTAAAATTGATATTAGCTACTCCCTCCGTTTCAAAATTGTTAACGACGGATTTTGGTAATCGACTTGAAAAGGAAAAGGAAAATCGAAGCAGAGAAAAAGGGTTGAGTTGGAGTCGGACCAGGCCTCGTATCGGACTCAGTAATTGTATCGGACTAGGGAGATGTTGCTATAAAGAGTGTATTGGCCGATACGGATTCGGTGATAACGTGGGCCGATATGGGTTGCGAGTTGACCGTGTCAGCGTGGGTTTAGTCTGGGCCCGAAATAAGCTTCAAGGAAGTTGCCAAATAGAGATAAAGCTCGGTTTTAGGCAATTGTATCTTGTAAATTAGGTAGTTTAGATCTAATCTGTGGTTAGAGTCTGCCGCAAGGACTTGTTTGTTAGTTGTAGATAAGATCGTACCCAACAAGGGTTCTGTTGTAATCTCGGGTATAAATATCCCGATAGTTTGTACATGTAAAAAGACGCTCAATCAATCATACAATCAAACTAATCTACTTTCGGCGCATCGCCAACCCTCGCAAGAGGTTGACTCCTGACGAGTTTTTACTTCCCTAGAGCAAGGTAAGAACTCGTACCCGATGATTTACATCGTCGGGGCTAGCGTGTCGCTTTAGGCACGTTGAGCCCTGATGATGTGATCGTCGTTATCATGTGTTAGCTAATCTCGATGTGGTTTTCTGATTCTGTCTTGCCAGCGGTTAACTCGTTTTAGGGTTTATTGCCGACGACGATTAAATTAGTTTACTCGTTTGGATTATCTAAGGCATTTACCATCCCCAAAAGCAATCGACGGCTTGATTTTCTTTGTGTTAGGTTTCGATTCACACTTTGAGTTGTTATCGACCTTAGTCCTGTTTTGAGATTTAACACAAAGCCTGTTTTCGATTGTAATTAAGGATAGCGCCGGGGTTTCAGCCGGTCTTATCTAATGCATGTGATTATTTATGTTTTTGCATGCGTTTGTCACTTATACATGTGGATTGACGAATATAAATATATCGGTTGCAGGGGGTTCTTAAGGTTTCTCTGTGGTTGGTGTATTTATATTGGCCGATTGGCTTGTATAAGTCTGCACTAGGGTATTAGCTAGTGTATTTATCTTCGTGAAACCCTCATCGGCCGATCCCAGTATTTTGTTATATGCATGTTAATATGGGCCGATGAGATTAGATCTTTTTAATTTACTTATTATGTTGAGTAAGCCGACACAGCTTTGCCCTATCGGCTGGACTATAACAATGTGACATCGGCCTATCGGCCGATCGACCATTGTTTTCTGACATGGTTTACTTGTTTCTTGTTGATTGCAGATCAAATCAACTGGCACGCTCTGCGCACGACTAGGCAAGCCAATTTGGACCTGCACTGGAGCTAAGCAGATCTCCCAGGCCGCCGTGGAAACGCGGAACCCGTTTTCTTGTTGGGCGGGTCTAAATTCTGCGCCAATAAAAATATAATAATTTTTAGCACTCAGAATTTGTCTCAAAATATAACAACTTCTTCACCAACATTCTCTTCTCAACCAATCACAACCCTCCACCATTCACTTTTCTCACCTACCTTCACTTCTCACCAATCACAATCTCTTTTTATTTAATTCTATCCACTTTCTTAATAATCGTGTCCAACTCTAAAACTTCTTATATTTTAGAACGGAGGGAGTATTTGTAGTGTTTAAATTTTATCCTAAAATATATAGCTATATACTCCCTCCATTTCATAAGTCATTTTATTTTTTAAAAAAACTTTTTAAGTTTGACCAAATTTATAAAAAACTTAGCAAAAATTATAACATCAAATTAGTTTCATTAAAACAAAATTTTAATATATTTTGATATTATATTTGTTTTCTGTTAAAAATATTATTATATTTTTTATAAATTTGATCAACCTTAAAAAAATTTGATTAGAAAAAAAGTTAAAGTGATTTATAATATGAAATGGAGAGAGTATTTCTTACTACTTACCTCGTGAACCGCTCCTCATTTAATCTCCGTCCAATCTTGCTCCCAACTGGGTTTCTCATTTTCAACCATCTCTCATTAAATAAAATGATTTATAGTCTTTTTTTATCTTTAATCACTAAAAGGAATTTTTAGAAATGCTTTTATAGTTTAGGATGAAGAGAGAACGTAACATTGATAGTATAACGACAGGAGAACAGGTTATTGATATACGACGTTGGGAGTACGACAACCCAATAAAGTAGTATTGTCAGTGAACATAATAAAGGCAGAGTAATTGGATCCTAAAAATCATAGCCACATTATATTGAAGCCCAGCATTCCAGCAATGCATGCAAATGTGATGAAGAAAAAAGGAAGTGTGTGGCAGCATCAACTCCACAAGATTGCAAAAGCTTTGGAATTTGTTTGGCATATATGGGTGTGCCATGTCACGATCCCTTTTGGTCACCGTCTTTGGGACCAATTTTAACAATTAATTGTTGCGCATGGGCCCGAGCATATTAACTTCAGCCACCTAAGTGTTGGGCCTTATGGCCCTTATCCTTTCCCCGTTTGCTGCAGACGTTGGAGTCTTTTGTAGACTTTTCCGAGACGGGGATTGTTGGCTCCGTATGATGCAAAATTGCATAAAACACCCCGATAAAAACTCTTATCAACATCGCATCTCGCTGCTCAATGGGGTCCAAAGTCGAGAGACGAGAGAGATCGAATTGGAAAGAGAGTGTGTGCATATGTGTGTCCAGGAGGGAGTACCTCTTCTCTCTTAATAATTTCCATGTGATGTATTACGTGACATCATCTCGTATGTATTGCGAGTGTCCCTTGGTAGAATATATTCACTTCAATCATAAATATTTTATGTTTAGAATAGGATTTGATAAAAACTGAGTACAACTTTAATTATATTGAAATAAATTTATAAATTTAATAAGCCTATTGTGACGATACTTTTAAGAATCCAGTAGAGGAGCGTCGAGCGCCATGTGATCTTCTTGGTACTCTGCTTCGCTAAAGTTTTTTTCTCGAACGGTTAGACCGTTGCCAACATTTTATATATAGAAGAAGATGTCTTATTTTAAGGAGAAAACGAAAACAAACCTTACAGTGTATAGTTAGTTAAGAAAAATTGGACGAAACAACAACTACAACAAACTCACAACTAACTAACCTAAACTACAATGCCGCAAAAGCAGAATAACCAGGTTCACTAAGCAAACATTGTTCACCACAAAATTTGCAAAAAGAAACAAGATAGAAGACAAGCAAGCCTCCCTCACACGGGTGGAGACATGGCGTTATCGTCATCACACTGTCACCCACGTGATCCAACGACTCCAACTTCGCCAAGAAATGTTAGGATCAGGAGAGCCTTGCAAACCAACAAGCTTGCAACCCTACACTGGAGCGAAACATGACAAGCGTAGTTCGACTTGAGTCATCGTTGCCAAGCTCGCACCGCGTAGTAGCTTCGACTTTCTCAAACTTTAAACCACAATGTATTACTAATGAAAAGAGTACCACTAGACTTATCATCAAAAGAACTTTAATTGTCATTTGTATATTTGTCTATTTGCACAAATATTTTTGAAAAAAATAAATAGGCACACGAATTAAAAAATCAATTACATCATATATTAAATATTGAGGTGGTAATAGAATTTATTGTGAGGGTGAACTGAGCTACGCTCAGATGGTTAGGTTAATTGTGTTGAAATTTGCTCACCCAACTTAAGTTATAGACTTGACATACATGATCTTATTTACAAGGTTAACAATGAGATCGATGCATGTGGTGGCTTCATTACTCTAAAAAAAATACCGGTTCAATCTTACAGATGTGCTCGTATGGATAAGATATACGCACGTCTATATTGATATGGTTGATTTTGCACGCATGTAGTATGCTTTTGTACCTTGTTTCGGAAAAAAAAAATTGTTGTCAATGGGTCAATTCTAACACCAAATGTGTCATCAAATATAAAGCTAACTGCAGCCATATATGTAGGTGAGCTCCCCTAGCTTGCTTTCTACTATTAATTCCTCCATCACACACAGCTACTGCTACCTCTGCCGGCAGCAGATGTTTGTTCCATTTTTAGCACTGCACAACGGTTGACGTGGCCAGTGCCCTAGTTAGTGCTGGAGCATAGTGCTACGTATTCCTACGAGCGAGCTAGCCAGCCATGGACGAGCTTGTAGTCTCCCCTTCCTCCTGCTCCCCACCCTACTTCTCCGGCACGGCCTGCTTCCCGATGCTCGAGTTCGAGCTCTGCGAGGTCCCCGAGCAATGGCTGCTGGGACTGGGAGATGTCGACGGGCTCGACAAGGATGCCGCCTCCGCCTTGGCGGCGGCCTCGCAATCGGCGAGCTCCGACGTGTCCAGGCACCCGCCTGCCGCCGTGAGGGCGGAGCGCACGGCGAAGCGGCGGGGCCGGAAGCCCGGGCCACGCGCCGGCGGCGCCCCCTCGATCGGCCATGTGGAGGCCGAGCGGCAGCGCCGGGAGAAGCTCAACCGCCGGTTCTGCGACCTCCGCGCCGCTGTGCCCACCGTGTCACGGATGGGACAAGGCGTCCCTCCTTGCCGACGCCGCCGCCTACATCGCCGAGCTGCCGCCGCCGCGTGGACCGGCTCGAGGCCGAGGCCGCGGCGCGGAGGGCACCGCTGGCGCCCTCCGCTGCCGTCGCCTGGGCCGCGGCGCCGGGCTCCATCGGCCGGGATGATCTCGTGGTGCGGATGGTCGGGCGTGACGCGGCCATGCTGCGCCTGACGACGACGACGGCGGCGGCGGCGGCGGCGACGCGCCATGCCCCGGCGCGCATGATGTGCGCGCTCCGGGCGCTGAACTTGCCGGTGCAGCACGCGTCGGTGACGCGCGTGGGCGGCGCCACCGTGCAGGACGTGACGGTGGACGACGTGCCCGCCGCGCTCCAGGACGAAGGCTGCCTCCGCGCCGCGCTGCTGCACAGGCTGCAGCTGGAGAGCGGCGTCTGGCTGGCTCGAGCTGATGATGGAGTGATGCATGGATCGAACTAGCTAGTCTAGTCTACTATACATCGTACTACGTACGTGTCTGAAATGGAAGAGATGATGCATATGGTCAGCGCATGCATGCACGTTGTTGTGATTAATTAGTATATATTTCTCACTCTCAATGCATGGATGATCACTGCATCGACTTAATTGGCTTTTTTGTTTTGTTTTGTTTTGTTTTTCTTCTTGAAGATTATTGTCCACCAGTTATGGTGTCCAACTATTCGATCAAATAATTTGAAGCTTTATTGGCATTGATCAGCATTCAGGACCTGTCAATTTTGATTCGATCAGTTCGCTGCCATTTAGCTATAGTACGTAGTTTGGATTAATGGTACTACTAGTTATTTTGCACCATTCAAATTTACTATCTATGCATGATTGCAGACACAAACATATGCATCAAGCGTTATATATGTTTTTTTTGGCACAAGATGTACACGAAGTAATTTCATATTGTGTTACACATATATTTGCACCTTGTAAATTAAACTTCGCTAGGGTCTAGCTCGATCCAATTTTGCTCTTTCACAAGTATTGGTGGGAGTAGATATAATATGAAACGGAGGGAGTAGAATTCATGTGTTCATGTTTTGTGACGGCCTATTTGTATGGGATAATTTACCGTCCTTCAGGTACTTTCATACTTTGGTACCTGCTGGTACCTACAATATGAGCCGTCCATCTCATCATATCTAACGGCTGAGAAACGTTTGTACCTAGTGGTACCAATCACGTGCTAAATAACAGTTGAAAGAGATACTAAAGGTTAAAGGGTAAGCAAGTAATTTTCCCATGTGAAATAGCTCCTCTTTGGTTGCCCACGAGATCGCTTCCCCTCCTCATGCCGGTCTACCTCCTCGAGTCCCTCGTGCCTGCGAGGCGCAAGTCCTCCGCTGTCTCTACATCCACCGGTGCTTGGTCCCCATCCACCATCACCGGCTCCTAAGGCACTAGGTATGCCACCTTCCCGTAAAAGCGCATCCGACGTCGGCGCCTCCGACTCCCTGGTGCGTCCTGCGCTTGGGATACACCTACACAATTCGCCGCCGCCGTCGTCCCCCTTACCGGTGACAGCGTGGTGGAGGATGCGCTTTGAGATACTGCTGGGAACGGTGTGGAAGATTCTCGACGAACGCCCGACGCCGACACGGAGGCTACTCCAGGCGGCGGGCATGTCTCACGCACGCAGGAACACTTAGCTGTCTTGACAAGTTGCAAGATGCTTTGGACTTTTTCTTTGGTGCTATTGCTGATTACTAGCACCAGTGCATCACCAACAGAGATACAGCTAGGTGGCTTTAGGTGTGGATTGTAATATGATGACTACACTGGGATTCGTCGGCGCAGCATTTCATCGAACATGAGGAGCTCATGAGCGAGCATAGAACAGAGTCATGGCTCTTTGGGAATCAAACTGAAATCTTGTGCTCCTTCTCTTGCACATGTGAGCCATGAAAATCTTGTGCTGCTAACTCGTGGGAGGGGATCAAGAGTGCTCAAGGCGACGACAACCAGCAATCATGGCTACTACAGCTACTGGAAGGCAAGGACCATTTGATTTTCACCGCAGCCCATTCTTCCTGTTTGGTTGTTCTTGGAGACGAATAGCAAGAATAGATGCGATAGCCTCGAAGAGTCCGTTTCCTATCGTGCTCCAAAAGATTGAACGGTTAGATTTAGTTTAGTACCTACCAGTACCGATACCTAGAGGTATCAGATGAACCATAAAAAACCTCTATTTGCATATTTGCATAGTACGTACGTAGCATGAAAAGACTAGTATACTGTCTTTTTTAAGGATTAATGGTGCTATTAGCCACTTAATTTTTAGCAATAACGTAGCCATCAATCCCATCAATTTGCCTCTATAATTTCCCCTCCGCTCCAGATCTGGCAAATTAATTTATGTGGATCATTTGCTATAAGCAACACTAACTTATCAATCAACAGTGTCCTTTGTTTTTAATTTGAAAGGTGTCCTACTGTCCTGTGTCCAGTGTCGTTTTCGATTTGTCACTCATGGTGAGTTTGTTTATCTACTGTGTTTAGTAATGCAAATTAAATTAAGTTTGTCCAGTGTCAGAGCCTATCAAAATATAAACAAATATAATTGAACTGCAGCTCCATGCATGCTATATTAATGGCGTGGTGTTATGCGGGTAGAAAAAAAAATCTACGATGCCAGGTTATTTTGCACAATTGGAAATTAAATTTTGTAGTGCAGCAACAATGATATTTTTTTTACTACTACCTCTCGTCTCAAATAGACTTCACTCTTTGTACACGAATTTATACAATCACTTGTCTAGATTCTTGTATAAAAATATTTTTTTACAAAGGTATTCCTTCTGTTTCATATTATAAGTCGTTTGATTTTTTTCTAGTCATTTTTTTTTGAATTTGATCAAGTTTATAAAAAAAATAGTAGTATTTTCAACACAAAACAAACATATTATCAAAATATATTCAATGTTAAATTCAATGAAACTAATTTGATATTTTAGATGTGTCAAATTTTTTATAAACTTGATCAACTTAACAAAATTTGACTAGAAAAAAAAGTCAAACAACTTATAATATGAAATGTATAAATAAAAAGGAGGGAGTAATACTAATTAGATCATGATATTATGGTATATATATGTTAGTCGTATCGTAGACGCACCATTGTACGCGCGCGAGATGTTTGACAACTTTTGATCTGATGGCTGATCAAAAAATTGTTTTAAACAAAAGAGTGGGTTCCCTCTCCTCCTTTGGCTTATAACTCTACACGTACAAGCACATCATGTGTCAACTGTAGTTTCATATATAACAAATTTTGATTATTTGCAATAATATTAGTTTTCATATAAAAGACATACACATACTACTTTCCTAAAAGGCAAGGAGAGCGATCCTAGGTCAGCTTACAAGACTACCCTGGGTTGAGACAAATTAAACCATTTGTGATGCAATAATTGACACATATCCTGGCACTTCAACATGCCCTTTACTCCAAACCCTAGCCAATGCGCCATCGCTTACCCCGTCCTCCCTCCTCGTCTTCATTGCCACCTAGCATGCATGCTGCAGGAGTGTCACGCAAGCGCTAGGACGGCGATGACATGGCTCTTTCAATCCCCTCTTGACGGCTTAAGATGGTGGTGGTGAAGGTGTCAGTGACCAATCTAGCATCCACCATCGGATCCAACGATAGCAAGCAGCAGTCGCAGCATGGCATGACAGGAACAATGGCATCACGTATGATGGCTGTATCCGAACGGCTGGAACAGCTTGATCAGTGACGGGATGGCATGTACTTGGACAAGCGGTTCTGGTGGTTGCAGCGGTAACGTGGGTTGGATTAGCACCTCCCTTCCTCTTCTCTCGTGCCCAACCGCATGTGGTGAGGAGTTTCATGAGGGTCAACGTGGTGCTGATTGGTGTGTTTTCTCTGTGTGATGAAGGAAGGTGTTTGGGTGGTCATGTCCGCGGTGGTGGTTGTGTAGGTCTGGTTAGTAATCATGTCTTTGTGTGTTGGTGAGTGCGGTTAACCGGGCCAATAGCATTGCTTGGTTCTACGGTGGCAGCAACGTTTACACTTTCAGGCACACTGATGTCCTCCTAGGAGGCGTCATTTAGGTGTTTTTGTGCGGCGTGAAAAGCTTCGTGTAGAAACCCAAATTTCCGTTTGCCAAATAAACGGCGATAGTGCCCACATTATTATATTCAGTCTTAATTAAGTTTGCAAAAAATGAGAAGATTTAACATGCGTCTTAAGTCAACTGATGAGATCCAATAAGCCTAAAGAAAAAGAGAGAAAGGACTCAATAAAGACCGTTGATAGAAGCATATGGCGTAACAGAACATTAAAAATTGTGCCACCAACTAAGCATGCTCACAAGTTATTTCCATGAAGAAATGGGACGGCTGGACTCAGACCAATTAAGCATGGACCATGCATAAATCTGTCTTTTCAGTCGCACTAGATGTTTTGAGCTAAAATCCAAGAAAAAATAGTCCTCAATTGTCTTGAGAGGTCGTTATTGCGCAGGAAGACATTTCTGTCCTTTTATTGTTTGAATTTATTCATCTAAATTCCAACTAGTCTTTTCTTTTCGAAGGCTGATGACTAGTCGAAATTAATATATCATATATACGACAAATATAGTGTAGAGTTACCGATCAATATTTAGAGAGACTTTAGGTCAGGTGATCTTCATCCCGATCGATCGGATACCACACAGATGATGACACATCATTCGAATACGCACGTACGAAAATATGTATGGAAAAGACGAACTAATAAAGAGTGATGTATAGAGGGGCCTCATCTACAGGAGCAATCCGGCGCCTGACGATGGAGATGTGTTGACGACACAAATTCATACACGTGTGACACAAGGATAACACGTCATATTCCAAAAGGAGAATTTTGCTTCTTAATTTGATTTACATATAGGGACAGCACACATATAGAATCTATAATAAGATGCTCTTTTACAAGTGTTAACTAATACTCCTTTCATTTTATATTATAAGTCGTTTGATTTTTTTCCTAATCAGATTTTTTTAAGTCTAACCAAGTTTATAACAAAATATAGTAACATTTTTAATGCAAAGTAAACATCACATTAAAATATATTTAATTTTAAATTTGATGAAATTAATTTGTTGTCGTGCTCCCGTGTCCCGATCGATCAAAGCCTTGATGCATATCGATTGGTATATTACAGCAGGATTCTCCTACTCCTCCTGCCAACTTGAAGCTTTTGCAATGCATTTATGCACGTACCCCAAGCCCGTACGGCCTCCATCGAAATGTTCGTTAAGGAGGCCCAGGCCCAACTAACACCGATCACGAGCCAGATATAGCTATGGCCTATATGGGCTGTATATAGTGGGCTATAAGATACTAGGACCCTATGTGGAATAAGTCCACTTTGATTTCCTCAAATATAAGTTCAATCTGATTAGTATTCCTCAACCACAATAGATTTGTTAAACCCCGAAATATTAAGACCGATGTGAAGATGGTTTCCCTTGATGTGGCTCGTCGACAAAGGGGGAGAGAGAAGGGACAAGAGAAGGAAGGGGAGAGAGAGGATGACATGTGGACCCACCTTTTAAAAAAATACATGTGATTTGGACTACTACGTCAATAAATATTACCTTCAATACTGCCTGGAAGTTATTTTATATCAATTTTAACAGTTGAAGGATTCGTTATATCCGGTTTTGTGGTTGAGAGAGATATGAATCAGATTAAACCTATATTTAATTTAAGGGATTCTTGTTGGACTCCTTCCACATCAAATTGATAAGTTAGTGGGCTCTAAATCTATAATGGGCTATCTGGACGTTAAGCCCAATTAGGATGGTCTCCGTCCGTGCATGCGAAGGCCATATGATTACCGTTTCGCCAGTCCTACACGTTTGATCGCATGCAAAACAACACATCTGCATCGATCTCTCTTGTCTGTCTGCGCACGTTTTGTCGATCGATCCTGCCACTTGCCCGGGGCCTTCGTATACTACACTGCTGCAATGTTTCTCAAGAAAAGGAGATCAAAGAAACAAACACATCCTGTTAATCCACCAACTCAATTATCACCAATTTTTTTCTGACATATACCTATCTTAGGCCCTGTTTGGATGGGACTAAAACTTTTTATAGTCCTGTCATATCGGATATACGGATACTAATTTGAAGTATTAAATGTAGACTAAAAATAAAACTCATTTCATAACTCTGGACTAATTCGCGAGACGAATCTATTGAGCCTAATTAATCCATGATTAACGTATGTGATGCTACAGTAAACATGTGCTAATTATGAATTAATTAGGCTTAATAGGTTCATCTCGTGAATTAGTCTCTAGCTGTGTAATTAGTTTTGTAATTGGCCTATATTTAATACTTCAAATTAGTGTCCGTATATCCGATGTGACATGGACTAAAAAATAAATCCATCTCTCAAACACCCCCTTATGCACATACTCCTACTACATCTGCATAAAACAAAACACAAGCTCCAACCAAAACCTATGATTACTACTACTAACTGCACAACTACTGTAATCTTCACTAGAGAAAATAAGGGTGAAAAATAGTCACACAGGAAAAAACACTCCATCCATTCCAAAACCAAAATATAAGCACTTATAGCATTTAAAATTTATACTAAAATGTAAGCACTTTTAACGCTGTTTTGGTGCTACTTAGGCTGAGTTCTTTACCCAACTTTTCCAACTCACATATCTCTTTTTTCGCGCGCACGCTTTTCAAACTGCTAAACGGTGTGTTTTTTGCAAAAAGTTTCTATAGGAAAGTTGTTTTAAAAAATCATATTAATCCATTTTTCAAAAAAAAATAGTAAATACTTAACTAATCATGTGCTAATGAGTCGCTCCGTTTTCCGTGCGGAGGGAATATTTTCCCAAACCTAACAAACGGACACAACCTTATTCCATCGGTTATCTCCAATTCTAATTTATTCCAATGTTAAACTCAAACATAACTAATTTAATGAGAACATCAAAGTTTTTTCTGCTCGACCATAATCTCTAAACAATTTAGAGCAAACAAAATAAACCTCTAAATACAACCTCAAAGATGCCGCATATGATTAGATGATGAGGTAAATGTGAGAAAAAGGAGAGAGGAGTGGAGTCGCTTCGCATGTGAGAAGCAAACTCTACACAAACTAAATGATACGTTTTTTTGAAAAAAAATCCTATAAAAATTTACTTTAAAAATCATATTAATCCATCTTTAAAGTTTGAAATAATTACTTAATTAATCATATACTAGAAAAGTACCCATACATTACAACGGGACGTAAATGTTTAAAGTTAATGAAGAAACCGTTGTTGACATTTGTCTGATCGATCCATTGGCATTCAATGACACAAGTAGGTGGCAACAATCAGAATATTATTTAAGGGACTATTAAAAAACTTTCACAAGTTTTTTGAGTTGTAAACTTTGAAATGTAATTGTGGATGAAGCTTCTGACACGTGGGCCCGATGGTGATAGCATCGGAGGAACAAATGGCGAACAGTGTGATTGCTTTTACGCAGAAGTTGAAAAATTGGAAAATTGTGTGATGAACGAAGAAATCAATATTTTTAAGTTGATAAACCTAACAAAAAATGAGTGAAATTTTTAAGTGTAGAAAATGTGTGCAGTTGAACTGACGGCATGTCTTTTTTATACTCTATGTATTTTAATTGTGGGAGCCAACGGTACATTCGAATTATGAAATCAATGTTCGTGAAAATCTATGTTATTATTTTTTTCTGAAACATTACTATTTTTATTTATAAATCTCATTTAAAGTTAAATATCAACCAATAGATATGAAAAAAATTAGAAGCAGAGTAGACAGGTAGGAAAAAAGGACAAAAGAAATTGAAAGCGAAGCGGACTCGAAAAAAAGAAATCAAAAGCAGTCTCTAGTTTCTTCCTTTCTCCTCGGTCTTTCTCCCCGCAAGTTCTTTTTTCTCCCTTTTACTTTACTCCATCTCTCTCCTTCCTTTCCTCTGATTTCTCTGCTGCTGTTCCTGGTGAGAGAAGGAGGAAGCTTGTGTTGTTGCGCTCTCTCTCTCTCTCCTTCCCTCCATCTGATTTCTGTTCTGTTGTTCCAGATGAGGTTGGTTTTGCTGGATCTGGTCTCTTCCTTCTCTCTACTACTCGGGATTTGGTCTTATTTGGGGATTTGTTTTGCTGGATGTCTCAGGATTTGGTTATTTCTATGGGGATAAGATGAAGTTGGGCAACTGTGGGAGGCAAGCACCGGATCTGGAGTCCCCTCCGCCTCCCTCCCCTTGATCCCCCTGTTGACGCCGAATCCGTACCGCCGATGAGGATCTGGCATGCGGACACACGAAGACCTAGGAGATCTGCTTAGCTCCAGTGCAGATTCTAAAATTGATGAAGCGCGGGCGTGCCAGTCAGTTTGATCCTGCCACTGACAAGATATACAAAATAACAGAATAAAAGGTCTATCGGCCGATAGGCCGATGGCCAAAGATATCAGCCGATAGGCCGATAGGGCAAAAACAGCCGATCGGCCGGTAGGCCGATGGTGCAGTTCCAGTCGATGTCGATGCCAGCCGATATAGTTAGGGTTTTAATCCATCAGCTGTGTACTGAGCAAACATCTATATAGAAACGATCGGCCGACGATAACATGATAATATAACAATATAATATAGCATAAACCAATCATATGATAAAATAAATATTGATCTGAAGATTGAAGCACACATTGGCCGGAGGTCCGATGATACAACATCCAAAAGATATGTAATAAATACTCTGTTGTCATCGGGCAGGACCAATCTCTATGTATAAAACTCGTGGGCCGATGCAACGTTAAGATAACTCATCGGCTGAACCCCCGATGAAACCCTTATTGGCAGCCAACAAGCAGGCTAAAGATTACGGTTCTAATCACGACTTAGTAGATCAAACTGAACTGATGCAGCACTAAGTATTAAAAGAAACGCAAGACCTAGACAATCAAGTTCTTGACTGATTTTCAGGGTGGTGGATATCTTAGCCAATCTAATCTAGCGAGGCGATTTAGTCGATACTGGCGTAAACCCTAAAACGAATCTCGGCCGATACGATGAAATCGAGAAGCTAAATCAGATTGACTAAGATATATGATAGTAGGTACTTACGTTGCTGAGATCAGAACGTCGAAACCCTAGCCCCGATAGCGCAGGCAGCCATAACGAGACTTACTGTAACACCCCGGCCCAAGGCATAATAGGATTGATAGGATACTCATGCCAACAAGTTGCAACTTCTTTTCCGGAAGCCCATCTCCAAAGAACTCTAAAGTTAAGCGTGCTTGGCTTGGAGAAATCTAGGGATGGGTGACCGACCGGGAAGTCTTTCCCGCGTGCGCACGAGTGAGGACAAAGTGCGCAGAAAAGACTGGTGTTGGTTTGTGAGGGCAGTCTATGTCCTATTTAAGCTGCTAGATGTAAGCGGGCCCGGCCTCGTGGAGGCGGGACGTCACAGGACAAAGTGCGCAGAAAAGACTGGTGTTGGTTTGTGAGGGCAGTCTATGTCCTATTTAAGCTGCTAGATGTAAGCGGGCCCGGCCTCGTGGAGGCGGGACGTCACAGTATGGTATCAGAGCCGACTCTCGCGGTTTCACGGGCGCGTGTGTCGCAGTTGCGCAGGCATGGTGCGCATGGCTGGTGTGGACCCGGTGTGGTCACACAGCATGGCACATGCGCTGGCACTGGACATGGGTGTGTCGCAGTTGCGCAGGCATGGTGTGCATGGCTGGTGTGGACCCGGTATGGTCACACAGCATGGCACATGCGCTGGCACTGGACACACGGACGTGGCCAAGAGAGGGAGTTCCTGGCTTGGGGTTGATCGACGAGGACGTCGATCTCTTAAGGGGGTGAGGATGTAACACCCCGGCCCAAGGCATAATAGGATTGATAGGATACTCATGCCAACAAGTTGCAACTTCTTTTCCGGAAGCCCATCTCCAAAGAACTCTAAAGTTAAGCGTGCTTGGCTTGGAGAAATCTAGGGATGGGTGACCGACCGGGAAGTCTTTCCCGGGTGCGCACGAGTGAGGACAAAGTGTGCAGAAAAGACTGGTGTTGGTTTGTGAGGGCAGTCTATGTCCTATTTAAGCTGCTAGATGTAAGCAGGCCCGGCCTCGTGGAGGCGGGACGTCACACTTACCCCTCGTAGGAAGGGCATGAACTCGTCGAAGAAGACGAAAGTAAAAAGGTGGCGATGCGCTGAAGTTGTATTGATCGTGTGATAAAAATTACATGAACCTCGGGCTTACATATTTATACCCATAGGCTAACAAAGATCCTAACAGAATACGACTTAAACTTTCCTAAAGATAAAAGAAAACAGATAAAGTCCTTATTGGACACTAAACACACTTTCCTAAAGATAAAAAGGAAACTAACAAATTCTTCCTAATTAATAGATACAAGCCGTATCCTCCTCAAACTCGGTCTTCTCTGGATAAGATCTTCCCGAATCTAACAAGAATCCGACTGCTGTTAGTGATTGGTTTAAGAAAACCCCCATCGGCTGATGTAGAATTTTAGGCCGATACTAGTTTCAAGCCGATATGAACCTTGGGCCGATGGGGACTTCGGGGCTTACCAAATTCTAGTGTTAACACCCCCTACCTCCCACGCCTCCTTCCTCTCTCGGTCTCTCTCCCTCTGGTTTCTCCTTTCGTTTTTATCTCTCCAGAATACTAATCCTCTCAATCCTCCTTCCTGTCGACGGATCTAAGGCCTTTGCGCTTGGATTTGTCTGGATTTGGCCCTGCGTTGGCACCGTGGGCTGCAATCACCTGATTTGGGGCCTCCATGCTTGGATTCGTCTAGACTTGCTCCACTTCGGCGGCGGCGCTGAGCGGTGCACTGTGGTGGGATTCAGCTTTAGCGGCTTCGTGGCGTTCAGGGTGGCTGAGGCATTTCCGGTCCTAGTTCAAGTGGACGGGCAAGACGAATTGTGTCGGTGACATGGGACCGGGGGTATCGTGGCTGGAGGCTTGGGCGGACGCAGTCATCCACGTGGCCCGCCCCCCCGAGGGTGACGTGGCAGCTCCCCCCTCGGCCTCCCCGCAGGGTCGGGCCGCCCCGTTTTTGCCCCGAGGGCTAGGGCGCCCCGACCCCCTCTGGTCTCGGCATCTCGCGTGCGGGTTAGGTGAGCGCAGCAGGGCACACCTAACCGCATTTATGGCGGTTCAGACGAGCGCACTACGCCGCATTTAATGCGGTGCAGCGCATGCCTATCCGGTCCGTGACCGGTCGCGGTGTGTGACCGATCACAGACCAGTCAGATCGCGGGTTAGGTGGCGACAGGCGGCCTGCAGCACGCCTCGCCCCGTCCCGTCAGAGTGATGAGAGCCCCCTGTCTCTCATCCCTAGCCGGAGCCGGCGTGCCAACTCCTGGAGTTGGTATGTCAGTCCCGGTCAGATTCAGCCCGGATTTCGGCGCAGGCGTGGCGAGAAAGTCACCCGCCATTTAATGAAGGTTGAAGCGGGCGTCCCCCGGATGAGCCGGCTGGCTGCGCAAAGGCGCGCTGCGACGTCTATCAGGGGTAGCTTCCGGCAGTAGGACAGCCCTAATTGTAAAAGACTGTTTTCTTTCTTAGGCAGCTGGAGGCCCATGTGGTAGCCCCTTGCCATATAAAAGGAGGCCCAGGCCTAAGAAAGGGGGGAGATTTTTTTCGGACTCTGGCCAGTTTGCTCTAGAGCCTGAACTCCCTCTCTCTCTGTATCCCTTCACACTCAGATCCACCAGAACACAGGAGTAGGGTGTTACGCTTCTCAGCGGCCCGAACCTGTCTACGTCGCCCGTGTTTGTGTGTCTCCTCCCTCGCTGATATCCCTCAGATCAAGGGCTAAGAATCTCACCTAGCGCCCCCGGCCGAACCGGCAAAGGGGGGCCCGCACGGTCTCCCGGTGAGGGGTTCCACACTCCGTCAAATTGAAATCGAACACAGATGACAACGGACGAAATTTTAGAAGTACGAAATCATCTTCAATTTTTATAATAGGTAAAGATTAATGGTTCACCTCATTTTATGTATCTCCTCGATATTCTCCTTTCCCTTTCTCTCAAATACACCATTGGGTTGGAAACTTCTCTCCCGCACACGTACAACGGGCTTACTCAAACATAACTAATTTAATGAGAACATCAAAGTCTTTTCTGCTCGACCATAATCTCTAAACAATTTAGAGCAAACAAAATAAACCTCTAAATACAACCTCTAAAAACAAACATATGATTAGATGATGAGGTGAATGTGAGAAAAAAGAGAGGAGTGGAGTCGCCTCGCATACAAGGAGCAAACTCTACACAAACTATAACAAGAGAAAACATAGAGTAGTTGAATGGGTGCAAACCAATGTTAGAAATAGTGTGTATTGTGTATAGTACCTTTCAATTGATGATTAGATAATGTGAATGAAATTGAAAGTAGCAACCACTTCTAATCTTCACTATTAAATTTGTTCTTAAAAATGCTTATACTTAGAAGCGGAGGGAGTAGCAACTTCTCCACATAGTATTTAGGGCTTATTTGACAGGACTCCAACTCCTTATAACTCTAGGAGCAGAGTATAGAGTGAAGTTATAGAGCGGCCTGAAGTGCCCTCTAGCTCAGATCACTTTTGCCCGTTTTGTTCTTTTTTTGGGTGAAGTTGAAACCGTTTGGTTGACTCTAGCTCTAAGAGAGGCGGAGGAGAAGATGGAGGTAGAACCTCACCAAATATGCCTTAGTTTCTCCAATTTTCTATCTCAGCGCATTGCAACAATCCTTTGTTTTAATTTTCCCACATGCTTTCTCATGGTAGTCAATCACAACCAATATTTATTTAATTTAACTTCTTATTAGTCTCGTGAATAAAATTGCTTATATTTTTGAATGGAGGGAGTACAAACTATTAGGAAGCGTTCAAGAGAAGACATAGGGGAAAAACTCCTTGTTTTTTTACGCATGATTTCCAAACTGCTAAATGATACTTTTTTTAAAAAAAAACCCTATAAAATTTTATATTAATATATCTTTAAAGTTTGAAATAATTACCCAATTAATCATATATTAATATTTCACCTTGTTTTATGTATTTCCTCGATATTCTCCTTTCCCTTTCTCTCAAATACACCATTGGGTTGGAAACTTCTCTCCCGCACACGTACAACGGGCTGACTCATTAGCATATTATTAATTAAATATTTACTATAAAACAAACAGTGTTTGAAAACATGCGTATATAATAAAAAAGAAAATGAGAATAGGTAGTGTAGTTCTTGTAACATATGCACAAAAGACATGTTCCATCCCATCGACTGCAAAGTCGCAGTTGCAACGCGACCCACTCCTCTCCTGTACTAGTCGTCAGGACCGGACCTGACCTGATCAGACCGGCTGCCTCCTCCTCCTCCTCCTCCTCCGGGCTCCTGCCTCTCTCTTCCCCCTAAATCACACGCCTCCCCGACCCAAATCCCCTCTTCTCTCCCCTCTCTGTCCGATCGCCTCCTCCACCTCCGCCTCCGCCTAGCCGCCCCACCACGCTCACGCTCACGCTCGAGCCGCGAGGACGACGTCGCTCCCGCCTCGACCCCGCGTGCGCGCGCGGGAGAGGGGGCCCAAAACCCTAGCCCCGTCGCCCAGATCCCGATCCCGNNNGCTCGCTCGCAGGGATGGAGGCCGCGGCGGCGCGCAAGGAGTGGCGCGCCGTCCCCGACGCCCCGCTCCGCTCCAATGGCGCCGAGGTTCGTCTCCCTCGCTTCCCCCCCTTCCATCCGGTTGCTGCTGGTGTGTACTCATCTCGGTCGCGTTCTCCGTGTGCTGCTGTTGCTTCGTGTGTAGGATCCCGGGGAGCATGGGAAGATGGGGCAATCCGAGGACAGAGCCATGTACGAGGTGCGTGCGTGCGTGCTTGCTTCCGCGCCACTTCTCTCTTCCTCCTCTGCCACTGCGACGATGTTTTTTGTTTGTGGATTGAGCTGTGAAGCGGTCTGAGACGGTCGATGGATTGTTTTTTTTTTGCTGCAGGACGGGGGTGGACGACTGGACGATTACTGCTCGATCACCATCGACGGAAGCGGGGGGCTCAGCGAGGACATCATCCAGCAGCGCCTGCAGAGCGTCGTGCATCAGCGGGAGGAGCTGCAGCGGCTTGAGATGGAGCTGCGAGCCCAGGTCATTGCCCACCCACAGATCATTGAGGCGCAGCGCAGCTTCGAGGCTGCTGCCAAGGACCATGTGGCGGCTGCGGCAAAGCTAAAGGTTCTAACTTTGCTTTTCACTTGCACGTACATCGTGTTGCCAGTCGTGTCATGCATTAGGCGGGAATAGAGTACATGTAAATTAGTACTAATTGCATATGATTCGGCTTGTACTGCGGTTATTGGCTCCTTATGAGTGCTACTCATTCATTATTTTGGTTGGCATGATGATTGGTATTGCTTCTAATGGTTACATTACTGTCGTGAAGTGGGAATTGTTCCTTTTTATTTTGATGTCTAGGATGTTGCTTAGTGGGCGACCTCAGTAGCTTCTTTGCTGCTTCTTACAGAATGAAGTATCAAACATTTCTTTATGCTGTGATATATTCATGCATTGATTTTTTTTTACCAATTTTGGGCTAATACCTGAATGGTGGTTATGTGGTGCTCTGTTGTTGACTGAGTATATCTGTTATTGTGTTTGATTTGATGCGTGCAGTGCCTTGCTTGTTAGCTCAAGTAATGTTTGTTTACGGTTTACCATAAGTCATGTTCTATACTTTCCATGAATGATGTACGTACTGCAGATTGCCTTGTCCTTTTTAGTGGGAAAAATACTGATTTTGAATTGTACAGGAACAACTGCATGAACGGGAAAAGTACATCCTTGAGCTCGAAATGAAATTGGATGATAAGGACAGGGAACTGGATGCTTTGAAGATTGACCATCAAACGGTTAGTGCTCTGTGTTGCACCAGTGAGATTCAGAGGTTGTGATCTCTCACCATCTTTGTTTCCTTTTGGCAGGTGTGGGCAAATCAAGATCTTCTTAGAGAACAGACGAAGGAGCTTGCAACTTTTAGGTACTAATTCATTTCAGTATCATGTGGGATGACCGTATTTACTACTAGTTAGAGCAACACAGCAGCGGAGTCGCACCTCATCAAAGTATTAGAATTGTTTATGGACTTGCTGAATTGCTTGTTCTCTCACTCAATGAACAACCGCATGTGATGCTTATTCCCTTTTTTTTTGCGAATCATGTGATGCCCATTTATGCATGACAAAATAATTTTATTGTGCAAAAGAACATAACAAATAAAAAAAATTATGTGTTCATTTGCAATCCCTGACCAGGACATTTTTTTTGGTTCGATCAAAATCTTTGTTGTAGAAAATAAAATGTGTTTGGTATTTTTCTTATCTTCTGCAGAAGGGAACGTGACAATTCTGAAGCTGAAAGGGCACAACATCTTAAACAAATCCATGATCTCCAAGAACATCTGCGAGAAAAGGAAAGCCAAATGCTTGCATTAGAGGAACAGGTATTCTTTTCTCAACCCTCTTGTTTCCATTCTATTTTAGATTGTGTATGACTGTATGTCTCTATACGCATAGTCATACTACAAAAGAAACATAATATCTTTACTGTCATGTGCTTATAACAGTATCCTAGTTATTAACTTTTGAATGATTAACATGATAGACTCTTACAAAAAGTGTAACTTAGTATCACATGATGAGTTTACTGCAGTTCATTTCTAATGTTATGCAATGGATCTTGTTGAACTTGGGTTTTAAACAATTTCTGATAGTTTTACTTCCTTTCCAATGACATGGCTTCTCCTTGTTTTTCTGTTGCTGCAAATATTATCTTACCTTCAGGGAGAATATTAAAGCATTACCAGCATTGAGGCATTGAGCTAGTGCTTTGTATCCATGCATGAACAATCTGACATTTGTTTCTTTGTGAGAATTTCTAAATCAATGGTCAATAATTTTGTTGCATGATTGCCTTCCTCAAATTAGCATTCAGCCACTCACCGACGAGCATTTTATTTACAGCATAGGACTGCTCAAGATAACATTATTTACAAAGATGAACAATTGAGGGAAGCTCATGCTTGGATGGCACGAGTTCAAGAAATGGATACTTTACAGTCTCAGACAATGCAAGCTGAGCTACGTGATCGTACTGAGCAATTCAATCAATATTGGATTAGTTTCCAACAACAGGTATGATGTGTGGTTCATTAGATGCCTTCATTCTACTGTTTGCTTATGTCTTGACTGCATCGTATCAACATTCTCTTCACCCTGTCCTCTTGCTTTTCCCCAGTATGTTGAGATGCAAAGGGGTTTTCTGCATACCATACAACAACTTCAGCTAGAACTAAATGACTTAAGAGAACGAACTGGAGCACCAAAAGATGGTTCACAAACTGCTCAGGAGAGTTCAGCCGAGTCAACACCTGGTCAGAGCAAAGGGAACAACATGGCTGCTAATGGTAGTGGAGCAACAGATAGTAGTCAGTCAGTGAAAAGTAATGGAGTTCCAGATGGTTCCATAAAGGTATGGTTGTTTTTTTTAGTAGCTTCCTGAAACAATTTTCAGTGCTTATCATGGAAGGTGCACAATATAGTTCAATGTTGGTCAGTTGACTTTCTTAGCATGTGGTCAATATCCATGGTTTGAGTTGGTGTTTCTTTACCTGTGTTGGTCTCACTTCTATTCAGTTATACTGTATCATATTGGTTTATGTGGACACTTCTATTTCACTCAAGAAGAATATTCTCAATGGAACTGTCATATTTAAATTGTTTTCAGGGAAACAGTAATGCCTCTGCTGTACCCGTTGTTCCTTCATCACTGTTGGGTATAGGTGGTTTTGTTCCTTCTGCGCAGATTGCCGGGATGCATTCTTATATGATGCATCCTCAAGGTGTTCCTCCGTCTTTAGCATCGCCTAACTCCGCTGTTCCTCAGTTTGGTAGTTTCCAGTCACAGTCGACAATTCAACCAAACCTGCAGTGGCCCAATCAACAGGTACACAATACTCTGTAGCATTTTATTATTGTATCTTGTTTCTGTTGACATTTTGACCTCTTCTAATTTCGAACGCGGAAACAAATTTGTTCTCAATTAGGAAGCTCAAAATGCCTCACAGACACCAGACGAAACAAACTATCACACATCCCCACCAGATCAGAAGGCATTGCAACAAGCTGCTGGTAATAATGATGAGCTTTCCTTGAAGCAGAATCAGGCAACCCATGCAGAACATCTTACAGCCCATGGGGAACAACAGCAACAACAACGTTTCCCAAGTGTGGTTTCTGAATCCACTCATGAACAAAAGGTTAAGTCTGTTTTCTTGTTCGTTTGTGTATTCATAATATTTAACACTGTTTAAAATCTAATTCTTTCTAGAACTCTACAGGTTGTGGAATCCAATGTAACCGAACATTTAGTTTACAATGAACAACATAAGCCCCAGGATTCATCTTCAATTGTCAACCCTATTCGAAATTTTGAACATCAAGAGCAAACAAATGAATTGAAGGTTATAATATTTGCCATTGTTTCTTTTGTAAATTTCCATTTGATGTGTAAGCATCTTATATCAACAAGCTCTATGTACACCAGGATGAAAAAGTTGCTTCGGGCAACCAGTCGGAGGAGAAGGTATCTAGGCATCAGCATAAAGCTTCAGATTTTGATGCATCAACTACCCAAATCCACTTGAAAAGTGGTGCAGCAGAGTTCACTTCTAACGTTGTGAATCAGACTGACACACTTACTTCTGCCGGTGGTGGTTTGGGTTCACTCTTACCTCGCGTACCAAAGGAGCCTTCCCTTCTAGATGAGAGATCCCTTCTAGCTTGCATTGTACGTGCAGTTCCTGCTGGACCTGATGGCCGGATCAAGATTAGTACAACTGTGAGTTATACATGCATGCTCAAGATTGAGTGACTGACTAGCAGGAACTGTATATATCGTTTTGTCTAATGGAACATTGGCTGATTCATGTGCAATTTTTTTTCAGCTGCCAAATAGGCTTGGCAAAATGTTGGCTCCTCTTCATTGGCATGACTATAAGAAGCACTATGGGAAGCTAGATGATTTTGTGGCTAGCCATCCAGAGGTCTATTTTCAGATAGTCATTAAGTAAAATAACTGTTGGTAATTCTTGTTATTGATTGTTGTGTTTGTTCTGCAGCTCTTTGTGATTGAAGGAGACTTCATTCACCTTCGTGAAGGAGCACAGCAGATCATTTCAGCTACTACAGCTGCCGCCAAAATTGCTGCTGTTGCATCTTCGGCTCCTTACTCATTGTTACCTTCAGTCGCTGTTACTCCTGTGGCACAAAGCACTAGGCAAAAGAGAGGACCTCCTGTTGATTCCAGATCTTCAAATGTAATGCCATCTAGAAATGGGTCTACCACTGCTAACTTTGGAGATCAGTTTGACAAGGGTGGACATATCCCAAAAGCCAACGACAGTGTTGGTTATAACATTGTTCAGGGGATTGGTGATGTAACAATTGCAAGTAAAGTAAAACACATCCAGGAGAATGGCTTTTCAGATGAAGTTCGACCTGGACAGTCATCCATGCATGCAATTTCTGCAAATGGAGTCAGACATGAACGATCTGGCATCCCTGCAGGTAATACCAGACATGGTTATGGTGGAAAGCAACAGGGAAGGTATCAACCATTTCTTATGTGTTATTGTTGTTATAAAGCCTTTCTTGTTTCTTAGTGATGATTTACTGTAAATTCCTTGTATGTACCAGGTCTACGGGGCCTGCATACATTTCCAGAAGATGAGCAAGTGGCTTGTCGTTGGGTACGATTTCATACTCTGGTGTAAAAAGTAGGATGCCAATGATAATCTAGCTCGAATTGTTTATGGTCTTTCTATTGAGTTCTAGTCCATTGAGCTGCTATTTCTACTTTTGTAGCTAGTTATTTTTTTGTTCAGAAGTTATGCTTTTGTAGATTTACTATTGTTATTCTGTTTCTGAGGGGGAATTGGATTTGGATATAGGTGATGTTAGCTCAATACTCCCTCTGTTTCAAATTACTTGTTGTTTTACGTTTGTCCTTAGTCGATCATTTTGATCTTTGACCATCAATTTCAATAAACTCATATGGTTTAATATCATGATATTTATATTTTTAAATTCACCATGACAAATACTTTCATAACATGTAATTCACATGTTAAACTACATGGATTTCTGAAAATTAATAGTCAAAGATAGGTATGTTTGACTTAGGACCAATCTAGAATGACAAGCAATTTGAAACGGAGGAGTAGAAGGTTTAGAATTAGACAATTATAGTACCTAAGTACCATAATGTTTAATGAGTAATCAGCAAACTACAGTACCATATACATGTTACATCGGCATCTAGTTTTTTTTTGTCAGGCTATGTAGAGTATTATCTGACACACGTTGTCTGTATATGGAACTCAACATGACATGCTTCAATTTTTTTCTCATTGCAGGTCCAGTTGGTTTAAAGGGTAGTGAACTGGAAATCATGTGAAGCTATGATTTGGTTTAAAAGGGTTGATGTCGAAGATGACCAGAATTAATTGTTCTGAATTTAATTCCGCACAAATTGCTTTTCGCAGCGCCTGTATTGGGCCTTGTTTTGGCAAGTTGTACTGAAACTAGTTCCCGATCAGAAAATACTGAGGAAGTTTTGCAACCATTGTAACTTGTCTATGCCTGCGTGCCGTGTCGTGGGGCACCTGAGTTGGTTTTACGCCACGTTTTAAACTGTTGAATTTTAGTCAACATCTATACAGTACCAGCGTTTTCTAGTAACAATTGTCTTACATGGGGTGTACCGGAGGAAAAATCAGTCAGGTAACAAACACTGAAATTTTGAATGCGGGATATCATGTACTCTTCTATTCTTTCCTCGGGTTCCACGCAGCATGGTCGAGCACTCGAGCTGCTTATCGCTGCAACCGCAAGAAGTATGGCTTCTAACCCCTTCCTGATAAGAACGAACCGAGATGCACATATTGTTGAGTGAGGAAATCTCCTCGACCCAGAGATGTAGACATTAATTGAACTGCAACGGAATCTATTGATTGAACAATATACAATTACAAGACTTGAAGGGGCATTTGCAATGTTTAGTACTCATAGGGTAATAACATTGTTCTACATCTAAAGAAGAACACACTACTAAAAAACATGCTACAGCGTATTATCTTGTGGGCCCCATTGCCTGATTAAAAAAACAAAATGACCGGTTGCTCTCTTCTCTGCCACTTCATTCACAGTAATGGCATTATATGGTCTCTTATCCTAACAGATAGACCCATTCTCACTAATGGTCATGGTCTCTTGTCTTTCTTCAGTTTGGACTTACAAATTAGATGGACCCACATCATCCTCTCTCCTTAAGAATAGGTTGTTATCCATATGATATTGGTTGCTATACAAGAACCTGCTTAAAAAAAAGACCTGCAATGTATAAGAGAACCGGTATTAGCATGCTCTCTCTCCTCTAATACCACTCCAAAACCCATATTGTGGATGTTGTTATACTTAGTTGATTGAAAGATATAAAATAGAAGACGTTGACACGTAGGCCAGGCACAACAGAAATAACAATCAATTGAACAATACATGTATATGATGACCAAAAAGCAGCCATGGCGGAAGCACTGCTCCTTCCCATCGTGCACGGGGTGGCCGGCAGGGCGAGGCGACCAACGAGCTCGTCCAGAGCGTCACTCGCATGTGCGGCGTCGACGAACTGGAGCGTCAGCTGAGAGACGATGATGGGGTATTAAGATCTTATTACCCGCCTGATATCGTACCGACCAGAATGGGACAACGATCAATAGCAGCCCCCTTTTATTGGTCTCTCAGTCCTCTTTAGATTTTCTCAAGTGCTCCTTTCGTTTTTAAATATACTCTCTCCGTTTTTTAATAGCTCATGCCGCTAAATATAATCCAATGGTTAGGATTACGGATGATTGTTAAGATTACCGTCCATCCTGTGACCTAACGCACCCTAACGGCAGGGGCTGGGAAATGGGAATATAGCCCATTTTAATGCCATTTGTTGCCCAAGAGAAATAAAAAAAAATGCTCATCGTGTAAATCAACCACACCAAAATATATGGAGGTATTTGGTTATATTATTACATGAAATATCCATTATTAATAATAAAACAGAAAACATGCAACCCTTCATGTTCCTAGCTAGGTAGTTTCCTCATTACGCAAATTTGGCATAAAATAGTCGTTCGAACTCTTCCATCTTTCTTGCCTCCATACACATAAGCACGCGCACTCCACCCCCATCGTTGTCTGTGCCATCCATCATATAAACGAATCCGCCGCGCACCGACTCCGCACGAGACATCACCTCCGGCTTCCCCCACCCGAAATCGGCGTCGTAAACAGGCATGCCTAGCCAGCAGATCATTCGCAGTTCTGTATCTGGCAGGTTTCCCTTGGTAGGCTTCTTGGACATCCCTGCTATCTCATTGTAGTCTATCACCGACTGCAGCATCTCATCGTCAAGGCGGCCCAGTGTGCTCTTTATTTGGGCACCAGTCGCAGCCAGCGTCCCCAAGACAATGTCCCTCACCGTGGAGGTTGCTTTCATGATGACAAGTGCATTGCCGAAGTAGCGGTCTGGGAGAGGTGGCGTTACACGGCGTCGGATGTTGACCGGGAAGGTGACGCGTGTCTCGGCGTCTAGAGGCAGTTGCCGAGCAACACACGTGCACTGCCATACAAGGGCGCTCACGGCGCAAAATGTGCTCATGCCACCACAGATTCGTTTAAGGGCAACGAGCTGGTGCACAGAGATGGTGAAGATCTTGGAAGATATGGGGCCTGACGGCTCACAGAGGTTCAGTTTTAGACTGAACATGGAGTGCACATTCGGGTGGACGATAGGTGAGGAGCGCGCGCGGAGGAGCGTGCGATCAAGACAGGGCAACTCTACAACTGCGGCTTCACCATTTCTGCAGAAAGAAGACCACGTCTGGATGAAATGGACAGCGCTAAGGGCGTCGATGGCGGAATGGTGCAGCACTGTCCCTAAGGCCACGCCACCACAACTAAAGAAGGTCACCTGCAAGAATAATTGATGTCGCCACCTACATATCAGTATCACCACACTAGTCCAAGTTATATACAATTGAATACATGCAAACTGAATAATGACCTGTATTCCAAGCACGATAGATGCTGGTTCAATGCGGGGGACGAACAACCTCCTCAACTCTGGCGATGGCTGAAGGTCGCTGAAGTCATTGACGGTGAGCTCTGACCGAGCCACAACAAAGAGCGCACCCTCAGCATTGCAGTCAATCTCGGGCCTACTGTCGCCATCTACACGAAGACGACCTGCCAGGGGATAAAAGGCCACCAGGGCCTTAGCCATAGCCTCCTTGAGCCTCCCTACCTCAAAAAAGTCGGTGTCGCCGCTAGCAGCAAGAACTTCACGTCGGTAGAAGTAAACAGTAGGGGTGTGGCCTCTGTTGGCCAGGACGATGTCGAGGGGAGACAGCCAAAGCCCTTGCCTCGGCGTGTCCTCGCTGGGTGCTATAAAACAGGACTCAATCTCTTCCACCTCTTCTATCTCTGACTTCAGCGCCTTGTCCATGAGCAGAAAGATTGGCCGCAAAGTACTAAAGTACTGCTATAGTTAGTTCCTTTTTACATAGATCCTGTATATATACACACACATCGACAAGATTGGTACATATCAATTAAATGCAATAATGCTTCGGGGATCGTCCTTAGAGAATTTGAAGAAAAAACGCATTTAACTAACTTATTCAGCCACAAGTATGATTAAAATTTTAATCACATTTTATTTACATAAGTTAATATTTATAATAATGGAAGAGAAATGCACGGGTTGGTGCCATGCAACTGCAAATACCATCTAATATTTAGTTTTAATTTATCAAAAGACTAATGAGTCCATAATTCGGAATTAATAAATATGAATCTGTACCATCTTTATTGTAAATTTAATATTTCATTAATTTAATTCCAAAATTTAAATTAATAATTAGCAAGTTATGTTAGAGTTTATGTCGAATATGTGTACAAACTACAAAGTCGGTTAGAAATAGAATAAGAGTCGGACTATATCCTAGAATCTCTTTTAAATTGAGGGACGGACCTGTCATAACCATATGACGACAATAATGACTTAGCATAGCGAGAGAAAGTGGCTGCTGGCGATGTTCGGCCCGTGAGTTGTTGTAACTCTGATACGCTGTAATATACTGGATCGGGGAGGAGTGTCCGTAATTAATGCCCTGGAGATGTAGGCTTCGGCTGAACCTCGTTAACAAATATAGTGTCTCGGTGTCGTCATTGTGTTTAGATCTTATATGGCGTTTCTTCCGCATTTGATTCTCGGTGTGCTATCGGGACTAGTTTTATAACATGTTATAAATGGTGTGTGAACCCTTTGGCTGTTTTTTTTTTAAAAAAAGAGCATGACTCCTTCCCTTTCCATTACTAGAAATGTAGGTGTTCAACTACAGGAAACAGAAGACTGAATATGTTTTTTCTGTTACTCTCTCCATCCCAAAATATACGACGTTTTAACTACCCAACTTCAGGAGTACAATCTAAACAACAGTTGTAATGTAGTTACCTGGATTATGGTACGAGGCCGCGTTCCTCCACGAGCAAAGCTCCTATATATACGAGACTGCTCTCTCAATGGCCACTTAACCAATACTGCTCCACGGCCGCGGCCTTCGTCGCCGCTCCGTCGATCGATCGGCTGCTCCAGCGCTTCGCCGACGACGACCTCGCCGAGGAGTCTGTCTCTCCGTTGTTGAGCTAGCTAGCTAGTTAGCTCGCAGTGTGAGGCTGTGAGCCCGATCTGGTTGCCTATCTATCTGTGGGGGGAGAAGAGATATATTAGTAGTGGCTCAATCCGGCAGGCAGCTTATTTATATATCCCCATCGATGGGAAAAGATCAATTAAAGAAGCGATGTGGTTTTTCAAGCCGCTAGACTTGTCCCCATCGAATTTTCAGCCATCGGATGAGCAAACCAACGCACAGGCAACAGATGACTATAATAACCAATTGTTCAAAGACAGCCTCGCATGAACAGAGATCAACAAATTAGTAACAAAACTAAGTGACTTGATTAATAATTAATACAATAGAAAATTGAATTTAACTAAGAGAAAATAGAAAATAAAAAATTTACGGTGTCAAAGTGCTAATTAAGCTGTTGGGGTTAGTTCTTTTTCTATACTTCCATCCACAAATATACATCCACTGGATGTACATGCATAACAACTATAAATGCAATAATGCTTCGGGGACCATTAATTGGTATGCATGCCATGTATGAGATTTATGTGCTGCTGTAGAGTGATAGATGTTTTCTGTTCAAATTTATTGTATTATAAAATATCACATCATATTCTAGATTGCTATATTATGAGACAAAAACTGAGAATGACACTTCACTGACTATATTATTGTATGGGATGCCATCTGCCTTTTTAGTGGCAGGATCTATTCAATTACAAACACTAGTCATCAGTGCGCATACAACAAAGATTTGGTGTAATAACATGAGAAACAGTAAAATCGCCAATAATACCGAAACCTCTTCCCTCTCCCAATTCTCGACTGGCGCTAGCTAGTCATCCATGCACATACAACATGATTTAGTGTACATATATATCGGATACCGTCTTTTCTCTAGAATTAATGTGTCAGCCTTCTTCTAAATATGTGTCAACATCTAAATACAAATATGATATAGTATTGTACAGAAATAAACCTTATTTGTATATTTATTTTCAAAGTTAGGAGTGAATAAAGGAGTCCCTGATAACGATATAAGATCTACTCCTATTTAAGCCCAACTAGGACTGCCCTGATCATATCCTAACTTGTCTCCTAAGTTCTACTGGGATAAGAGACAACCTGAGGTACCAATACAAGGCCTCACAAGATAGGAACACAACTCAACACAACCCAAGGAGGAACCATATAAGCCACCTCCAATCTCATTGAGTCGACATTAGAGGAGCTCAACGACAACTAGTCGCTGACCACTGTACCAGAGCTCAACACCAACATAGTGACAGACTAGATTAGGGTTTTTCTCCCCATACTTTGTACTCATAAGATTGATATAATGACAACGTGGGCCTCCAGCTAAACAGGGGTAAGGCTATTACCTATCTCAAGGATCTAAACCTGTATAAAAATCTAAGTCTCACTTTCTCTCGCAACAACTTCATTTTCATCCTCACATCGGCCGGTCCATACATCCTCAAATACACCGTATATACACGGATCCTGTGGTTGAAATATTATCCATCTACAAAATGTTTGAGTCAGGATTACATATTTGATCAAGCATCAGTACTACAAAACCCTAGTAGGGAGCATCTCATATGTTCCAAATTAAAAAAAAAAACTGACACATATAAGCCATTTCACGTCCTCCTGACCCATGCTATTCTAAAATTAAAAACTTGCACATATAACACCTTATAAGTGTAATATTTGCGTCAGGTTTTTTAATAAGGGAATAAGGGATATTAGTGTCGGTATTTTTCAAAACCGCCGCTGTCGACGAAGTGACAATGGAGCCGAGCCGATGAACCAGTCTGCCTGTGTTAGTTAAGTCCCATCCACGGTCTCTCGATCTCTCCTAGCTAGCTCACTTCTCTCTAGCCCTCGACCACTCTCTTGTTCTTGTGCGCAGACGAAGCAAGGGTGGAGACCGGCCGGCTGTGGCGATCAACGACGGGAGGCGGAGGAACTGACACGCAGTTCGAGTTCTATTGCTACACCATATATTATCGGAAAGTAATCAAACACACCACAGGTTACAAGCTACTCATCCTGAATTGGCATATACAGCATTCATACAATGAGGTATATTGTTCAAAGTTCACTAATGCTTGGTGGACCACTGCCGTTGTATAAGGTTTGTGTGGTCGATCCCTCTGGTGGACCATTTTGATCGAATAGCTAGCTATTGTTGGTTTACTAATTGGCTGATGAGAAGTGAAAACAGCATCACATGCACCCTCCGAGCTTATATGATTTGGCAACAACATATCAAAAACAAGAAAAACAAGAGCAGGCTCGGCCCTTTCGGTATAGATATATCATGAAATCAAGAAAGATTTTCGAAGGTATTGCCCAGAGTAGCATGGTTAATCAACACTGTTCTGGACTAATCTTTTCAAACTTTACTCTTCCGTCAAGTACTAGATAATAATCTTGGAAAAATATGCGTATCAGGCAGAGCAGTTGCATGATCTTAGATTTGAATCTAACACTACAGCTCACTTCAATCATTGAGATAGCAGGAGATGAACTAGCTAGTGTCGCACGATGATTTTTACAGGGTTTACAAAGAGTGAATTTTAGTGAGGTCCCGAGCTCAAGATGACCCAATCTTCATGTGTCCCCGAGTACTACATCACCAGCTGGATGGGATGGGAGTTGGGTACGCTCAATCAAACAGCATTAATCCGGATTTTTCACATTTAGAAAATTTATTTTATAAACAGATCTATTAGAAAACTTATTACCGATATGGATCTCTATCTCGGCATTAGGAACATTGGCGCTCGAAGGTCAGGTTTCGGCTCCATCCTCTCCCATCGAGGTTTCCTCCAAATCCTATATATGTATCCTAATTCATTTCCACCAATTTATTTTTATTTATAAAATCTTAATTTTGGAGGAGGATGTGGGTTCCTTTCTCATCCTCGTACCTAAATCCCGGTAAAGGTGATTTTAGACATTTCTTTGAAATTTTATATAATTTAAACATGTTTAGCGCAGCGAATAGGTTCCTATCAGTTCCCAAACAAAACAAGTATCTTTCACCGCATTACACGCAAGTTTAAAATAACTAAGACATTCACCGATATGAAATAAATATAATAAGAGCAGCTTGTACTTTTTCACCGGGTAAAACATATCATATTTCGCTTTACACTAGTCTGAGCACATACTTTCACTTTCGACTATGATAAATTAAAATAAGTTTCGCTTTACACTAGGATTTATATTCAGCTCTAAACGAAGCAACGATAGAAACAAGTTTAATGCAGATAGATCTGTAGTAGTTAACTGTATCATATCATGTACCATCTACTAACCTACAATGATGTGCATACCTATCCTTCGTTCCATGAAAAATTTAATCCTAACCACGAACCAATTTGTAACTATGATTGTTTTTTTCACGGAGTAATAGAGTTCATTGCAACTCCCTAGGGTGTACCAGGACCAGGAGGGTCACTGCCGCACATGCAGTTGGTTGGGTTGGTGAATAGCTCGTGGCGGTCCGCAAATAATGGTGATGTATAGCCTGGCGGAGCAAGATCATCAGGACCGCCTTCCTTCGATGCTCTGCTACAGCTTTTGTTTGGGGGTGAAGGTTCAGGGAGCTAAGAAATGTGGAGTAATTGCCTATGTGGATTAATTTGGCTAACTATATATAGCCAAACACGAGTATACCTGGGCTGAGTTCTTTTCACTGAGTTTTCAACCCACTCCTCATTTTTCACGCACACGCTTTTTAAACTGCTAAACGGTGTGTTTTTACGAAAAGTTTTTATACAAAAGTTGTTTAGAAAAATCAAATTAATCCATTTTTTTTAAAATAGCTAATATTTAATTAATCACGTGCTAATAGACCGTTTCGTTTTTCGTGCACACTGTACGCGTCGGCAACACAGCCAAACTAACATAGCCACTGTGTGACAATTAATGATCTGTACAATAGTGAATAGACCCATCAACAAATTAATTGGATGCTCTGATCAAGCATCGTCCAAGGTGTGAGATGGCACCGTTGCATCAGGAGAGGGAAGGTGCTCCGGGCGCATGAGTACGTGTGATCTAGAACGCCGGGAAAGATGAGCCTAGAGATTTTTTTCAGGCACTGAACAGTGAACAAAATCAACGGTCGCTGCTGGGAAGACGCCGACGCCGAGCAAGGGACGTGTCGTGGCGACAGCTGCTTCGACTTCAACATCCTGATAATTTGGTACGTTCCACTCTCTTGAAACCTTGGAAAATATGGTAAAGCTAAGGGATCTCACTGTGAGGAGCTGGTGCGCTGAAAGTGCTGCCTGATGGAATGGATTGTCCCTAGATTTTTATGGCTGCACTGACCAGCTGCAAAGATGTTTCAGAGAATGTGGTGAGTATTTTCACTTGCCCTTCTCTGTTCCAGAAAAGCAAATGGTTTCACGGGTAAATTTTGATCTATATCATCGTAAATTTGTTATATTAAAAAAATACCATCACTATTTATGAAACCAACTTGATGCCACTTAAACTTTTTGAAATTCTAACCATCGCGTTGTTGTCCATTCAGTTCTCCATTACGTTTTTCTTCCTTCTTTCCTTTTCTTCCTCTCCTCATTAACCACACGGAGGCCGACCGGTGAGCTCCAGGGAGGCTGGTCCGGTGTGGCGGGGCCATCGACGGGGTGGCAGGACGAGGGGCAACAGGGAGCGTTGGCAAGGTGGCATTGGCCCCGCCCAAGCACAACGCAGGCAAGTCATGATTATTCATGGCATGCATGCCTCAAGATCACCTCTGGCTTCCCCCACCCTGAATCCGCATCGTAAACTAGCATGCCTGGCCAACAGATTATTCGCAATTCTGTATCTGGCAGTATCGGTGACATGGGACCGGGGGTATCGAGACCAAAGGGAAGGGCGGCCACAGGTATCCACGTGGCCCGTTCCCCCGGAGGGGTCGGGCTCGAGGGTGACGTGGCGGCTGCCCTCCGGTATCCCCCCAGGGTCGGGCCGCTCCCATTTCTGCCCCGAGGCCTGGGGCGCCCCGACCCCCTGTGGCGTTGGTGCCACGAGTGCAGGTTAGCTGAGCTCGACGGAGTCCACCTAACCACATTTATGGTGGTTCAGACGGGCGCATTGCGTCGCATTTAATGCGGCGTGGCGCGTGCATATCTGGTTTGTAACCGGTCACGGTGAGTGACCGGTCGCAGACCGGTCAGATCGCGGGTTAAGTGGTGCCAGGATGCCTATGCGCCGCGTGCGCGCCAGGCGGCCTGCTGCACGCCACGTCCCGTCCCATCAAGATGATGAGAGCCCTCTGTCTCTCGTCTCTCAGCCAGAGTTGGTATGCCAACTCCCGGAGTTGGTATGTCAGCTCCGGTCAGATGCTTTCCCGATTTCGGCGTAGGCGAGACGCAGAAGTCGCCCGCCATTTAATGAAGGTTGAAACGGGCGTCTCCCGGAAAGGTCGACTGACCGAGCGAGGGCGTGTTGCGACGTCTGTCAGAGGCTGCTTCCGACGATAGGATAGCCCTAATTGTAAAAGAATGTTTTCTTTTCTTAGGCAGCTCGTGGCCCATTTGATAGCCCCTTGCCATATAAAAGGAGACCCAGGCCTAAGAAAAAAGGGGGAGACTCTGGCTGGACTCGCTGGACTCTGGCTGGACTCTCTCTGGATTCCATCAGACTCTCAGATTTACCAGAACACAGGAGTAGGGTATTACGCTTCTTAGCGGCCCGAACCTGTCTAAATCGCCTGCGTCCATACGTTTTTCTCGCTGAGATCCCACAGATCAGGGGCTGAGAATTTCACCTTGCGCCCCCGGTTGAACCGGCAAAGGGGGACCTGCGCGATCTCCCGGTGAGGAGTTTCACGCTCCGTCATGCAGGTTTCCCTTGGCAGTCTGGATGGACATCCCTGCCATCTCATTGTAGTATATCGCTGATTGCAGCATATCATCGTCAAGGCGACCCAATATGCTCTTTTATCTGGGCATCGGTTACAGCCAATGTCTCCAAGACAATGTCATCCCTCACTTCAGAGGCCACTTCATGTTGACAAGTGCATTGCCGAAGTAGCGGTCTGGAAGAGGTGGTTTCACACGACGCTGGATGTTTACTGGAAAGGTGATTAGGTTTCGGTGTCTAGAGGTAGTTGCCAAGCAACGTGCATGCACGGCCATACAAGAGTGCTCACGGCACAAAATGTGCTCAAGCCACCACATATTTTATTAAGGGCATCTAGCTGGTGCTTGGAGATGATGTATATCTTGGTGGATATAAGGTCGTTGAAGGCATCGACGGTGAGCTTTAATCGAGCCACAACAAAGGTCCCGTTTGTTTCACATGAAATGGATGGATGAAAATTTTTCATCTCCGTGACACGCTTTTCAAACTGCTAAACGATGCGTTTCGTGCGAACCATTTTCAAGTTTATAATAATTAAAACTTAATTAATCATATATTAATATTATCTTATTTTACGTGAAACAAACTTCACTCCACCAAAGAGCGTGTCTGCGGCATTGCAGTCAATCTCAGACCTGCCATTATCACATACACTGAGACGGCCTGCCAATTGGTAGAAGGCCACCAGGGCCTTAGCCATAGCCTCCTTGAGCCTTCCTACCTAGAAAAAGTCAGGGGCGACACTGACAGCGTCGTGTCGGTAGAAGTACACGGTAGGGGTACGACCTCGGTAGAAGTGCACGGTAGGGGTACGACCTCTGTTGGCCATGACTATGTCGAGGGGAGAGAGGCAGAGCCCTTGCCTCGGCGTGTCCTCGCGGGACGTTACAAAACATGACTTCATCTCGTTCACCTCTTCTTCTGTCTCTGACTACAGCGCCTTGCCCATGAGAAAATGTTGGCTGCAATGTACATAAAAATCGATCCACACATAAATATAGATCGACAAGCTACATATCAACTACCAACTACATGTATTAATGCTTAGGGACCCTTGTATGAGATTTATGCGCTGCTGCAGAGTACCATTACTACTTAGTAACTGAGAACATCAAACACACCATAGTTATATTGTATGGGATGCCATTCGCCTGTTTTGTGGCAGGATTAATTTAATTACAAACACTAGTCAACAATGCACATGCAACATGATCTAGTGTAGGTATATCGGATATCATTTTTTTCTCTAGAATTAATGCTTGTGTCCGGATCGCATATTTATCAAGCATATACTTTCTCCGTGTCAAATTATTTATTGTTCTAGATAATTTCTACGTTAAATGTTTTAATCTTGGACCATCAGTTTCTATACACTCATATTGTCTATTATCATAAGATTTATATTAATATATATAGAAATTCTTTTGTTAAGCTTAACGGTTTTAAAAAATTAACAATTAAAGATAGAAATGTTTAACGTAGGATAAATCTGAAAGATAAGTAATTTAAAACAAAGAAAGCGTGTAAAATTAGATTATAAGCATGCATGCTGTGCTGTGTTTCTAATGCTCTCCCACTAAAAAAACTGCACAGATTGTAAAGAGGATGAGAGGCTAAGATTTAGAAGTTAGAAAGGGTACTTTCGTCCATGGAGAGAATTAATCCCGCATCTGATGCCGGCTCCTCCGGCGTCGATCATTGGCTCATTGCCCAGATCAAGAAGGCATATCAGAAAATAATTGGAAGAAAAAATTAACAAAGAATAGGATCATCACGGTTGCACAGGATGGGACTTGCAGGCAACAGCAAGGCTGGTCGAAGGTGCCGTGCTATTGTGCTTGCAGATCGCCTGGTGGTGCTCGATCGATGCGAGATTAATGCCGGTGAGGGCGGCTGAGGAGCGGCGTCCGATGTGCTAGGCCGGTTGGCACCAGAGTTGGAGAAGAACAAGGGAAAGACCTCTCCGTACGGGCTTAGATGATTACCACGATATGATCTAACTCACTCCCTGAACAAAACTACCCTTTCTAAATGAATTTAAGGCTATTAAGTACCTTTTAATATATCTGATCCCTTCATCTTCTTTAAAATCCGTGCAGTTTTCTATGTGAGAGCATTGTCAAAATATTTCTCATCTAGCTTATCCTACCAACAGATGTTATGCTAGAGATCTAACGAACCATTTCAGTTCAGGTAACTATGTTTGTGAAATGGAATAAAGTTGAGTGAGTTATACACACACATATATATATATATAAAATAAAGAGGCAATCCATTCTATATCATTCAACAAAGCATGGATTCTATAATATACCATCGAACCAAGGTTTTTTACTTTTGATTTCGCTAAAAATTTTGGCCATTTCGGTAGCACCGAAATTCCTGAAATTATTTGAAATTTTAACATAATTTGACTGAATTTGAATAAATTTTAACCAAATTTACAAAAATTTGGGAAAAATCAAAAATTTCTACCGAGATATTGACTTGCAGGAGGGATCCAAAATTACCGAAATTTCAAAAATTTTGAACTGAAATTGCATTCCCTGTGAACAACTCGTTTTCTTCAACCATTAGTCCAACACCGTTACACGAGGAAAAATGACCATTTTACCCTTGGATAAAATTGAGATTTTGCACAATGCCATGTCGCATTAAATAATCTTGGATGATAAAAAGACATGCGATTCCTATTTTTCATCAATAAGAAAAAAATAGTGGATCACAACCAATAAAATCCATGAGTACGCATGATACCCTATGGGTCAAATGGAAATTGTCTTGTTGTTAATGTAGGTTGACTAACGGTAGAGTAGCGACAATGGCATATAAGCAAGAAAACTAGTTGTTCCATGGTATATGTAGCGCCCGTTCCGTCGTGACGTTAGCGGGAAAACCTACTTCTCAAAAACCTTAATTGCAAAATTTGTGCTCTTCGGTTGCGTCTTGTTGTGTGCTCAGATCTCGTGTTCCCTCTCTGCTCTGTCCCAGAGAAATCGCGAAATCGGAACTCGAATCCAAACCCTGATCCCTCCAAACTCAACTCTCTGCCAAAGTCCATTTTACCTCCCTCTTCTCGGGTCGTCTCCCGTTCGGCCCATTCCCCTGCCCTCTCTCCCCTCGGCCTCTTTCCCCATCTGCTGGGCCGTGCTGCCCCGGCCCAACCCGCATGGACCGAGCGCGGCGCACGTGCGCTGCACGCGCTCACGCGAGAGAGAGCGTCTTCTCTCTCGTTCTCTCTCTCGCTCGCTCGTCTCTCTCTCTCGTCGATTTCTTGCCGGCGCCCTCCGATTTCCGCCTCCGTGTTGGCGTAGAATTTTGATCCGCCTCGCAACAAAACGGGTTCCACGTTTCCACGGCGGCCTGGGAGATCTGCTTAGCTCTAGTACAGGTCCAATGGCTTGCCTAGGTGCTTGTAGGGCGTGCCAGTTGATTTGATCTGCAATCAACAAGATTAAACAAGTAAACCACATTAGAAACGATGGCCGATCGGCCGATAGGCCGACGTTGCATCGTGGGAGCCTAGCCGATAGGGCAAAACTATATCGGCTTACTTGAGGTTATAACATAATAGGATTGGTAAACAGATCTACTCCCATCGGCCCATGTTAATGTGTTTGTGGCAATTTGACAGGATCGGCCGATGGGAGATACACTAAAATAATTACACTAGCTAATACTCTAGTGCAAACTTATACAAGCCAATCGGCTAATATAGATACATTTATCACAGAGAAATCCTAAGAATACCCTGTAATAAATATATTTATATTTAATGATTTGCTTGTACAAGTGGCAAATGCATGCAAAACATGAAATAATCACATGCATTAGGTAAGACCGGCTGAAACCCCGATGCTATCCTTAATTACGATCGAAAACAGGCTTTGAGTTAAACCTTGAAACACGACTAAGGTCGATAGCAACTCAAAGTGTAGATCGAGAATTAACACAAAGAAAATCAAGCTGTCGATCGCTTTTGGGGATGGTAGATGCCTTAGATAATCTAGACGAGCAAACTAATTCGACCACCGCCAGCAATAAACCCTAAAACGAATTAATCGCTGGTGAGATAGAATTAGAACGCCACATCAAGATTAGCCAAAACATGATAAACGACGATCACATTGCCAGGGCTTAACGTGTCTAAATCGACACGCTGGCCCCGACGATGTAGATCGTCGGGTATGAGTTCTTACCTCTGCTCTGGGGAAGCAAGAACTAGTCGGAAGCTAACCTCTTGCAAGGGTTGGCGATGCGCCGAAAGTAGATTGATTTGTTGTTGAATTGATTGAGAGAGTTTCTATGTACAGACTACCGGGATATTTATACCCGAGATTACAACATGGTCCGTGTAGGACACGATCTTATCTCTAACTAACAAACAAGTCTTTGCGGCAGACTCTTGCCAAAGATTAGATCTAAACTTACTTAATTTACAAGATATAATTGCCTAAAACCGAGCCTTATCTCTATTTGGCAATCTCCTTGAAGCTATTAAGACAGTGATCACAAGACTTTACGATGCCAACTTTATAAGACCCTGCCGATATGCGGAGTGGGTCTCCAACATAGTTCCAGTGTTGAAGAAAAACGGCAAGCTCAGGGTGTGTATCGATTTCAGAGACTTGAATAAAGCAACGCCAAAAGATGAGTATCCTATGCCGTTGGCCGATCTGTTGGTAGATGCCGCATCTGGACATAAAATTATCAGTTTCATGGATGGGAACGCAAGCTACAATCAGATTTTCATGGCCGAAGAAGATATTCACAAAACAGCCTTCAGGTGTCCGGGGCAATCGGCCTATATGAGTGGGTTGTCATGACTTTCGGCTTGAAGAACGCTGGAGCTACTTATCAGAGAGCTATGAATTACATTTTTCATGATCTTATCGGCTCGCTGATTGAGGTCTACATCGATGACGTCGTCGTGAAGTCCAAAGAGTACGATATGCACTTGGCCGATTTACGCAAGGTACTAGAAAGAGCAAGGAAATATGGCTTAAAGATGAACCCTAACAAATGTGCCTTTGGCGTATCGGCCGGTTAGTTTCTGGGTTTCTTGGTCCATGAGAGGGGAATTGAAATTACACAGAAGAACATTGATGCCATTCAAAATATCAAGCCTCCAACAAACAAGACCAAGTTACAATCTCTGCTCGGGAAGATCAACTTTGTCCGGTGCTTTATATCAAACCTATCAGGCAAGATAGAGCCATTCACCCCATTGTTGAAGACAAAGGACGATCAGGAGTTCGTATGGGGTGATAAGCAACAGAAAGCGCTGGACGATATCAAGGAATACTTAAGTTCTCCCCCAGTTCTAATCCTTCCACAGAAAGGGGTTCCATTCAGGCTGTACTTATTGGTCGATGAGAAATCCATCGGCTCAGTTCTGGTTCAGGACATTGATGGCAAGGAAAGAGAGCTATTTTTTATCTCAGCAGGAGGTTGTTAGATGCCGAGACAAGGTACACGCCGGTGGAGAAATTATGTCTATGCTTATATTTTTCATGTACTAAGTTGAGGCATTATTTACTTTCCAACGAGTGCATTGTGGTAAGTAAGGCCGATGTGATGAAATATATGCTATCGGCCCCCATTTTAAAAGGAAGGATTGGGAAGTGGATTTTTGCTTTACCAGAGTTTGACCTCAGATATGAATCGGCCAAAGCAATCAAAGGACAAGCCCTGGCCGATTTCATTGTACAACACAGAGATGATTCAGTTGCATATGCAGATATTGTGCCATGGACGCTATATTTTGATGGATCTGTTTGCAGACATGGATGCGGTATCGGCCTGGTCATCATATCCCCTCGGGGAGCAAGCTTTGAGTTTGCTTTTACCATCAAGCCTTATTATACTAACGATCAAGCAGAGTATGAAGCGGTGCTTAAAGGTTTGTAGTTATTACAGGAGGTCGAGGCCGATTCCGTAGAAATCATTGGTGATTCACAGCTGGTCATTAATCAACTTTCTGGGGGTACGAATGCAAGAATGATATTCTCAGAGTTTACAATGAGGAGTGCAAAGAGTTGCTACAAGTTTTCAAAATTGTGACGATGAGGCATATACCCAGAAAGCAGAACTTCGAGGCCAATGATTTAGCTCAGGGGGCATTGGGATATAGGCCGATGGCTAAAGATGTTCAGATTCAAATCGCTGCTGTGGATGTCGGCGATTGGAGGTTTGCTATCATTGATTATTTGAAAAATTCTTCCCAGTCGGCGTCGTGACAGATGAAATACAAAGTCTTACAGTATGTCCTATTAGATGACGACCTCTACTATCAGACGATTGATGGTGTCTTGCTCAAGTGCCTAGGTCTCGAGGAGGCCAAAGTTGTTATGAGTGAAGTACACGAAGGGATTTGTGGAACCCATCAATCGGCCCATAAAATGAGATGGCTGTTGAAGCGCGTTGGATATTTTTGGCCAACAATGCTTGAGGATTGTTTCAAGTATTATAAAGGATGTCAAGATTGCCAAAAGTTTGGAGCAATTCAGAGAGCACCGGCATCGGCTATGCATCCAATCATAAAGCCGTGGCCGTTTCGAGGGTGGCGTATAGACATGATCGGACAGATCAATCCACCATCAAGTAAAGGACACAAGTATATCCTGGTGGCTACAGATTACTTCACCAAGTGGGTTGAGGCCATCCCTTTCAAGAAGGTTGATTCCAAGGACGCGATTTAATTTGTCAAGGAGCATATCATATATCGGTTTGGATTACCACAGACGCTGACCACCGATCAGGGATCAATCTTCGTGTCCGATAAGTTTGTCCAGTTTGCCGACAGCATGTGCATTAAGCTGTTAAATTCCTCTCCGTATTATGCGCAAGCTAATGGGCAGGCAGAAGCTTCTAATAAGACTTTAATCAAGTTGATCAAGAGAAAAATCGACGAACAGCCGAGGTAGTGGCATACCACGCTGGCCGATTCCCTTTGGGCATATCGGATGGCCTGTCATGGTGCAATTCAAGTGCCGCCGTATCAGTTAGTTTATGGGCATGAAGCTGTGCTGCCATGGGAAACCAACATCGGCTCAAGACGGATTGCTTTGCATGACGACTTGACAGCCGATGAGTACCACAATCTTATGGTCGATGAGTTAGATGATTTGGCACACGTCCGGTTGCGGGCCTTGGAGAAAATCAAACGAGATAAAGATAGAGTGACTCGTCATTATAACAAAAAAGTTGTTGCCAAGTCATTTGAAGAAGGGGATCTGGTTTGGAAGTTGATATTGCCGATTGGTTCCAGAGATAATAAATTCGGCAAGTGGTCACTTAATTGGGAAGGTCCTTTTCAAATTCATCGATGTGTTCCTCACAATGCTTATTTGCTCAAGGGGCTAGATGGTGAAATTTATGGACGAGCTCTTAATGGCAAGTACTTAAAGAAATATTATCCCAGCGTCTGGATCGATTCATGATCGGCTCGCCAGCCGATTTATGATAACAGCCGATGTGGTATACATCGTCTTTAGACGGCCGATATGCATTATCGCCCTTAGTTCAAATTTTACAACATGAGCCCTCATCTTCCAAAATTTGGGGGGCATATATATATATACAGGCACAAAATTCACAAAATTCTTATCGGATTTATCGGTTTTATCAGATTGATCCAAGTTTATGGACTTAAATTCGTCAGGTTTTTCAAGGTTATCAAGAGTGGTTCAAGTTTATGGACTTTAAACACAATGTTATCAAAAAGCCTTTTCGAGCTTGGACTACTTCAGGTCTGTTCGCATTAAATTCGGCTGATTGGCCGATGCAATGTATGATTTGCCTGAGCTTGGATTTCTTCAAATTTGTTCAGATCAGATTCGGCTGCTTGGCCGATGAGATTTATGATAATCAAGACAAAAGGTTATCAGTTTACAAGTAGGACATGAAATACATTACATCAGCTTATGAATTTTTCGATAGCTGCTATAGCCCTGCGACGGATTTGATCAATATCCTCTATTGCTTGGGCGTCATCGGCCGCTGACCCTGGGATTGGTTTCAAGGATTTGCTCAGGGTTGCCAAGTATTTGGCCGATGCCTTCAGCTTCGCCGTCTGGTCTTCTATGGCCTTTGGCGATGCAGCTATCCCAGCCTTGACTTCTTGGATTTCTTTGCGAGTTGCTTCCAGCTTTGACACGAGGTCTGCTTCGAGGCGGTGAAGTTCTTCGAGTCTGTTCTTCAAGACAATCGGCTCGATGGCTAGCTCATCTAACTTGGTCTTGTTAGAATTGACTTGAGCTTTGCTGGCGGTTAAAGCCGATTCCAAGCTCTCACGTTCCCGCCTCTCCGCGATTCTTTCTTTAGCCTTCTGAAGCTTGAATCAGTATTGTTCCAAGAAGATGGCCGGTGTCAGGATCTCCATCAGGTTTTCAGGCGATTGATCTTCAATTTCTTGTACTCTGCTCCTGATGGGATTGCAGTCCTCCACCAAGTAGTCCAATGACGACTCCAGCCGCTTGACGATATCAGACAGCCGGTTCTTCAGATCGTCAGAGACTGATGCCTTGGCCATGATAGGTGGCTCTTAGTCCTCGTCATCAAGAAATTGGTCGATATCAAAAGAGAACATATCGGCTAAATTCTACAAACAACAGGATGGGGCAAGGTTAGCCTAGTCAAGCGAAAATCGGCGAAAGGATCAAGATGATCTTGGTCACCTGTGTTGGAGCATCGGCTGCGCTTGCATCGGCCTCCTTCTGTTGTCTTGACACGGTGGGCGAAGGGGTTGGCCGATGTGGTGCAGGTGATGGAGCCTTCGGCCAAAGAAAGGCAAGAAGATGGTGAGCGGATCTATGTTGCTAGGGGGACAATATAAAATTAACTCTTACCGAAGCAATCGAAGAGGGTGGTGGAGAAGGAGAAGGAGTTCTTAATCGGGCCTTGGTCTGTTCACGCCTTTGCAGGGTTGCTTTCTTAGTTCTCAAAGAGGCCGATTGAGTTCTCTCCTTGAGCAAAGATGATGCGACGACCTGAAAAGGATTTCAAATTATAGTATACCAGCAGAAGGGAATTACGTAAATTCAAGGAAGGGATTGTATTAACCTTGCGAATTGCATGTCTGGTTCTCCTTGGTGGGATAGCGTCGCCTTGGTCATTGGCCGGTGGGATCACAGTGGTCTTGTCCGATGGCTCCTTAGTGATGTCGGCCGATGGATTTTCTTCATGCAGATCGGCAGCTGCTACATCGACCTCTTCCTCCATAACTTGTTCATCGAGGAATTCTTCGACGGAGGGGTCTAGTTCATCAAGATTGGCTGGGTCATCAATCTTGGCTCTTTTACTGGTTTTCTGAGTTTTTTCTTTCACCGGCGCCTTCCTTTTGGGGTTTTCTTTGGTCATCGGTCCTTGGAGTAGTGATGATACCTTTGGGGCAGTAAGGCCGATGATTGACTCCAGAATAGTTGATCCTGATGGAGCCACGGCTTGGGCATAAGAAATTTTCCGCCCACTGTTGCTGATTGATGGTAGTGGAGCATCAGGGACTTGGGGGCTGATATCGTCAATAAGTTCTGTCAAGTAGTACCTGGCCGATTGATGGAAAAGATGAGTAGCCCATTCCTGCCACCATGATTGGAAGCTAATATGGATGAAGGGGCTCAACCATAATTGGTCGCAGTCGCCCAAGTTTGGTACTCTAATCTCTAGAGCTTTGCTCATGACCAGGGCCGATGGGATTGTACCCCTGCTCTCTAGGAGCCGATGAAAGTGTAGGTTGATCAGCAGTTGTCCTAACCCACACTGTCTGGCAGCCACCATGGGGTTATAAAACTCGTATGATAGATTGGTGTTCCTGCCTTGAAATATGCCTACTGGGACCAGGCAAGGAGTGATGCCGATCATGAAGATTTCCCTTGAGACCATGTCATCATTTAGATGGCTCAGGGTCAAATCGGCAGGGAGCTCGAATTCGGCGTCCGAAGGATATACAAACATGTTCATCTTGGCTGATGGAGGGCCAGTGTAGAACCGGATGAACCAGGTGGATATGTCTTCGGCCGATTGCTCTTCTCCAGGATAAACAGAAGCTGCTTCTCCAAAGGACATGCATCTCCTTGTTGAGGGATCTTCGTTGTCAGTGTAGTCCGATGGAAAGGCAGAGTTTGATAATGGAGGCCGATCGACCATGGTGTTGGTGTAGATTGTCAACCATAGCTGGATGAACCACCATGGACCTCCGTGCGCCACTGTTTGCTTTAGCATCAGATCTTGGGTGGCAATATGAAGTAGCCGATAGATAGCTCCAAGAAGGTATCGGCCAAGAGGAATTTGCTTCTTTTCAACCAGGGCTTGAGCTAAATGTTGACAGTTTGTAGTGGGGCCACAGGTTGATCCACAGAAGACAAATCTTTCTAACCATAGAGTTAGAAAGGCCACGTGCTCTCTTTCTGAGACAGACCCTTGTTCCATATGTTCAGATATGTATCCAGACCAACCTCCAATTTTCTTGGTCTTCAGCTTGTGTTTGCTATTGATGAGGAGGTTGAAGGGGTTTATGTCAGAGTGAATATCCAGTCTAGTCAGCATCTTGACATCAACCAATGTTGGGGTCATCGGACCTTGCCGGAACAGAAAAGCGTTCAAGGTGCTAGACCAGAAGTAGGTGGCCGCTGACATAAGAGGCTCATTCTTCTTAGAATCGGCCAAGGACAGAGCAATACACTGGCCGATTCCTATCTCATCCCAATAGACTTGTTTGGCCGCTGCAATCCTCTTGTACCAAGACTTGTAGCCATTGAGCTTGGACGGCCAAGATCTGAAGGTGTGCTTCCATGAAGCAACATTGGGTTTTACCTCTTTGAAGGGGATTCTGTTGGTTTCTGCGTCTATCAACCAGGTTGGGTCAAGATTGCCCATGGGGCCTAACAGGAACCGGTGTGACTTGTCGTTGGTGGGGATCAAGATCTGATTTTTGAAGACCTACGACATGGGAATAAAATGAAAAAATAAGACCCGGGGGGCAGGAGTAGAAACCCTATTTTTGAAGAATTCGGCGGGAAAATGAAAAGGGGAACTCGGAAAGGATTGACTCACCACGGGGATCTCGGAGGCATAGAACGGCAAGGAGGCCATTGATGAACTTGAGGAGGTCGCCGATGCGAGGGTCGATGCTGATGGAACGCCGAAGTGTCGCCGGAGTTGGAAAGTGTGAGTGGTTAACGAATTGGCGGCAGAGGGCTGCGAATCTGGATCTGCGCGGTTTTCAGACAAACCCTAGCGAAGAAGTCGATGGGTTCCTCGGAGCTAATTCCGTCACATTATATAATGAAGCGGAATTGGGGGCCATGTGTTAACAGCAGATTTTCGTAATCGACCCGGAGAGGAAAAAGGAAACCGAAGCAGAAAGGAAGGATTAAGTTGGAGTTGGACCAAGCATTGTATCGGACTCAGTGAACGTATCGGACTGGGAGAAGCGCTAGCAGGAAGAGTGTATCGGCCGATACGGATTCAATACGGTCATTGGCCGATAGAGGCTGAAAGTTGATAGAGTCAGCGCGGGCTTGGTTTGGGCTCAAGATAAGCTTCAAGGAGGTTGCCAAATAGAGATAAAGCTCGGTTTTAGGTAATTGTATCTTGTAAATCAAGTAGGTTTAGATCTAATATGTGGCAAGAGTCTACCGCAAAGACTTGTTTGTTAGTTAGAGATAAGATCGCGTCCTACAAGGACCCTGTTGTAATCTCGGGTATAAATATCCTGGTAGTTTGTACATAGAAACTCTCTCACAACCTAATACAACAACCAGTTTGTTTTAATCTACTTTCGGCGCATCGCCAACCCTCGCAAGAGGTCGACTTCCGGTGAGTTCTTGCTTCCCCAGAGCAGAGGTAAGAACTCGTGCCCGACGATCTACATCGTCGGGGCTAGCGTGTCGCTATAGACACGTTAAGCCTCGATGATGTGATCGTCGTTTATCATGTTTTGGATGATTTTGACAGGTGTCTTAATTATGTTTCGCCAGTGATCTACTCGTTTTAGGGTTTATTGCCGACGACGGTTTAATTATTATGCTTGGCTAGATCTTTCAATGCATCTACCATCCCCAAAAGCAATCGACGACTTGATTTTCTTTGTGTTAAGTTTCAATTCACACTTTGAGTTGCTATCGACCTTAGTCCTGTGTTGAGATTTAACTCAAAGCCTATTTTCGGTTGTAATTAAGGATAGCACTGGAGTTTCAGCCAGTCTTACCTGATATACATGACTATCATAAGGTTTTTATGTGTATCTGCCATCTACATGAATGGATTAACGAATATAGACATACTTGGTATAGATTGCTCTTTAGGGTTTATCTGTGATTGCCATATTTATATTGGTTGATTGGTTCATATAGATTTGCACTAGAGTATTAGCTAGTGTAGTTATCTTTGTTATCCCTTATCGGTCGATGCCGTTGATCGATATGTTGATGAAGGCCGATAAGATCAGATCCACTCTTTAATCTTACTTTATCACAAATAAGCCAATATAGCTTTGCCCTATCGGCTGGGCCACGACAATGCGACATCGGCCTATTGGCCGATCGGCCATTGTTTTCTAACATGGTTTATTTGTCTATCTTGTTGGTTGCAGATCAAATCAACTGGCACGCTCTATACGCACCTAGGCAAGCCTTTGGACCTTCACTGGAGTAAAGCAAACCTCCCAGGCCACCGTGGAAACGTGGAACCTGTTTGGTTGCAGGGCGGGTCGAAATTCTACGCCAACAGGTGGCTGCCAGACAATATGGGCTTGGACAACTTCCTATCAGCCTACACTTCCATCAGCTCTTAGAGAGCAAGGGCACGGCCTCATCGGCCTTGATTATGAGTAAAGCCCTAGAGATCAGAGTACCAAACTTGGGCGACTGTGACCGATTATGGTTGAGCCCCTTCATCCATATCAGCTTCCAATCATGGTGGCAGGAGTGGGCTTCTCATCTCTTCCATCAATCGGCTAGGTTCTATCTGATAGAACTCATTGACAATATCAGTCCCCAAGTCTCTGATGCCCCAATGCCATCAGTTAGCAACAGTGGGCAGAAAATCTCTTACGCTCTGGTCCTGGCTCCATCAGGAAGAGCTGTCCTGGAGTCAGTTATCGGCCTCACTCCCAAAGGTGTCATCACTGCTCCAAGGGCCGATAACCAAAGACACTCCTAAAAGGAAGGCACCAGTAAAAGAAAAAACTCAGAAAACCAGCAAGAAAACCAGGACGGACGATCAGGCGGATCTTTACGAACTAGACCCCTCCATGAAAGAATTCCTCGATGACCAAGTAATGGAGGAAGAGGTCGATGCAACAGCCGCCGATCTGCCTGAAGAAGAAGATCCATCGGCCAACACTACTAAAGAGCCATCGACTAGGTCAACTAAAGACCCATCGGCTACATCCACCATGATTCCACCGGCCAATGACCAAGCCGACGCCGCTCAGCCAAGGAGAACCAGACATGCAGTCCGCAAGGTTAATATAATCCCTTTCTTGAAATCATACAGTCTCCTTTTGCTGGTATGCTATAACTTGATTTCCCTCCCAGGTCGTTGCATCGTCTTTACTTAAAGAAAGGACTTAATCGGCCCCTTTACCAAGAACTAAGAATGCAACCTTGCAAAAGCGAGAACAGGCCAAGGCCCGATTGAGAACACCTTCTCCTTCTCCATCACCCTCTCCGATTACTTCGGTAAGAGTTAATCTTTTACCTTGATCCTCTGATAATATGGATCTGATCACCGTTTTCTTGCCTTTCTTCAGCTGCGAGCTCCATCAGCTGCACCACATCGGCCAACCCCCTCGCCCACCGTCTCAGGACAACAACAGGAGGCCGATGCAAGCACAGCCGATGACCCATCACAGGTAAATCAGATCACTTCGAATCCCTTGCCGATTTTTGTTTGACTGGGTTAACCATGCCCTATCTTGATGTTTGCAGAACTTAGCCGATATGTTTTCTTTTGATATCGGCCAATTTCTTGATGACGAGGACAAAGAGCCACCCAGCACAGCCAAGGCGACAATCTCTGAAGACTTGAAGAGCCAGCTGTCCGATATCGCTAATCAGCTGGAATCATCATCGGAATCCTTGGTGGAGAACTACAATCCCATCAGGAGTAGGGTACAAGAAATTCAAGATCAACTGCCTAAAGACCTGATGGAGATCCTAACGCCGGCCATCTTCTTGGAACAATACCACTTCAAACTCCACAAGGCTAAAGAGAGAATCGCGAAGAGGCGGGAACGTGAAAGCTTGGAATTGGCCTTAACTGCCAGCAAAGCTCAAGTCAGTTCTGACAAGACTAGGTTGGATGAGCTGACTGTTGAGCCGATCGTCTTAAACAATAGGCTTGAGGAACTCCGCCGCCTCGAAGCAGACTTAGTATTGAAGCTAGAAGCAACCCGCAAGGAGATCCAAGAAGTTGAAGCTGGGATAGCTGCATCACCCAAGGCCATAGAAGATCAAACGGCGAAGCTGAAGGCATCGACCAAATACCTTGCGACCTTGAGCAAGTCCTTGAAGCCAATTCCAGGGTCGACGGCCGATGACGCTCAAGTAATAGAAAACATCGATCAAATCCGTCGTAAGACCATTGCAGCTATCGAAAACTTCATAGGTTGATGCAATATACTTTTCATATTCTTCCTATTCTTCCTGTGTATATATGCCCCCCAAATTTTGGAAGATGAGGGCTCATGTTGTAAAATTTGAACTAAGGGCGATAGTGTATATCGGCCATCTCAAGGTGATGCGTTGTACATCGGCTGTGATCATAAATCGGCTGACAGGCTGATCAAGAATCGATCCATACGCTGGGGTAATATTTCTTTAAGTACTTGCCATTAAGGGCTCTGTCATAAATTTCTCCATCCAATCCTTTTAGTAGATAAGCACTGCGAGGTACGCATCGATGAATCCAAAAAGGACCTTCCCAATTAGGTGACCACTTGCTGAACTTGTTATCTCTGGAGCCGATCGGCAGTATTAATTTTCAAACAAGATCCCCTTCCTCAAATGACTTGGCGACAACCTTTTTGTTATAATGATGAGCAACTTGATCTTTATCTCGCTTTATTTTTTCCAAAGCCCGCAATCGGACGTGTGCCAAATCATCTAACTCATCAACCATAAGATTATGGTACTCATCGGTTGTCAGGTCGTCTTGCAATGCAATCATTCTTGAGCCGATGTTGGTCTCCCACGGCAGTACGGCTTCATGTCCATAAACCAACTGATACGGCGGCACTTGGGTTGCACCATGACAAGCCATTCGATACGCCCAAAGGGAATCGGCCAGCGTGGTATGCCACCGTCTCGGCTGTTCGTCAATTTTTCTCTTGATCAACTTGATTAAAGTCTTATTAGAAGCTTCTGCCTGCCCATTAGCTTGCGCATAGTATGAAGAAGAATTCAATAGCTTAATGCCCATGCTGTCGGCAAACTCAACAAACTCATCGGACACGAAAATTGATCCTTGATCTGTCGTCAATGTTTGTGGAAGTCCAAATCTGTATATGATATGCTCTTTAACAAACTGGATGGCATCCTTGGAATCAACCTTCTTAAGGGAGATGGCTTCAACCCACTTTGTGAAGTAGTCTGTAGCCACTAGAATATACTTGTGTTCTTTGCTTAATGGTGGGTTAATCTGTCCGATCATATAGATACCCCATCCACGAAGCGACCATGGCTTTATGATTGGATGCATAGCCGATGCCGGCGCTCTCTGAATTGCTCCAAACTTTTGACAGTCTTGACACCCTTTATAGTATTTGAAACAATCCTCTAGCATTGTCGGCCAAAAATATCCAACGCGCTTCAAGAGCCATCTCATTTTATGGGCTGATTGATGTGTTCCACAAATCCCTTCATGGACCTCGCTCATAACAACTTTGGCTTCCTCTAAACTCAGGCACTTGAGCAATACACCATCAATCGTCCGATAGTATAGATCATTATCCAGCAAGACATAGTGTAAAACTTTGTATTTCATCTTTCGTGATGCCGATTGAGAAGGATTTCTCAAATATTCGATGATTGCATACCTCCAATCATCGGCATCCACGGTTGCAATCTGAATCTGAACATCTTTGGCCATCGGCCTGTATCCTGATGCCCCCTGAGCTAAATCATTGGCCTCGAAGTTCTGCTTCCTGGGTATATGCCTCATCGTCACAATCTTGAAAGCTTGTAGCAACTCCTTGCACTCTGCATTGTAGACTCTGAGAATATCATTCTTGCATTCATAGTCCCCAGAAAGTTGATTGATGATCAACTGTGAATCGCCAATAATTTCCACAGAATCAGCCTCGACCTCTTGTAATAACTGCAAACCTTTAAGAACAGCTTCATATTCTGCTTGATTGTTGGTATAATAAGGCTTAATGGTGAACGCAAATTCGAAGCTTGCCCCCCGAGGGGATATGATGACTAGGCCGATATCGCATCCATGTCTGCAAACGGACCCATCAAAATACAACGTCCATGGCACAATGTCTGAGTATGTAATTGAATCATCTCTATGTTGAACAATAAAATCGGCCAGGGCTTGTCCCTTGATCGCTTTGGCCAATTCATACCTTAGATCAAACTCTGTTAAGGCAAAAATCCACTTCCCAATTCTCCCTTTCAACACGGGGGCCGATAGCATGTATTTCATCACATCGGCCTTACTTACCACAATGCACTCATTGGAAAGTAAATAATGCCTCAATTTAGTACATGAAAAATATAAGCATAGACATAACTTCTCCACTGGCGTGTACCTTGTTTCGGCATCCAACAACCTCCTGCTGAGATAGAAAATGGCCCTCTCTTTACCGTCAACGTCTTAAACCAAAACTGAGCTGATAGACTTCTCATCGGCCGATAAGTACAGCCTGAAAGGAATACCTTTTCGTGGAGGAATTAGAACAGGTGGGGAACTCAAGTACTCTTTGATATCGTCCAACACCTTCTGCTGCTTGTCACCCCACGTGAATCCTTGATCGTCCTTCGTTCTCAATAATGGAGTGAACGGCTCTATTCTGCCTGACAGATTTGATATAAAGCGCCAAACAAAGTTGATCTTGCCGAGCAAAGATTATAACTTGGTCTTGTTAGTTGGAGGCTTGATCTTTTTTATAGCGTCAATATTCTTTTGTGTAATTTCAATTCCTCTTTCGTGGACCAAGAAACCCAAAAACTGACCGGCCGATACGCCAAAGGCACACTTATTAGGGTTCATCTTTAGACCATATTTCCTCGCTCTTTCTAGTACCTTACGTAAATCGGCCAGGTGCATATCGTACTCCTTTGACTTTACGACGACATCATTGATGTAAACTTCAATTAGGGAGCCAATAAGATCATGAAAAATATAATTCATAGCCCTCTGATAAGTAGCTCCAGCGTTTTTCAAGCCGAATGTCATAACAACCCACTCGTACAGGCCGATTGCCCCCGGACACCTGAAGGCTGTTTTGTGGATATCTTCCTCGGCCATGAAAATCTTGTTATAGCCTGCGTTTTCGTCCATGAAGCTAATGATCTTGTGTCTAGATGCAGCATCCACTAGCAAATCGGCCAAAGGCATAGGGTACTCGTCTTTCGGTGTTGCTTTGTTTAAATCTCTGAAATCAATACACACCCTGAGCTTGCCGTTTTTCTTCAGTACTGGAATTATGTTGGAAACCCACTCCGCGTATCGGCAGGGTCTGATAAAGTTAGCGTCGTAAAGTCTTGTGATCTCTGCTTTGATAGCTTCATGCATATCGGCCTTAAATCTTCTAGGAGCTTGTTTAAATGGCCGATAGCCTGGTTTAATAGGTAACCGATGTTCTACAATCGATCGGCTTAATCCTGGCATTTCATGATATTCCCATGCAAAACAATCCATGAATTCTTTCAAAAGATTTATCAAATTACTCTTATAATCCCTTGGCAGGTCAGCGCTTACATACGTCGGCCTAGGCCTATCACCTATTCCTATATCAACCTCTTCAAGTTCATCGGCCGATGTAAAGCCTTGTCCCAGTTTTCCATCTAACTCATCCACCGCATCATTTGTATAGGGACTAGCTTTTTCACCTTGGGCAGTGGATGATACATCTTTGTTAAAGCAACTGCTTGTCTTGATCTTCGATCGTCTCGATGTCGCAGTCAGTTACTTTGAGGAAATCGGCCTCCCAAACTCTCCCGGACAGGCAGTCGATTCCTTCCATCTCCCAAACTGCGAGATCGGCATTGGCCACATGCACTGACCTATCGGCCTACACGATCTCGACTTGGTCCCCTTGCCACTGAATGAGGCACTGATGCATCGTTGAAGGAACACAACAATTTGCGTGGATCCAATCTCGTCCCAACAACAGGCTGTAGGAACCCTTTCCATCGAATACAAAAAAGGTGGTAGGTATTGTCTTGTTGCCCACTGTGAGCTCCACATTCAACACCCCTTTTGCCTCAGATGCGTTGCCACCAAAGTCCTTTAACACCATATTGGTCTTGATGAGATCTTCAGGTACTTTTCCAAGCTTCCTGAAAGTTGTATATGGCATCAAATTTACTGCCGTGCCGCCGTCGACCAGCATCTTTGTCATCGGCCGTCCATTGACGAACCCCTTGATGTATAACGGCCGGAGGTGCCTGTGGCTGGTATCGGCTGGCTTGTCGAACACGGCTTGGTCTGGTGACAACTGTAGCCTAGCCGAAGATTGTTCTATCTCCTCGTCGGCTACTGCTTCATCGGCCATCTGTACGCTGTATTCTGCTGGCAACACGAAAACCATGTTAACAGAAGCCGATGCTATGCTTTTACATTTCACAGACGTAGGAGCTTGTGTTGATTTTGAGGCGCCCTCATCGGCCTTGACTACTGCAGATTTTATTCTCCACTCTTTTTTAGTCTTGGTGGGCCGATGGGCGGTTGTCACCTGCTACTCCTGGATCTGCTCCCTCTGCCTCAGCCGCTGTACCCGTCGTTTCTGAGTCTTGCTAAACGTGTTGCTTGGGCACCACTGAGGGTTCTGGGGTTGCTAGTCGTCTTCGTCCTGACGATCGTGATGCATCGGCCCTAAACTTTCATGTACAGATTTTCTTTGCTTGATCGGTCGATGTGCTTGTCTACTCGAGCTGCCCTGGTGAGAGTCTGCTATGTCGTTACATGCAGGACACTCTTGAATTGTTGGCAACCTCATTTCTTTATTCCAACAGAACCGGAAGAACTCGCACTCCCAATGAGGATCATGGGATCTGTCTTGGTCAGAGTACTCTTGTGCTTGCTCCTCTCGCCTCCGCTGGTACTTCTTGATCAAGCCTTCTGAGGTCTGATGAGGTCGCTTGTTGGTCCGATAGGCATCGCTATCGGCCCTGTCTGCCCGCACCATGTTCACTGGGAACGGGTGCCCTTCTATCTTCATCAGCCGCTTGGCTTCATCAATCTTGATCCTGCCTTGTTCGATGGTCGATTGAATCTGTTGTCTGAAGATCTTGCATTCATTGGTATGATGTGAATATGTGTTGTGCCACTTGCAATATCTTCTCTTCTTGATTTCCTCGGCCGATGGCAGTATATGACCTACTGGCAGCTGAATCTGCTTTTCTTGCAAGAGTAGATCAAATATTTTATCGGCCTTGTTGATGTCGAAGTCAAACTTATCCTCTTTGTCGCCCTTCTTGGCCCATTGGCACGTTGTTGGCTTCTTCATCCGGGCCCACTCAGCCAGATCGACGTCGGTATCATCTTCATCGTCTTCGTCGGAAACGTATTGATAGACAGTGTTGATTTTCTTTGCAAACTTCTTCGCCTCCTGGAATCTTTGTTCATGGGCCGATACCCTCTGTGCTAGCTGAGCTAGGCTATCAAACTCTTGTGACGAGAACCTTTCTCGTATCGGCCCTAATAATCCTTGGAACGCCAAATCGGCCAGTTGAGAATCGGTCAAACTGAGGCTGTAACACCTATTCCTTATGTCCCTGAACCTTTGGATGTATTCCAGGACCGATTCGTCAACCCTTTGCCTGATGGCGGTGAGATCGGACAGCTTCATCTCTTGTACACCGTTGTAAAAGTATCTGTGAAACTGTTTCTCCAGATCGATCCATCCTCTGATGGAATTGCAGGGTAGAGAAGAAAACCATGTGAACGCTGACCCTGACAAGGACAAGGGGAAAAATTTCACCCTCAACGCCTCCACAGCCGATGCCTCACCACACTGAGCTAAGAATCGGCTAACATGCTCGTAAGTGGAGACATTATCCTGCCCCGAAAACTTCGAGAAAGGAAGCATGTCTTGATACAACAATACAAGTTGAGGTCACGATTTGTAACACCCAGATACTAAAATCAATGCATCATGATTCTTAACAAGTAGTTTTTTTCGTTGCAACACACGGGCATTTTTTCTAGTAATATTAAAAACCAGAAATCTTCATCCCTAAATTGCACAAAACCGTGCAACTTGAGGTCCCATGACAGTATCGACACCCTTTTCCCCTTTTTTGCTTACGTGGCAGATGTCCGGGCCCCTTTGTCAGCATACTGAGTCACCCCATGCTTGTGTCCGTTCCTGTTCACATGCCAGAGCCCAAGCTGGATACACCAAAGGTGGCACCACCTCCTGTGCCCAATCCGTCGCCGCTTTAGGCTTCTCCACCATCGTTTTTGGAGTCCTTGCCTTCGAAATCACGTGAGGAGTACCACGCGCTGCCGTCGTTGCTGGATTGGAGACCGCCAAGAGCCTGCAACTCTTGCCGGTGTGGCTCCACTTGTCACCCCACCGCTTGTTCCAGCCAGTGCCAGGTTCTCTCACCGTACTCTCGCATAATTGGCTGCCTCCTCCTACATAGGATTACTCCCCTCCCACCTCCAACCCAATCCGCCACTGATCGCTTGCTCGCTCACAGCCGCCGCCGCCGCTGCGTCGTCGTCTTCGGCCTTGGAGCTCTGTGACGTGGCCTTCTTGGCGGTGCTCAAGTCGATCCCATACCCTCCCTGCCAATTCCCTGTCAGCGGATCCCCCAGTTCCTGAAGGCCGACAAGTACGCTAAGCGGAGCGTTTGCAAAAAAAAAAACACCGAGCGGGTTGGCGTCGGCGCCGACGCCCCTGTCTACCTCGCTGCCGACCTTGAGTACCTAGCCACCGAGGTACACATGATTTTTCCTCTCCAGATCTTGAATTCGTTGTGGAATTGCAGAATTGGGTGGAAAATTGTGAATCGCTTGGGTTGCTTGAATCGTGTTAGGAGGAATTTGGGCTAATTCATTTGGGATTTTGCTTGTTTGCACATAGGTTCTTGAGCTTGCCGGGAAAGCGCCTTCCGCATCCGCGTGGCCCGCTTCGAGGCTGACGAGAGGCAGGTTGCCATGGCGAGGTGGGAACCAAGCTCTCCGGTGGCCTGGCATGGAGAGGGGTGAGAGAGATAAGGAGAGGAGGCGAACTTGGGTGGTCTGCTCGTTGGCGGCGTGCGTGCAAGGAGACAAAGCGACAGAGGGGAGGGGTTCGACGGCCACGGCTCTCCTCGCCCGAGGTGCTTCCTCATCACCGCTCCTGGTGTCCCGTCCAAGCTACGTACGCATGGTCGGCCTGCTCCCCGGTGACGCTTGTGTGGGTAGGCGAAGTGACAGCGGAGTGGAGTCTGGCGGCGGCAACAACGCCTCCAGATCGTGTCAGCGGCAATGGCTCTCCTCGCCATGAGCTTTTAGGAGAGAGAGGGAGTGAAGGGAGAGAGAGAAGAGGGGAAGAGAGTGAGAATGACACGTGGGGTCCACCTTTTGTTTTTGCCATGTAAATGCCTAGTCAACATGAGTGAACCGGGTCAACTTTGCCACGTCAACACAACCCGTCATCTATACTGCCGGAGGATCTAATTTAACCCAGTTTTGTAAGTTGGAGGGTGAAGATTTCTGATATTGCGGTTTAGGGATGCCAATTAAATTTGACGTAAATATAAGGGATGGCAAGTAGGCTTATTCTGAAAAGAAACTGATGGGTTGGCTAGGAGGAAAAAAAAGAAAAGGGGCCCAGGGGAGAGACGACGGGCTGGGTCGGCCTCATAGAAAAGGAGAGAAAAGGAGGAATTTTTTTATTTTTATTTTTATTTATTAAAATATTTATAAATGTACACCCCTATTGCTTTTTAGGAGGGTGTTTTTTTATGACGTGTCACATTCCCGTTGATGTATTTTAACAGCGGAGAGGGCTGGCCATTTTACAGGCAACCCCCTTGCCGCCTGCTAGAGGGCTAAAGGGGGCTATCTGTAAAATAGGCAGCCCGATATTTTGCAGGTAGCCCCCTTGCAGCCTTTGGGAGGGATGAGGAGAAAGGTTATGCAAATCAGATGCGCCCAGGACGAACACTTCCGGTCGAATGTGCACATTAGAGCATCACCAACAGTTCCCTTATTCCATCCCCAATCCTATTTTTTTGGGATTTTGGTAAAAAAAATGCCTTCAACAGATATTCTATCCTGATCCTATTTTTTTGGAAACCCCATCCCCGCATCCATCACTCTCTTTATTTGAGGGGAGCGACGCCGCATCTCCCGTTCCCAATCACTCTTTCCCGCGAGCGATTTTTCCTTCCCGCACGCAAGGCGAAATGTTGTCGCCTCGACCTCGACCGACAGCGGCCCGAGGATTGCTGGCGACGGCATCAGCTTCCCCGCAGACAGTCGGGAATCAAGCGGCGCATGTCCGAGCTTTCTCACCATCCTTCTTTGTTCGGTCGGCGCCTTGTTTCGTTGCAGCGGAGGATCCCCATGTGGCGCACATTTTCGGGCAATCGACGTGAATCCCCCAAGCTCTACCACCGCCGTCGCCGTGATTTGGTCCGTCACCCCAGTACGGGTTGCATCGGCCACCCCCTCCTCTGCGGCCCATGGCAACGCCTGGCTCTTGTCTAGGGTTTGCGCCTCCTCAACCCAGCCAGTAGCCGTCGTCACAGGAGGAAGAAGAGCACCAGCCATACGCCCAGGGGACAGTTCCTGTGGAGCTCGACTCGGCTGGTGTCAATTCAGGCCACGATTGGCCTGCTAGTGAATTGAATGGCGAATTCAGAAGGCATGTCAGAAAAATATTAATAAGAAACAAAAGACCCATGCCCAATCTACTCCTGCAACATTTGCACCTTCAGGTCCTCAGAGTTGTGTCCCTCAAGAGATAGAGAATTCTATTCCAGCTGATGGTATGCAGCCACCGGGAAGACCTGTGGGGAGGAAGAAAGAGAAAGAAAAACAACGTCAACGCTCAAACCAATCAAAGATTGATGCTTTTGATCATTTATGGGCTAAGAAGCAAAAGACTGATGCGAAGAAGAAGCGGCAAAAAGCGGAGATGTACAAAGTTGCATTAGCACTTGATCAACAGCGGATTGATTTGAAGAAAGAAAAGCGTGAGTTCAAGAGAATGATAGAAGAAGATAGGATTTTAAGGCTAGATACTAGTGCGATATTCATCGAGAAACAAGAGTACTATAAAAGTGTGAAAAGTAGTATTCTAAGTCCTCATTCGGCTCAAGCATAATTTCATCTTATCGATTAGCAATCACAATTCGTTAGGTGTTTGGCACACATGTCAGATGTTTAATATTTGTTAGGTCTAGAGATGTTGGATTTCGAATTTAATATTTTGTTAGCTCTGAAGACTAATTAATGAATTAGTCTTGTGTGATGGTGTATTTCTGGTGTGCTGATTGCTGCTGCTGCTGTGCTGGTGATGTTGCCACTGCTGATATGCTGCTGCTGGAATTGCTGCAGCTGGAATGTTGCTGCTGCTTCTGCTGATATGCTGTGCTGCTGTTGCTGTGCTGGTGATGTTGTTGCTGCTGATAATGCTGCTGCTGGAATTGCTGCAGATGCTGGAATGCTGCTGGAATTGCTGCTGGAATGCTGCTGCTGCTGATATGCTGTTGCTGCTGCTGTGCTGCTGCTGCTGGAATGCTGCTGCTGCTGATATGCTGTGCTGCTGCTGCTGCTGGAATTGCTGCAGCTGCTGGATTTTTGCTGAATTTTGCTGCTGTTGGTATGTAGTACTGAATTGCTGCTGAATTTCACGACTGGAATTGTTGCTGAATTTTGATGCTGATGTATATTTGGTCATTCAAATCAATATGCAAATACTACAGATTGCTGTCAGATGTTTGGCACACATTTGACAAAGTTTCATAATTTGCAACAAACTCATTAAATTTGGAATGCATTGCACTGTACTGACACAAACACATAGGGAAATTGATTGAGAAGAGAAGCACACATTAAAATAATAAATATATCTCCATCTCTCATTACAGGCATAATATAATCCTAATTAATAAATATAGATAAATCTCTAATTATTACAATCTCAATAATAATAATTTAGTGATATTTAAGTAAATAACATTGTTCAATATTGGTCTTTATAACAATGCCACAAATGCTCGATGAGGTCCTCTTGTAGCTGGTTGTGAATTATCTTATCTTTATTTTTTTCATAATTTGCAAGGAACTTATTAAATTCAGCCATACGTTCGTAGGAACCATTCACCTGTTCTCCCATCTCATCATAATGTAAATCTTCCTCATCATCATGCTCGTCCTCAACAATCATGTTATTCAAGATTACACAAACTCTTATTATTTGACGCAGAGTCAACGGTCCCACAAACAAACTGGCCCACGGACAATAGCAAATCGAGCTTGCAGCACCCTAAATGCTTGTTCAACGTCCTTCCTGACGGATTCTTGTGCTTTAGCAAAATATTTTCACTTATTGCCTTGTGGCATCTGGATGCTCTTCACGAGTGTTGCCCATGAAGGATAAATACCATCTGCTAGATAATACCCTATAGTATAGTCGTGACCGTTAACGGTATAATTAACTTTAGGAGCCTGCCCTTCAGCTAACTTTGCAAACAACTGTGATCGTTGGAGCACATTAATATCATTATGAGTTCCAGGAAAACCAAAGAACACATTCCAAATCCATCGGTCATGTGAGGCAACAGCTTCTAAAACTAAAGTAGAAACTCCCTTTTTCCCTTTATACTGATTGTGCCATGCAGTCGGGCAGTTCTTCCACTCCCAGTGCATACAATCTAAAGAACCCAATCTCCTGAAAATCCTCTTCTTTCTCCAACCGCAAGTAACCTAGCTATATCATTCGCATTTGGTGTCCTTATGTACTCCTCTCCCAAAAACTTCATCAACAGCTACGATAAACCTTCTAAGACTCTGAATAACGGTAATACCTCCAATACAAACATATTCATCAACTGCATCTCTAGCTATTCCATAATGTAACATACGTGGCACTGCTGCTACCTTTTGCAAACATGATAGCCCAAGGATACTAGCCGCATTTCTCTTTTGCACAAAATAATCATCATGCGCTTCAACAGCATTCATTATACGTAAAAAGAGAGGTCTTCTCATTCTAAACTGTACAATAATTAGCAAAAAGAATTAATACGTGCATCACTCATTCAAATCAAGATTGAAAAAAATACTATTCACTATTACACACCTGCGTCTAAAATGAACAGGAAGGTATGTAGGTTCTTCTGAAAAATAGTCATTATACAGTCTCCAATGACTAGCCAATCTTTCCCGATTAATTACCTCATGTGTAACGCCCGTTTCATCGTGGCATTAGCGGGAAAACCTATTTCCTAAAAGCTCTATTTGCGAAAATTTTGCTCTTCGGTTGTGTCTTGTTGTGTGCCTGGATCTCGTGTTTCCCCTCTCAGCTCAGTCCCGGAGAAAATCGCGAAATCGGATTTTGAATCAGAACCCTAATCCTTCCAATCCAATTCTCAGAAAAAGTCTGCTTTGCCTCCCTCGCTTTTCTTTTGGCCCATCTTTCCATCGCCTCTCTCCCCTCCTTCGGCCCGCTTCCCCTGCCCCCCTCTCTCTCTTGGGCCGCCCGCTTGGTCCACTCCCTTCTCCCCGCTGGGCCACGTAGCCCGGCCCAGTCCGCGCGGCCGCGCGCTGGGCATGCGTGCACGTGCGCCGCACGCACCGCGCGAGAGAGCGTCCCGCTCTCTCTCTCTCCCTCTCGATCTCTCTCGTTCTTTTCTTTTCCTCGCTCCCGCTCGCTGCTTCTCTCTCTCCAACCGTCTCACGCCGGCGTCCTCCGTTTCCCGTTCCCGCCGTTGGCTTCCGCGCCTGCGCGTCGTGGCCGACCGGCCGGACGACGCCGACGCCACCTCTCTGGGCGCCGCCTGCCCCAGCAACCGCCCTGCCTCCGCGCCGCGCCAAGCCGCCCCGCCGACTCCATCGCCCGGCCCCGCCGCTTTGCGCGCGTGCAGCCAAAGAGGGAGAGTCGCAGCTCCCTCTCTCGCCCTCTCTCTCTCTCCGCGTTTCTTTGCCCGTTTCGGCAAGGAGACCGCCGCCCTTTTTCTCCCTCTCTTTTTCCTTTTCCCCGACCGGCGCCGACGTCACCACTGCACCGCTTGGCCGCTAGCGTCGGAGAACGCCAGCACTCTCTCTCCGCGCGGCTCCACCGCCTCGCCCCCGAACCGACCTCACCCGAACTGCCTTCACCTCCACTGACCTTGCGCCCTCTTTTAACCTGCACCCTCCCTCTCTCGGCCGCCATTGTTGCCCCGTCGCCGAGCTCCTTTCTCCCTCCGCCGCACGTGCCATGGCCGTCGTCCGCAGCGCTAGGACGCGAGAAGGGGACAGCGGGCGCCCTCCTTCGCCCTCTCTCTCAGCCCGAAGCCGAGCCGAGCCCACCCCCGCGCCGTCGGCCTTCTTCCGCGGCAAGCCCCTCGTCGCGGTACACCCTCACCCTCCGTCTCCCTCCGTTCCTCTCCTTCCTAGGCCGCTCGCTAGCTCCCCGCCGTGCTCGTAGACATAGTAGAGTCGCCGTTAGCGCCGTCGCGGCCGCCCCCGCTAGCCGCCTCGCCGTCGCTCAGTGCCAAGCCCCTCGCGCCATCGCCCACCCTCTCCGGTGCCACTCCGCCCCTCCCGACGCTCGGAACGCGTCCGTGGACCCGCGTAGGTGCTCCCTCTCAGGCGAATCCGAGCCGTTGGCTCGCTCCCTCTCTCTCCCCTCTCCGCTCCGGTGCCTTTCCCCTCGCCAAACTCGCGCTGCGCCGTCCCGAGCTCCTCCACCGTCGCACGCCGTCGATCTCGGCCTCCCCCCTTCATCCTCCTCCCACCGGCCTCCGTGACAGCCACGTCGGCGCTACGCGAGCGCCGACTGCCTCGCTCCCTCTGTGCGCCTAGCTCGCGTGAACCGGGCCACTGACAAGCGGGTCCCGCACTAGCGCCCGCACGGTGGACCTCGGTCCACCGGTCAGGCCGCCCGCGTGGGACACGCCTTGCCCCAGCCCACTCGGCCTCTCCTCCAATTCGGCCCAGTCGGCCCTGAGTCACTCGGGAGGCCGGTCGGCCCCGAGTCACTCGGGAAGCTGGACCAGGCCGCGCCACTCGGTCTCCTTTCCTTTTCGGCCCACTCGGCCTCCGGCCCGTCGGCCTCCCCCGCGCACTACTCGGCCTTGGGCCGTTCCTCCGCGCGTCGGCCCGTGTTGCCCGGCCGCGCCCGTTACTTTTCTTTGGGCCGCACCTAGCCGCCCAAAATAAAAGTCCAAATCAAGTCCCTTTTCTTTTTCTTTTTCAAGGGAATTAATAATTCCTTTTCCTTTAGATAGAAAATCATTTAATCTTAGGGAATTCATATCTTCTCCACCGTTCGTCCGATTGACTCCGTTCAACTTCCAAAATTCCTCAAAAATCGAGATCTATCAAATGGCACGCTTAGTGGTCATTAATAGGGTTTCCTTTTTATCGTTGTGTTGAGTCGCCTCGTTTCGCGTGTAGCTTCGGAGCCAGGAGACTCGCAGTGCGCGGATTTCGAGGAAGAAGCTCAAGATCTCGAGCAAGGCCAGTCACCTTTGATCAATTGAACCTATAATTTAAAATTAAGTATTCTGATTCCGCAAACTATGCATTCTTTAGGTTACACTTAACACTTGGTCTCGGTTTGCAATACAACCGACAGGCCCTACCCACTTGCTGCATTTAACCTCCTTGATTATTGAATACCCTAAAACCTCTTTGTCATCCTTCCAGTGAGGTCTCGGTATTCGCACCCCGCGTACGAATATCGAGGCTCCCCTCAAATTTAAAATGATCAACTGGGTAAAACTTGAGTTTATAAAATGCTTGGAAAACCCGACATTTGGGTTGGTGCCTTGAAAATAAATTGAGTTTCCAAAACACGCGGTGCGAGAGACGTACTGGAGGTACGGTCTGCCCATTCTCGCCTTAAGGACCGATTCCTTGGGAATTACATCCGAGCATACGTCAAGTACGACCACATGGGTGATATGGGACACCCATGGCTGAGTAACTAGCTAGGCCACGGAAATCTTGATGCCAAGGGACAAGTGGATTCACCGGGATGGTGTCGGGGAGGACCCCTGGGCTTCCTGGCACAGTATGGTCTGGGACCTAACCTGGTGTTGGTCCGTGGGACCCCTCCCGTTGGCATAAGATGACCCTGAGTCGGCTTTCGAAATGCCTTCTCGTGAAAGCCTCAAGGTCGCCAGACGTGGCTGTGAGTCACGGGCTGGGTGACTCGGGGTTAGTAACGTCGTGTGGGTAAAGTGTACCCCCTCTGCAGAGGTTAACAACTGTTCGAACAGCCGTGCCCACGGTCATGGGCGGATGTGAGGTGATTCCTTAGCGTAGTTTTAATGACTGCTTTCTGAACTGCTGTTGGTGTGAGAAATCTTTCAGTGCTTGGGTTGTGGCTGTTGGCGCAGTCGGTGTCGGTGAACGATTGGCAGGGAGCCTCTCGTACCGACGTGTTTGACTTGTGACTGTTAGTGCAGCTGGTGTCGGTGAACGATTGGCAGGGAGCCTCTCGTGCCAACATACTTGACTTGTGGCTGTTGGTGCAGCCGGTTTCGGTAAACGATTGGCAGGGAGCCTTTCATGCCGACTGAATCAATCGATACATTTCGCTGCTTCGGCCGGATGAGACGCACTTTCTCGTCCGTGTCGTTGAGAAGCACTCACTTAGTTATTTCTGAAAGTCTTAAAATAAAATCGAATGTGAAAAATAACTGGCTCTCCTTTGAAGCTTGCATCAAACATTTAATTCCCTTGACTTGCTGAGTACTCTCGTACTCACCCTTACTCTATATAAATAACCCCCCAGTTCTCGAAGACGAAGAAGTGGTCCCTGCTGAAGAGGAGTTCTTCCAGGAGCAGGCGAACTACGAGCTGTAGTAGAGTTTCGGCCTTTCCCCAAGGCTTTGCTTGTGGCTTTGGACTAGTCTTTGCTTCTGTCTTTTTGTACTGCTGTTGCGAACTCGGGGTCTGTCCGCAGTTTCAACCTTGATTGTAATTCTACTCTTAATAAAGAGACCGCTGTTGTTGTGATATTCTATCTTCCTATTGTACCAGCGCTATGTCCTGGGACTAGTATAGGCATACAGGTTAATTTGGATCGCCTTATTCTGTCCTCCGTTCGGGGCTAGTTTGGGGCATGACATCATGTCCAAAGACAGAACTGCCTCGCTTAGGTTCTTCGCTATTATTATCATACACTATTTGAACCGCCTTAAAAATAAATTTGTCATCCTCATCCGATGAAGACTTATCATCCAATAGCATTTGGAGGGAGTTGCTTCGATGACTCATATCCATGTTTTTTAGCATGATGAGAGCACGTACGAAGAGGTGGAGCGGCAACAGTGAGGGATAGAAAGGAAGGGGAAAGGAGAACAAGGGAGGGGGCGGCAACAAGGGATGGTAGGGAAGATTGGGACGTCGGGGAGGGAGATCGGCGTCGATCAAGGCAAGGAGCGTGTGCGAGGGAAGGAGATCGGCGCGGTAACGGGGCATGGAGGAGCACCTGGAGCGATCCTTTCCGCGCGCGTATAGAGGAAAACGAGAGATTTCTGTTGGTAGTTTAATAGAAGGGCCCACTTTTAGTTTTGGGGAATTAAATTTAGGTTTTCTTTTAGAAAGATTAGTTTTTTCACTTCCTATTTTTAGTTTAGGAAACCCAAAAACAAAATTTTGAAGATGGATTATTCATATTCTGTTGATGATGCTCTTAGGCTCACACCATCTTACTGTTTTCTTTTTTTCTTCTTAACACATTTGTTTACTAATTTCTTCATCGTCTTCTACTAGATCGGTTCCCCAACTCAAGCCTTAAGATATGTTGATCTAATTTCTCAAAGATACTTATAAAAATAGGATATGCGTATGTGTTTATAAAAGTGAGTGTGCGAGCATTGTGAGCGTCCGTGTTAGTACAATGTTTCTATGAACTTCGTTTCGCTTTGTGCTAGCTCACATCCACGTACAACCGCTGCTTCCCGTGCCGCCTCCTGGACCCGAGATATCCTAGCAACACGCCAGCGAGCCTACCGCTATTCCTCTTGGCAAAAAATGGACGAGTTCGCTTGATGAGCAATAATGCAATAAAAGATGTTGACAGGTAAAGGCCCTGTTAGACTAAAGGCTACTTAGGAATGCAGAAATTCTACATGATTTTCATACAAAACAGCACAATTCCTCCGAAAATGTCACAAGATTCTTTCAAACCGAATAAGCCCCAAGTTTATGAATCGAGGGCATAAATAAATAAAATAAATATTAAAAAGGTCAAAAAGTAATTAAAATATTTTTCTAAGAAATACGAATGAATATTTTTTTAAAAAAAGAACAGTATTGTTTAGGAGCTTGGATAACATGTCGATGATAATCCGTCACGTGTGAGCTCGACAGAACGGGAGCTAAGCTAGGGAAAACAGAAACAATTGATCGAACAATTGTGTACTACAGCCTAAAAGTCGGTCAAATTGAGCTGCATAGAAGATGTTGATAAAAAATTATCAGCTTGACTACGGACGGCCGAGAACAGAGCTAAAAACAAAATTACATCAGAACATGTCTCTGTCTAGAGACTCCACACGTAGACGTAACTACTAGTCTACTACTCTAAAAACTACGGACGGTCATGACCACAGCTAAGAACAAATGACATGATCGAGAACATGTCTCTGTTTAGAGACTCCCCCCGCTGTTCTGCTACTCGAAAAGCTGTCAATTTTACAATGAGTCATCTTATAAGTACTTTAAAGTGAGTCTAGACATAAACATGATCACATAGGATCTTATAGGATTTTTTTTTCCCGTTGCTTGCAAACATCCCATCGCTGGCAATAAGGCTAGTGTGAGAGACATGGCGGAATCACTGCTCCTCCCCGTGGTGCGCGGCGTGGCTGGCAAGGCGGCGGACGCGCTCGTGCAGAGCGTCACTCGCATGTGCGGCGTCGACGGCGACCGCCGCAAGCTGGAGCGCCAGCTTCTGGCCGTCCAGTGCATGCTGGCCGACGCCGAGGCGAAGAGCGAGACTAACCCCGCCATCCAGCGGTGGATGAAGGATCTCAGGGCCGTCGCCTACAAGGCCGATGACATCCTTGACGACTTCCAGTACGAGGCGCTGCGCCGCGACGCCGTGCGCCATAGGCCCATGGCGGGCAAGGTACTGAGCTACTTCAACCTTCCTGGCCCGCTTCTGTTTCGTCTCAGGCTAAGCAGGGAGCTCCACAATGTCCTCCACAATATCAATAAGCTTGTTTTGGAGATGAAGGCGTTTGGTCTCGTGGAGCGCACAGAAGCACCCCAGGTTCCTCATCGAGTATCTGACACATACTCAGCCATGGATGACTCTGCAGAGATCTTTGGCAGAGACAAGGACAGAGAGTCAGTTGTGCAGCTGTTGCTGGAGCAGCAAGATCAGCACAAGGCACCGGTTCTCCCCATCGTTGGGATGGGGGGTTTGGGCAAGACGACGCTTGCCAAGTTGGTGTACAACGATCCAAAGGTACACGAACATTTCCAGCTGAAGATGTGGCACTGCGCGTCGACGTCGTCACACAACTTCCAAGCTAATGCTCTTGTGAGATCCATCATTGAGCTGGCCACAAAGGGGAGATGTGATCTTCCCGACACCATCGAGATCTTGAGAGGGAGACTGCAGGAAGTCATTGGCTGCAAGAGGTTTCTACTTGTGCTCGATGATGTGTGGAGTGAAGAAGAGCATAACTGGGAGGACAACCTGAAGCCACTGTTGCTTTCACTTGGTGGTGATGGAAGTGCCATACTTGTCACAACTCGTAGCCAACGAGTAGCATCTATAATGGGTACGCTTCAGCCCATTGATCTACCACATCTGAGTGACGAGCATTCATGGGAATTATTCTCAAAGAAAGCATTTAGTAGAGTTGTACAAAAACATCCAGAATCGATATCAATTGGCAAACGCATTGTCCAGAAATGCAGAGGCCTACCTCTTGCTCTCAAGACAATGGGTGGTTTGATGAGTTCGAAACAACTAGTCTCGGAATGGGAGGCCATCGCCGAAAGCAATATTGGGGATAGTGTCCAAGGAAAGAATGATATCCTAGCCATACTGAAATTGAGCTATAGAAACTTATCATCTGAAATGAAACGATGCTTTGCCTTCTGTGCAGTTTTCCCAAAGAACTACAAGATGGACAAAGGAACCTTGATCCAACTATGGATTGCTAATGGTTTTCTACATGAGGAGGGAACTGCAGATTTAGAGCAGAAAGGTGAATTAATTTTCAGCCAGCTGGTTTGGAGATCATTTCTTCAAGTTGTCAACCCAAAACCATTTGATAACCAGACTTCACGGCACGGGCTTGTTGGATGTCAAATGCATGATTTAATGCATGACCTAGCAAAAGATGTTACTGATGAATGCTCAACTATAGAAGACTTGGTTCAGAAAAATACATCAGCGAAGGATGTCCGACACTTGAAAATTTCATGTGACATATTGGAACAAACTAGTGGATTGTTCAAAGCTACAAATTCTCTCCGAACTCTGTTGTCACCATCACTATCACATAAGGATCTTAACAAGTCAAGGCTGATGTCATTAAGAGCACTATGTTGCACTAGTCCTCATATTATCAATAGCCACCGCATAAATACAAAATATATACGATATCTCGACTTTTCTCACTCTGAAATTGTGAGGCTGCCAAGTTCAATATGCATGTTGTACAACTTACAGTCACTGAGGCTAAATCATTGCCGCAGGCTTCAATATTTACCTGAAGGTATGAGAACTCTGAGGAACCTTAACCATCTTTATCTTTTTGAGTGCGATAAATTGAAGCGGATGCCACCAAATATTAGTCTACTGAACAACCTCCACACGCTAACAACATTTGTTGTGGATACTGGACATGGTTATGGAATAGCCGAACTCAGAGACCTTCAACACCTCAGAAACCGGTTGGAACTATACAACTTGATAAAAATAGAAAGTGGAGCAAATGCCAGAGAAGCTAGTCTCTATCAGAAAAAAAATCTCAGTGAACTTTCATTATGCTGGGGTCGTCGAAAATACGAATGGCCTCAATATGATATTGGTAGTTATGAAGAAGTATTGGAGGCTGTTGAACCCCACAGTGAGCTCAAGGTGTTGGAGGTGCATGGTTATGGTGGCACTAAATTCCCACAATGGATGATTAACTCCCAGATGTGTAAGTGTCTACGAAAACTCATAATTTTCAACTGCCCAAGATGCAAAGATATGCCAATAGCAGGGCTTTTGGTCTCCCTGGAGTATTTGTCCTTGGGTTGGATGGATAGCCTGACCACATTATGTAAGAACGTTGATGACCATCAACGTGTGGAAGTTGAAGGAAGCGGTTTGCAACTATTCCCAAAGTTAAAAATTATGTTCTTAGAAAACTTACCAAACCTGGAGAGATGGGAAGAAAGCAGCGCAGGGGAGCATGATAGCTTGGTAATGTTTCCCCAGCTTGAAGAGCTAAGCATGTATGATTGCCCAGAAGTTGCAAGTGTTCCGAACAGCCCGCTTCTGAAAAAATTCAGTATAATGAAATGTCGCAGTCTTCCAATCAGCTCACTTGCACATCTAACAATGTTAACAGAGCTTGATTATGATGGGAAAAGTTTTTTTCCCTCAATCATGCCTTTGGGATCTTGGCATTCTCTTGTCGAATTAAGAGTTAGCTCTCTGGCAAAAATGATGGTGCCCCTGGAAGATAAACAAATGCCGACACCCATGGAAAGTCTGCGGAGCTTGCGGCTATCTGGTCCCGACTGTTTCTTAACAACATCCACTATGCCAAAATTTCAACCACTGGTTTGGGAATGCTTTGCTTTTGTGAAAGAGTTATACATTTCTGAATGCAACGAACTTGTCCACTGGCCAATGGAAGAGCTCCAGAACATGACCTGCCTCCGGTTTCTGAGTATTAGCTGTTGTTCTAACCTGCAGGGGAAATTTTCATCATCATCTGAAGCAATCCTTCCACTGCCCCGGCTGAAGATGCTATCTATTCACAACTGTACAACCTTACTGAATATTCCCAAATTGCCTGCATCGCTTGAGGAGTTGGAGATTTCAAATTGTGAAGGTTTGATGAAACTGCCTTCAAACTTGGGAGATGAGGCCGAGCTAAAACGGCTCTATATATCAGGCTGCATTGGGCTGAAAATGCTTCCTGATGGGTTCGAAGGCCTCACTTCTCTGCAGCAACTGACGATCAAGGGGTGTCCAGGGATACAGAAGTTCCCACATGGTCTCGTCCAACGGCTCCCATCTCTGAAATCTCTGAAAGTAGAAGGCTGCGCTGAATTGCAAAGATGTCGCATTGCACGGAAGGTGGGGACTGGGGAATGTTTTCACTTTGTCCATGCTATTACACATAAACACATTCCATCATCAGAAACTAGGTGTAACAAAAAGAACAAAACTGTGTTGCAGAGATTATTACTCCCCTCCTGCTGAAACTGAACTGAAATGCATACAATCTACTCTAGTAGTCTCTTATAGCATGGTTTTATTATTTGTGGTGTTTTATGCTGTCTTTATAAAGAGAACTGAGGAACCCAAATTTTGTATGTACTGGAATGTCAGAAGATCTTTGTTCACCTAGATTCATGCCCATATGCAATTGTGATGATGAGATATCGTTTGGAATTATATTGAGAGTATCTTTAAGGTGGTCTTCACTAGTAGGATTCTACTATAGTATTATCACCATTAGAAGTGATCTCAACCGTTAATTTATGAGTTTTATTATCAGTAAAAAATATTCTACGACCGATAGTTGTTGAGATGTTGGTATAAATAGATAGACAAAAGTCAACATTTAGTCCCTCAAATATGGCATTGGTCTTATTTTGGTCCCTTAACTATGAAGACGTCCACTTTTGGTATCTCCGCTCTTAAAACCTTCACTTTGGGATGGAAGTTGGCGATGTGACACCACACGACATCCATAGCTATTTAAAATAAACTAGCATGGTGGCCCGCGTAGATTCCGCGACTAACATCAGTATATTTTCTCATATAATAGCATATATATTTTCACATTTTATTATTAAAATATATTAAAATGGCAACATAATTTTAAATTATATACTAACTTGACCTAACTAACTAATGTGTAATATTCATATTATATTTTATATACATGATAGTTATTAATTATTTTTTAATTTTGAATATTAGTTATTTCTAAATTATATACCTACTAGCAAATATGTTTGTGCGTTGCAACGGGAGAAGTCATTTGCCAGTATAGAACGCAGTACCATCCTTTTATAGACTATTGGGTGAGAAGGAAGTGGTGGGAGGGTGTTGGTCCTCGAGCATGACAAAGGTCAAACGAAGATCAGATCGTGAAGTCCGGCGGACGACCATGCTAGCCTGCTCTCCTCATCGGATCCGACACAGGAGCCAAGGGCGGAACAGCAGTGACACCGAAGAGGAAGACGGGAGGGCCGTAAGGCACGCATCTCTACGTACTTTGATTGGGAGCGGATCCGACCTTCATCAACTCGTCGTCCTCACCGGTGTACCCATCTCTCGCTTGCTTGCCCTCTTTCGCCAGTCTGCTCGATCTATCGATTTGTTCTTGATGTGGTTCAGCCAAATCCGATTGGATCGATCTGTTCTTGAATGTGTTGTTCATCTATATTCCATATGAATCACTAAATCGCTGAATCGACAGCGTGTAATTGAATCGGCGGTTGAATCCTAATTTATGTATTGATTTTATGTAGTTCTTGATTTTTTCTGTATTTGTTTTTGTTTACGAGCCGGCTTAGTCCTTTTCTTTTTTGGCTCATGAACCTCATCAATGCCGGTTTAAAAGCAGGAACCTATAAGGCTGATCAGTGCTCAAAGTTTAGTGCCGTTTAGGGAACTGGTATAGATAAGGCTTCCCAACAGGCCATAAAGCTGATTTATGTGATAGTGGAACCAAATGTGCCATGGGGGAATGCTCACAATATGGTGAAAGAACACTTCGGAGTTGCCGGTTATGAACTTTAGAATGATGGGTCAGCTTGAAGTTGGTGACTCATCGAGCCATTTGTTAGAAAATGAACAAATGAACAGTGAAAATGAATTTTCCTCTCTCATTTCATTGATCTTAAAGGTCCCATTATATAGGGAGATTACAAGCCTAGGATTCTCAACATCAATATTGCAATAAGGAGCAATAAGGATGATTTATATGGCTGTTACAAGCTCTTGATTGCTGCCCTTGATGAGGTCAAATAATGGCCAAGTAATGGCCTTTGTAACACTCCCCCTTTTGATCGAGTCCATCTTGAGATCAATTTGTTCTTTAATTCCTTTGAAAAACCCTGTGGGAAAAATAGGAATAATTTGACTGGTGATTGCTCTAACATGAACCTGCAAGGTTTAAGGAGTAATCGATGTCTTGTTTTATCTCTAGAAAAACCCTTGTGAGAAAAACATGAGATAAGATATATGCTTGCATCAGACATTGTCTCATTAAAAACTTTGTATGAGAAAAACCTACTGGTAAAAACTCATAAAAGAAAAGAGTACAATATGAAACGTTTAACAAGGTCTATCATTCAGAGAGTCTCCCCCTGAAACTTGCAAGTCTCTGAGCCGTCTCATACCAATTCCCTCAACACATTTCTTGAATGAAGAAGCAGGTAGGGACTTGGTAAAGAGATCTGCCAGATTATCACAAGACTTTGTTTGTAAGATATTTATTTCTCCACTTTGCTAAAGTTCACGGGGATAAAATAACTTAGGAGCAATATGTTTGGTGACGTTGCTCTTGATGTAACCTGTTTGCATCTGCGTAATACAAACAGCATTATCCTTGTAGATAATGGTAGGTGATTCTGAGAAACCAATACCACAAGATTGTTCAATGTGGTTTATCATTCTGCGAAGCCACACGCATTCACGTGATGCCTCAAATAGTGCGATGATCTCAAAATGATTTGTGGAGGTAGCCACTAATGTTTGTTTAGATGACTTCCATGATATGGCAGTTCCTCCATGAAGGAATACAAAACCTGTCTGTGATCTGGCATTGTGGGGATCAGACATATAGCCAGCATTAATGTATCCAACTAAGCTATGATCATTAGTTCTCTGAAAGAATAAGCCAAGATCCTTAGTACCATTCAGGTACTTGAGGATTTGTTTTCCTCCAGTCCAATGGCGCTTAGTTGGGGCAGCACTGTGTCTTGTCAATAGATTTACTGCAAATGCAATGTCAGGCCTGGTACTATTTGCAAAGTACATGAATGCTCTGATGAGACTGAGATAGGGATATTCTTGTCCTAATATCTCTTCTCCCTCCTCCCGTGGTTGGAAAATGTCCTTTTCTTTATCGAGAGATCGAACAACCATGGGGGTTTTATTTGGGTATGCTTTGTCCATATTGAATTTCTTCAATAATTTTTGGACATAGACAGATTGATGCACTAAAATTCCCGAGTGAAGGTGCTCGATTTGCAAACCTAAGCAAAATCTGGTTTTACCCAAATCCTTCATCTCAAACTCCGTCTTAAGATGGTTGCGGGTTTCTTCAATATCTTATGTGTTACCAATGATATTCAAATCATCCACATTACACTGATATGATGCAAAATCCTGTGGAGGATCTTTTGATAAAGATACATGGGCAATCATCATTATTTGAATAACCCTTCTGCAGAAGGTACTCGCTCAGTCGGTTGTACCATATTCTACCTGACTGTTTAAGACCATAGAGTGATCTTTTGAGCTTTACACAATACATATTGCGATTTGTGCTATCATTCGGTATAGGGATCCCATCGGGCACCCTCATATATATGTCCGAATCTAGTGACTCATATAAATATGCTGTCACGACATCCATCAACTGCATAGATAGACACTTTTAAGTTGCCAGTGATATCAAGTATCGGAACAAAATTCCACTCATGACTGGAGAATATGTTTCATTGAAATCAATGTCGGGTCTTTGTGTGAACCCTTGTGCTACAAGACTCGCCTTATATCTCATTACCTCATTGTTCTCATTCCTCTTTCGGATGAAAACTCATTTGAAACCTACAGGAAAGGTTTTTGGAGGTGTAGGTATTACTGATGAGAATACCTCTCTTTTATTGAGGGAGGCTAATTCTGCTTCAATTGCTTTCTTCCATTTGTTCCAGTCCGAGCGCTTCTTGCACTCTACCATGGATTTTGGATCTGGATCATTTTGGATGGTATCTGCAATTGATGAGGCAAAATATATGTCGACAATTGTAGTCTTACGGTCAAATGATTCTCCAGACTCTACATAGTTTATGGAAATTTCATGTACCCCAGTTATCGGCTCAGTATTTCCCAATATGACCGCGTCGGGGTGTCCCAATGTCCCATCATCAGAAATTGAGTGCACTGTTGATGTGGGAAGTGGATTGGATAAATCCACTTGGTGTCTCTCAACTTGAGGTTGAGTTTCATTTACTGTGTCAGAGGATTCTTTTCTCTGTTTTCTCGTGCGCTTGCGAGGATTTGCCGTACTTCTCCCACTCTCTTTTGAGGAAGGGAGTTGAATAGTTTTGTTTGGTACCTCTATCTTTCTGGCACATTCCTTGCGGGAATGTATGATTTTGTGACACTTTTACTCACAGTAAATGAGTCTGACAAATTGTTTGCAGCAACCTGCAAATCAATGATCCTTTGAACTTGAAGTTCAGATTCTGTGGTACGAGGATCCTCCTTTAGAGTGTCAAATGCATCCCAATTTATTTCCGGGCATTCAGTGTGATACTTGAATTCTCCCCTTAATGCCGGAAAATGTTCTTCATTGAAAATACAATCAGCGTACCGGGCTGTGAGCAAATCCCCTGTAAGGGGTTCCAGGTATTTAATGATCGACGGAGATAGATACCCCACGTAGATCCCCATTTTCCTGTGAGAGCCCATGGATGTACGCTTTGGTGGTGAGATCGGTACGTATACAGCGCAACCGAATTTCCGCATATGGGAAATACAAGGAGGATCACCACGAACTAATTGCAGCGGGGAAACTGTATGATATGCAGTTGGACGCAATTGTATTAAGTCACCAGCATGTAAGACTGCGTGACCCCAACAAGAGGTTGGTAGGTTACAATTTTGCAATAGTGATCTGGCAATAAGTTTTATTCTCTTGATAAGAGATTCAGCTAAACCATTCTGTGTGTGAACATATGGTACAGAATGTTGAACTTCAATTCCTAAAGTCATGCAATAGTCATTGAAGGCTTTGGAAGAAAATTCTGCAGCGTTGTCTAATCTAATTAATTTTATCTGGTGTTCAGGTTGATTTGCTCTAAGTTTGATGACATGTGCAATCAATTTTGCAAAGGCATGGTTCCGTGTCGATAATAGACACACATGAGACCATCTTGTGGATGCGTCTATTAGAACCATGAAATACCTGAATGGTCCAGACAATGGTTGAATGGGGCCATAAATGTCACCTTGAATGCGTTCAAGAAACTTTAGTGGTTCAACTTGTATTTTAAGATGTGAGGGTCTCAAAATTAATTTCCCAGTTGCACATGAGGTGCACACAAAATCTGAGGATTCCGGGAATTTTCTGTCGCTCATACCATGTCCACTTGAATTACACATGATTTTTCTCATCATCCCGATGCCGGGATGGCCAAGGCGTTCATGCCAAGTTTTGAATGCATCCACATTTTGAAAAATCACTTTGTATGCAACATAAGGTACGGGTTTAATGTATGTGTAGTACAATCCAGACGGGAGAGAAGTCACCTTTTCAAGTGTTTGTTTGTCATATCCAGTATCTTTGGTCAAGAGGAGGAACTACTCATTATTTTCTTCATATGTTTCCACATGAATCCCATTTTTCTAGATATCTCTATAACTTAGTAGGGTACGTGTTGAATCGGGAAACAATAATGTTTCCTCAATATTTATTTGTGTACCCATTGGGAGTATGATAGTGGCTCTACCAGAACCAACAATCATAGCTTCGCGTCCCGCGATGGTCAAAACTTATCCTTCTTTCTTTGTGAGAGTTTGAAAAATTTTGACTTCCCTAAGCATAGTGTTAGTGGTACAACTGTCCACTAGGCACATCTCTTCTTTCATTGGATTGACTCCCGTAACAATCTATATAATGCAGAATTTAAATTCGTAAGATAAAGGCAAAATATAAAAAAACATATAGAATATATTAAGATAGCAGGTGTGCTATTACAACTGATAGTTGGTGTGGCAACATCATGTCTTTATTACAATGATTACTTTTACAAATTTAAATTAAAGCTATGGAGCCTATTTGAGGTCTCCAAAAATGTCGTTGGAAGCATATTCCATGAGCATGTCATTGATGTCCATAGAGCCTTCCTCTTCACTTGATAGAGTCTTGGTTTTGCTCGGTCCCGCTCTATCAAGGGTGGGGTCCATAGCTACAGTCTTCAGTGCTTGAGAGGTGAAGTGTGCTTCATGCTTCTGGGTGTTCTGTGTATGATCCATGGACTTCATGTACAGATCAACAAGGTGCTTAGGGGTCCTGCACTTCTTAGCAATATGATTGTAGCAACCACACCTGAAGCAAGTGGTCTTTTTGCCACTATCATTTTTGGGCTTAGAAATGTCTTTCCCCTTTTGGGCGTTACCATGTGGCTTTTTGGTTCTCTTGTGCTTGCTCTTGCCAGAGAAATTTTCAGTCTGTGTATTCCCATTCGGGACATTCTTCTTTACATTCACATGTACTTCAGGCAATGGTGCAGTGCCCAACGGGCGCTGGTTCGAGTTCCATACAGTGAGTTTATGGTTCTTTTCTGCCTGTTTCAATGTTTGAATGAGTAAAGAGTGGACTGTGAAATTCTTTTCACGGTATTGTTGAGTAATGATCCGTTCTGATGGGAGCGTTGTAGACACAGTCTTTTCAATTTTATCCGCTTCAAAAGGTTCTTTCTCACAAAACCGGAGCTTAGAGCATATCTTATGAACAGTATGGTTGAACTCATCTACAGTTTTGAAATTCTATAGGCGTATGTGGTTCCACTCATGCGTTGTCTCTGTGAGGAGGATAATTTTATGCTGTTCATATCGATTTTTAAGAGCTGTCCACAAAGCACGTGGGTCATCCTCATACATGTACTCCATTTTCAAATCCTGATGCATATGATTCCTTATTACTTTTAAGGCGTATATATATATATATATATATATATATATATATATATATATATATATATATATATATATATATATATATATATATATATATATATATTCTATCCAAGCTGAAATACATCATTAAAGAAAATATATATACACGTGAGTGTATACATGCCTGTAAACTAGACACTAGAGCAGATATTGGCATATGTCTCACAATATTCATACGTATATACTCATGTATGTCAGGTTGTGCCATTAGTGATAATTAATCACTAATTTCATTATTATATCACTATTCCCGAAATTAATACTTTGACACATCTCATTTCTTTCATATAAAAAAATGTACAAAATATCATCGAACAATGACCTGAAAGACCTACCTGATGGGCTCACTTCCCTCGAAAAGTTGGTGATTTGGGAGTCTCCACCCGATATAGAGAAACTTCCGCAGGGTCTCCTCCAACGGCTCCATACGAGGCTGCCCTGGCTTGCAAAGACGGTGTAGAGAAGGTGGTGAGTATTTTGATTTGATCTCCTCCATTCAATACAGATGCGTTTCGGCAGCAAAAACAGAAGTGTCAGAATCAAGGTCTAACCTGAAGAAGCTTGTAAAGAGATTCCTCCCTTCCTGCTGAGTGCTGACTTGTAAGTCTCAACTGAGGTGCGTATGCTTTGCATTTCCATTCTCCCGGTATCACCATGCAAGGGTCCGTCCAGCATCGTCTCCACCTCTTCCATTATTGCCAAATGATAGGAATAGAGGTAAGCGGTGGAAGCCTATTGTAGTTTTCCATTTTTCGTAGTTGCTGCTGTAAATGGTGTAGCTTTGTAACCCCCTTTTTCCAAATTTTAATAAACTTCGGCCGCCAGCCCGAGGGAAAAAAAAAAAGAATAGAGGTAGATGCACATTTGGTTGCATCGATCCCTCCATCTCACCAGTTAATTATTAACTGTAGGAAAAAGTCCCAATACCCTCTGAACTATTACGACGGTACGGATTATCTCTTCTATAATACAAAATCAGACATTCAACATACTCAACTTTTCACACCAGACAATTAACCCTCTGAGTACTGTTTTGTGCAGTTATGGATTGGGCGGGTTGACGTGGCATTTTTTTAAAAAAAAAGTACAATCAACAATATAGTCCGGAATATTTAATAAACTAATATGCGGTCCCACGTGTCATCTTCTTCTCCTTTCTTCTCATCCTCTTCCATGGAGACTGGCGGAGAGGTGAGCTCTTCCATGGAGGACAGATCCCGTCTTCCCTCCTCTTCCATGGAGGGTGACAGTTACGCTGCCACGGGTACCGAAGAAGCAGGCAAAGGTGGACTCGTCCTTGGAGGAGGAGGAGAGGGAAAGGGAGGCGCAGAGTGACGTGCTGCGAGGGCACACGCCAGGTGTGCCGCGCCATTAAGGAGCTCTGCCTCCGTGTCGCCGACGTGCTGCCTGCCCACCGCAGCCTCCTCACCACGTCGCCCCGTCTCCTGGCTAGTGCCGTAACCTTAGGTGCGGGCCCACTTCAATTCAAGAGTATTTAGATGAATACCCAAGATTTAAGAATGTGTGTGAGAGAGAGAGAGTGAGCGTGTGTGTGTATATATATATATATAGTATGTACTGGGTATATGTGTACGAAGAAAAATGAAAAAGAATGCCATATTCAGTTCATCTTCTTCACTGCTTGGGCCTGCCTGCCTCCTCCCTGCTTTCCTGGCCCAATTCGCTGTCCTAAACAGCCCAAAACCAGCAGGCAGCAGTGCAGCAGTCACGCACCATCGCACATGGTCTTGCCTGCCTCTGTCGCATCGAGTGGCACTTGAAATTTTCCTAATGCCACATGCCGCAACCCTAGACGCAACTGCGATGCACGGCGGAGGAGCGGAGCACGGGACGTCGCCGGCCGCTACTATAGAAGGGACTCCCTTCAAGGGACACCGCTATTGTTAGGCAGTTAGACCAGCTTGTTGCCAAATGGTCTGGAATTCAGAGATCTTAATCATATTGTTGAATTTTCATGTCTGAAACATAAAGGGAAAAAAAAGCTTTTATGAGAAGGGCTACTACAAAGAAATCAATCGTCGAAAAGTTACCCTCTAAATACAAGATTTCTTGTCATTAGTACTTCTATATGATCAATTCTATCAATATATATAGTTATGCTCAATTTTATGTTTTATATGCTATATATTATACAATTACTAATGTGATATTATACAAACTAATTATTAGGTTTTTGGGTGTAAATTTTTTTTTATCCCTTACCTATTTCGAATACCCAACCTCTAAATCTTGGGCCCGCCTCCCTGCCCCGTCACCGTGCTTCACACACTTCGCTAGTTTCGCTCCGCTCCACCAGCGCCGAAGAGGTCTCTCCAGCTTCCCGTTCATATTCATAGCAATGGCGGCTGCTACTGATTGTTCGTTGACATGCATACATGAGGGACTACCAGATCCATTCCGATTTGCATGTAAGGCAACAAGCATGAATCCAACTACCATATCTACTCGGAAGAAACAGCCGCACCTGCCACATTCTGCAGCGGCAAGATCCTTCCCAAGAGAACCTCCTGGTAGGCAACGTGATCCAGCCATGGCGGGTCTGCTGTCGTCAGCACCGAGGAGGCTCACCATGGCCAGATCTGAGGAGGCTCACCATCAAGACGACTTCAGCCTGCCGCCGCCGCCGCCGCTTGCCGACTGCCCAACTCTATGCCCGTGAGAGAGATGTAGAGATCGACAGATAAAGGGAAATTGGGGGAAGAAGACTTACATGTGGGCCTGACAGATTTTTTTAAGGATGCACTGCCACATAGGATGCCACGTCTCATCAAAACCGGCTTCTGTTGAGATAGGGGTGTTATTTGTTCGGTTTAAAAAGTTAAGGGGAAAGAATGTCTGGTTTTTCGTTTTTCTATAAAAGTTGTAAGAGAATGTTATATGAACATACTTTTTTTAAAAAAAATGTAAGATCATTTTTACTGATCCGGCTTTAAAAGAAAGCCATTATGAACATAGTTACATTCTCTTAATATGAGTAGCATGATTTTGATTAGCCATATGAAATTTGCAGTTGAAACTAATTACAGTGTTTGTGTTCATCTGAATCTGAATCTCAATCTTTGATAGGTGGTCACACCAGCAAAGCTACATCAGGGAAGAGGGATTTCCTCGTAGTAGTGGACGATCGAGAAGCATGACTACGATTGGTAGGATAGAATTCACTTGTTCTAGATCATGTACTTGAGTTGTTGGAGCCGTCTCTTAGAAGCACAAGTGCACAACTCGTTTCAGGCTGAACACACCTCCCACTACACCATAGAGATGGAAACCCACTCCTCTCAAATGGTTTTCCAGGGTATATACTATACTATCTGCTCTGTAGTCTAGTGAATACTAAAGATCCCAGATTCCATCTTTCTCAACTGAAAACCATATTTCTAGAATTTGTTTCTTCACCAAAGAGCTTTTTTTTAATAAAAGAACCGGCACTTAAAGTGTGTCAATTTCATTGAATATAACAGGAGTAGAAGGAGCTATACAAGTACAGAAAGAACTGTATAAGCTCTGACAATCGTTTTGTTCCTACTAGGACCTAGGTTTGGACCTCCTCCTTGATTTTTGGCACCAGAGATATCACCGAAAGTTTTTTTGTGTTGAAACACTATCCGGTTTTTTCTTCCAAATTTCTCATGTCGTTAGTAGGATGAGGATGCATACTCCTTTTTTGGTAGCCCCTTGTTGGTGGCCAGCAGTCCACCACTGATGGACTGTTGTAGCGGTGCTCCACTATCATACTTCACCCTGACTGTTGTAGCAGTGCCACAGGAGAATGGTGTCAATCAACTCCTGCGGAACCGCGATGCCAATACCATATTGACGTGTCACTGAAGAATCTGATCGCAACGCCATCGACAGCGAAAGCATGGCGTAGAGATCTAGCATTTGGTGTACATGACACAGTAGAAATTGGCAGGATAAGAAGGCAGTCATGCCTACCAGTTGCAACCAGTGGCACCAAGGAGCAGATCATGGATGGCAAGCAGAAAGGCTTACCAGCAATGAAGAAGGCTGTGACTGTCAGCAATTGGTCTGCTTCTATTAGCGGTGGCCGTGCCGGCGAGGCCACATTGCTGAAGGGAACGAGAAGAACAGACGGGAAGAAAGAGCAGAGGCCAAAGCATGGAAGTCACTCTAAATTGGTGAACATGTCAGTTGATGTAAATTTGTGAGACAGTTTCTCTCGCGTTTGTACTCCTTTCTTTTTTTTGATGTAACGCACGTAACTATTTGCGTGATCTTGAAAAAGCGTACAAGTTGAAAACCATTTAACCATCTGGTGCAGATGTGGTTTCAATTGTGAAATTTATATGTTGTATATGCCTTCTAAGTTCAAGGCTTTTAAACTGCTGTTAGGTATCTTAGATTTGTGGAGCAGAATTGTCCCGCTGCAAATGATCGTTGATCAGACACCTACCTTTTTCATCCATATCTATATATATTTTGCTACATTAACTAATGACATCCAGAAATCGAAAGACATGTTCACATTGCCAGCACCGTTGCTGTATCAGTATACATGCATGTACCAGGTAAAGCTTTTCTCTGCAGAATCTTGCACCAAAACGAACCAACACATGTTGTATCTAGCTATAGTATCAACGGTAATCGGCGTTCATCGGTTTGGAGCCTGAGGCAAATCAGATTTGCAGGAGGGAACAGGGCAACAGGCTGCCACCGGCATGGCCACTGCCATTAAACAGCATTGGTAGGAGTGAGCGGCTTTCCTCGCCCCATGGTAAATCCTCTTGTGCCATCCGGCATACGAGGACCAGGGGGTGGCTTTGAAGGATGATCAGCAAGAGGACTGTGATTCGATGGAGGAGTGCCAATTGGATGATTGGCATCCCGGCTATGGCCATAGTACTGACCACGGCCACGCCCTCTTCCACCACGTCCTCTCCCTCTCCCGTGCCTCATCCCGCCTTTGTCATGGTAACCATCATCGGCCTATGAAATTTATACACGTCATTAGAATATCCACACCTGATGTTTCTGGTGAGCAAGAGAGGATCATGGAAGTACCTGATGATCATGTGCTTCTGAAATCTGAGAAGCATCCTCTGTTTCATAGTCTTGTGGATGGCCAGTTGTTTCAGGGTCTTCTTCATCTGCAGCGTCCACCTCATCTCCACCTCTTCTTCCTTGACCCATGGCTTGTTTCTAATGACAAACAATGAAAACAAATGTTTAACACTTTAAGAATCTTCTATTTTCAAATAAATAAATATGAGTCGGAATGTTAAATCTTACAAAGCTAGCCTAACAAGTTTTTCTGGGAACTATTTGTTGATTAATGAAATGACCACCAGAAACCAGAAAAGCTTACAGTTAATGTTTACCCATCAGTCAAATATAAAAATAACTAAATCAAGAATAAATGAAGCACTCAATATTGCCGATTGATGAGTAAATGTTAATGACTAAGATCTAGTCAGGAAACACAGGTGGACCATAGAGGACGATTGTGAATTGCACGTGTATTTTCACCATCAGTCCATGACTACTTCAGATTTTCCACAAACCAAAGAATGGTTAATGAAACATGTTTCATTGGGTAGAATCCATTAAAGTACCAGGCAACCAAGCAGCGAGCGAACTCTAATCCCATCTCTCCAGCTTCTCCCACTACTGAATTCAGAAACCTGTACACAATAAAGCAGAGTTCCTTTTAATGTGTGGATGGCAAGAGCCGAAGCAGAACAAATATATCTTTCAAAAAAAACAAATGGCTGGAAAAGTCAAGAAGACATACTGCCTTGTCAGCATCTTCAACAGTTTCATACTCCACAAAAGCATGCACCTGCAAGTAAAGAAAAAAAAGAAAAAATGAAGATACTAGTGTTAAAACTTAAAATACCTTTCATAAAGTATATTCATTAGTGATCAAGTATTTGCACATATAAATCCGAACAGTAAAGGTATTAGTGATCAAGTATTAAGAAGTTGGGCTACACATTCTTGTAAGATGTCAAATATTTATGAACAGAGCGAGAACAAGTCAATGCAGTCGCTTATTAACTTTTCGCACTCCTTTAGACGTCAGATATACCATGAATACATGATACCTTATTAGCAAACAGCATCTCAATCTTTGATGCTTTGCCAGTAGAAGTTCCAGCACCATCAGTCCCACCTTGTGGATAGCAAGTACGAATCGATTTCACACTGCAATATAGATAACATCATGTGTTCAACACCACATTTGGCATTTATTTATGCTCAAAGACATGCATGATGCATACCTCCCAAAAGCTGAGAAAATCTTCATAAGATTTGGATAGCGATGCTCTTCACGCAAATTTTCAGCAACAACAATGCGTGACTGAGTACATAACAGAAAATTCAGTGCCTTTACATATATAATGAATAGATTATTTGATTAATTAGATTCTGACCTGAACTTCTTCAGCATCCGCCTCAGTAAAGGGCACTCGGCGTCTAACCTTTTTTCCATCATCTGAAACAACCTGTATGTAGGAAGATATAAATCTTACGATCTTGGTAGAAAATGATAGAAGTCATTCAGAATGAGAGGTAAATGAGAAAGGCAAAGTGCGTCCTGAATTTGGATGGTACAGGTTGATTAAAAGATGTGTGTTTATTTACTTATATCCATGAACCTATTAACAAAAATGTAATTCATTTACTAAATATAATTCCTTTACTGAGCAAAGGTGCAAAACATATTGTGCATCTTTAATTAAAATGAAGGGTGGGCCGTGTCGTGTCAACAACAGGATGGATGGGCATATCAGAAAGGAAAATTAAACAAGTTAAAGAAGTCATTAAATAAGATGCTTACCAGCTCTGCTGACGTCCGTAATACTGCAGCCAACGAGGATCTCTCACTAACTAGCTCCCGGATCTTCCTAAAAGATGCAACTACAGACATTGGCACTGTAAAAAAGAAGACATGTCAATGCCATCAGAAAATATGAGTCAACAAATATCATGTGTAGGCAAGCATGTGCTAAATTCATGTACACCACTTCATAATATGTCGCAACTCAAAAGTATCATTTGGTGAACAGTAGTTCTACCACGTAAGTACATGCAGATTCCAATAGTGGTACAACAAATGTTGCAAATATATTAGAATACTTCAATACAATGTTTGGCCATTTCTAAATGTGCCAATAGTCTTTTACAGCAGAACATTGTTAAATATCAATGCTAGTGCTCCAGTCATGCATAACTGCACTATTATGAATGTGCATCAATGCATATGAAAGAATGCATTCCGAGATTAAAGATATCTATATCAGTAGCATACAATTAAAAATAGCCTAATTAGAAATACGTACTACAGTAGTTCACAGGAATCTTATCATCATATATTGAATTAGAAATTTGAAATGATCGTTGGCACCAAACATTTAAAGAAAAATATAGACATGAAGGTGGGCAGCTATTTTTTTGTTGTCGTTGTCGCAGTGCGAATCAACCCTAAAAGGCTAAAACTTAAGAAAAAAAAGGGAAGGTGGAAAGCACAATTAGACTGTCTTTGAAATTTAACAGTTGAACTCACCAAATCCCTCTGGATCTCTAATCATGAATTTCATCAAATGTTCAGTTGTAGCCAGATTGACATCACTGAAGTAAAATTCCACCTGTCAAGGTTTTAAAATACAATCAAACCAAGGGCACACGGTAATATGGGTGCAAATCAAGCATCCCATAACAGCTTGGTTACACTAATAAACAAAAAAAGGAATTAATAAAAGCCAAAGTTAATATAATACTTTCAATGGTCAGAGAGGAGGTAAACTAAGAAGGAAGTAAAAGGATGCAGAAGGTAACAATATAAAAGGAGAGAAAATTGATTTCTCTCACCATTCCTCCCCTTCAGAAAGATGCAAAGAGGGACAAACATAAAATAGATGGAGAGCTGCCCTATTTCTATTTCCTAAATTATTATCCTCAAAAAGGAAAATAGTATAACTCCTCACGGTATTATGCATGCAGCAATTACGAGCTTATGTAACTTCAGAAAGACAACATGATATGATTTTGTCCTTTTTTACACCCTGTCGCTAATAAATCATATTAAGGCCCATCGTGTTTGCCAAACATCACGAACACGCATATCTTGTTATTCCATATTTGTTCGTTGGCAGACATGAGACACGTCACTCAACCCAAGCCCAACACACACGTAAATGCAGCAGACCGCGCCATGTGGAAAGACAACATGCACCCTTCCCGCCACCCCTGCACTTGTATAAACTATAAACCCTATAGTGTTCTCCAAGAAAAGAAGTGCAGAATTACAGTACATTTTCTAAAAACAGCATTCTCTAACAGATATTCCCTGTTTTTCTCGTCTTAGATTCCTCCTTAGCCCCTTACTAATGCACACGGACAACCTAAGTGCCAGTCATCTGTGAAGTAATATTTTTTATCCTCGTAGTTCAGAAATACAAGAATAAGCAGAATAACAGATAATAGACAGTTAAGTTTAAGGAACAAATACCTATAGACATCATCCCTCTTGTGAATACATCTGTAACTAAAGATCAAATTTGCAGACAGATAACAGAAGTGTAAAGTCACACTAATTCCATCGTTTCACTTGCAATCCATAGGTTAAGCTACACTACATGCCTATATCTACTCCATAGACGACCCAATCTAACCCTTGTATTGATCAAAAGATCAAGCTTTATCAAGGGCGAACATCAGATTCCACACCAAACCCATCCTCATAATCAGCACCAACAGCATGGCAAAAGGCAGTGAACACATCCATCAGGTGTGGGAAACAGGGAACGCTACCTGCTTGACGACCCGACGAGCCACATCCTCCGGGATCCCTCCTTCTCCCGCCGCCGCCGCAGCGGTGGCGTCCCCCTCCTCGTCCCCATAGTGTTGCCAGTGCTGGTTGTGGTTGTGGTGGTGATGCTGGTGGTGGTGGTGCGGCTGGTAGTGCTGCTGCTGGTGCTGGTGGTGGTGGTACGCCCCGCCCCCGCGGTGCTGGCGGCGAGGGTTGGCGTGGTGATGGTGGTGTCCTGCTGCGGATCGGGGGGTGAACTCCGGGGCGGCGGCGTTGAGGCCGGCGGCGGAGGGGGCGGCGGCGGATGAGGAGGAGGTGGTGGAGTCCGGGGCGTCGTCCTGCGCCATGGATGGATGGAGCGGCCGCGAGCGAAGCGTGAGAAGAGAGAGAGAGAGAGAGAGAGAGAGAGAGAGAAGGGTTTCGCCTTGGCTTTTTTTTGGTTGGGGAGTTGGGACTTCGGAGAGAAGAGGTGGAGACGGCAAAGGGGAGAGAAAGACAAGAGGAGACGAGGCGGGGCATACGTGTACTCTACCGAGAGATCGAGTTGGGCTTGGGCCCGAAGGCCCAACAGATACCCGGCCTGTGTACTGCTGCACCGTGCAGTATGAACGTTTTCTGATAGATAAGTTTACTTTAGATCCCTCATCTTAACGTCAACTTTGGATCGTCTCCCTAAACCGTAATACTAAAATACGAACCCTCTAAGGCCTTAACTTGCAAAATCGGGTTAAATTAGATCCTCTGGCAGAATAGATAGCTGGTTTCACTGACGTGGCAAGTTGACACTGTCCATTCGTACAGACTAGACGCTTGCGTAGCAAAAACAAAAATGAGACTCACATGTCATCCTCACTCTCCTTCCCTCTGCCCCCCTCCCCTCCCCCCCCACAAAAAAAAACCCTTCTGTACATCTCTTCACCTCATTCCTCTAGAGCTCGATGCATTGAGCGCTCCAGCAAGGAACGATGCCCCAGGAGGTGGGGGCGGCTCAAGGATGGTGTCTGCAGTATGACAAGCGGGAGTACTCTATTGAGATTTGAGCAGACGCCGGTGTTCCTGTTCAGTACACCCTTGACGCATGTGCTCCCCCTCATCCCCTGCATCGTTCCCGCCGTCCCGAACACGCCTCAGATCTATGACAAAAGGGATTGCTACTGGAACTAGAGTGCAACAGCGTCGGGTACTACTACAATGGCGAGGCGAGCAAGTGCAGCGGTGAGGAGGAAGTGCAGGTACTACTATATTGCTAGATGACCTAATTTAACCCGGTTTTGCAAGTTGGAGTTTCAAGATTTCTGGTATTGCAGCCCATGGATACGATTCAAACTCGACATTAAAGATCAGGGACCTGAAGTAAACTTATTCCTTTTTTTTTATACAGTCCTAATCTTTTTCTATCTGTTTTTCAGAACTAACCTTAGTAGGAATATTCATTACCCTATATAGCTTGTTCTAATTATAAGAACAGAAAACTTATAGCACGCTGTTGGTTGGAGTAAGAAATAATGTCTAGCCAAATATGTAGTACTCCGTCTTTGTGATTTAAAGAGAGAGAGAAAGATGTAGTATAAGGAATAGAGATATAACAGCACAGCTATAAATGTTAGTAAAGTGTTTTGAAATCTAAAATTAAGGTAGATTTTGGTATTCAAAGTTTCAGTTTTTTTTTTTTTAGGATGGCTGCCCACAAATGAATAGGGGGTGATTTGGAATTGTTAAGGCCAAGTGTTTGAGTTACATTGTGCGAGGCAGACTGTAGCCTCTGCGTTATTAGCCCTTGAACGGCCGGTCAGTACAATGCTACAGCAAGAGTTTGCAGATCATTTACATACAGTCTTATGGAATTTGTTGCCATGTACCACTAGCTACTTGGGGCACACAGCAAGCAGGTTGTGATCGCGATGCGGCGATGGGGGTCGGAGCTCTGTTCCCCGAACCCCCAGTAACTTGTAAAAAAAAGCAACCATCTGAAATGTCGTGATTGTTTGAGCTTACAGTAAACGTACAGTGAAGATTCTATGTGTACTTGGCTTACAAAAAACAGGATAGCCCAAAAAATCACGGCCTGTTACTGCTGGATTGTATGTATACTAGTCTGAATCTGAATGTACTCGTGATTATACAGTACCTATTCTTCTTTTTTTCCCTTTTCAGAACTATCATGGTATAATTGATACTCCCTCCGTTTAAAACATCATGGGCTACGTAACATTTTCAGTGATTAATGGTAAAAGCTCATGACATATTGACATCTCCCTGAAAATTTTCTTGTCTGCTCTCAGCTCGTTGCACTGAAAACTAAAAGACTGATCAGCAGCATCGATTCAACCATCCACTAAAAAAATTCCAGAATGCGAGTCGATTATATTAGGCGGATCGGAACACACATTCACAAGGGAACCATGTTTTGGTGCAGAGCACGTGTCTACCGGAAGGAAAGGGAAACTAATCGAGTTGACAATTTGCGACTAATTGCGTGAGAGCCCGATAAAAGTCTCTGCAATCTTCTGCATACAGAAACTGATTACCATAGCAGCCTGCAATGTGATGACCGATCAGAAGGAACGAGATGCAAACGTACTGGAGGATAATATAACAGCATAGATCAGCTACGCAGCTAAGGTGACGATCCTTATTCCTTTGCAGCCGGCGTTCCAGTGAAATTGCAGGCGTTTGCGCGGCGGAAAGGAGAACCTTCGGGGGTCGGCCATGTAATTTGCGCAGCGAACAGGACAACCTTGGTCGGTTGTGGGGTCGGAGTTTTCTTCTCCGACCCCCTAAACAAACCTTTGGATCGAAACGTGCGGTTAGGACCAGAGATTTGTATGGCGAACCATGAACTAGCTGAGGCCAGGAGTCCAGGACTGCCATGCCGGCCTACATCCTGAGTCCGACGTAATCCTTCTCCGAACCTCCATCGCCGGCGGCTAACCTCACCGTTGCTCCTGAAATTATAATTCGTTGGATTTAGAGCTGTACGTCCAAGCTTACAGCAGTCCACAATACTGAAGGTGCGCATTCTAATCGTGATTGTTTGAGCTTACAGAAAACAGTGAAGATTCTAGTATCGGATTCTGCCATAATGTTCAGAAAAACACTCGTCAATACAAGAAAGGAAACCAGAACAAAGTGCTCTCTTCTATTGATCAGGACAACATGCATTTTTCTCAACTTGGTTACAGAATGCTCCGAATGTTTGCAACTACAAAATTGCAGGAGAACCGCCCATATGGCCATATATAAGAGCTGCGTGAGAAAAACTAATGGTGAATGCTCTCCCTGAAATTTCTACTGTCTGCTCTCAGTTCCTTGCACTGAGGACTAATCAGCCACTGAAAAACAAAGCTAAAATCTGACTGGATTCAATCACAGAGGGAATACATTCACAAGAGAACTCCACAAAAAGGAATTCAGACATAGCATATGTCGTCATGCAGTCTGGTCAGTGATCGTTGGGGGTCGGTGACTCGGTATATTATTCTCCGAACCCCCTAACAATCGGATACTTCTGTAGCGACTCGTACCAATGTTTTACAGGCCCATGACATGGGGCTCAGCCCAGGATTTCCTTACGGGCGTCCTCAGGTAATCCAAGTGAACACTCTCCCTGAAATTTAGTTCTCCTTGCACTGAAGAGTAAAAGACTGATCAACAAATGAAAAAAAAATCAGAACACGAGCAATTCACAAGGGAACGCTATAAAAGGAAAAAAAAGATTCAGACATTCAGTATTTCAGTGCGTGTACGTTCAGGGTGGACACACCATGAAAACAACGACACTGTTAGGAATTGGAAGGTAGCTTGAAAAATGTTGAACGTGATCGGTGGGGGTCAGGGTTTTCTTGTTTTTGTTTTTATGCGCACGCTTTTTAAATTGTTAAACGGTGTATTTTTTATAAAAAAGTTTATACAAAAATTACTTTAAAAAATAATATTAATCTATTTTTCAAAAAAATTAGCTAAAACTTAATTAATTATATATTAATGCATATATCGTTTGAAAACTCCGACCCTCTCCAGACCTGTCAGCGAATATTTCATGTACGGCATGATTGCCATATGTTTCCTTCCTTAGCCGATCCTCCTGATTTCTCTCGGTGCTATTCTATAAACCGGTTGAGCAATATTAGGAAGGTATCGTGTATATGTACTCTGCATCACAATCAATCGATTCATGCGTTGAGTCAATCACTCTAACATGTATCAGATTCTTCTACCGCTTCCGCTTCCTAAAACCCTACTCTGGCGTCGCCCCCTGTGCTGCTCATCGACGCCATGTCATCACTGTCCTCCTCCGCGGCACATGACGCCGTCTTTGCCAAGGTGGTTCAGGCCATCGCGACTCCGTTCGTGCCAGCTATGAGCCACCCGAGGGCCTCTCGGTTGTGTTAGACTCTATTGCGGATCACCTAGGTTTAGGTCGATCGGGATTTTCTCTGTTTGTGGGTGTTGGAACAAAGTAGATGAAGGGAGAGAGAGATTAGGGATGAACCGGTGGAGGTGTTTGAGGATGAAGAAGCGCCGGCCATCGTCGTTGTCGTTGCGGGCTTGACGTGGACGGCGACGGTGCTTGCGACAGTAGCAGTCGTAGGCGAGGGCGAGGATGATGCGCGGCGGTGGCGTTTCCCGTCACTGGCTGCGCCTCCCCGATCGGGTAGGGTTAGGGTTTGTGGGTGGAGCTGGCGGCGGCAGCGAACCTCGTGTCGTGTGCCGCCCCGGCCTCCACCCCTATTAATATGGCGCAGGGTGACGGGGGCCCACCAGCCAATGGGCTGGGCGCCCCCGATCAGGGCGCGGTCAAGGTCCGTTTGGCCGTTGGGCCCGACGGTGGGAGATCTATCTAACAGGTTGACCCAACCATCGTCCGTACCGTCGCCGACGCCGCGGCCGCCCGGGCTGAGTCGGCTGCCCGCAACGCCCTCACCTCCTTCCTTCGGCCTCTCCTTCAAGCGCTGGCCTCCGTTGACACTACGTCTCCTCCGTCTACTTTGCTGTCCACCTGCTTCGTCACCCATGCAGCGCACGCGCTCGTGTCTGGCTCCCTGCCCACATCGGTCGTGCTCTCTCCCTTGGACCTGACGGCTCTCGCGGCACACCTCGCCGCCATCCCGCCGTCCCCAGGCCAGCTGCCCGTGCCACAGCAGCCCGTCATCCCCGCGCCACCGCCGGTCCTGGATGCCGAGACCCTCACTGCTCTCCACGCGCAGGCCCTCGCCGTCATCAACATCAAAGCACTGATCCTCGTCACCCTCGACATCGCTGCCGCGAACTACACACCCGCTGGCGCGGCATGTTCCTCGTGATGCTCGGCAAGTATGCTCTCACTGTTCACGTGCTCTCCGATGATGTTCCTTTCGACCAGCCAGATTGGGCACAAATGGAATGTGTCGTCATCGCATGGCTCTACGGCACCATCTCCAATGATCTCCTCTAGGAGGTCATGTCGCCCACGTCTAAAGCTTGCATCGTCTGGCGCAACCTCGAGCACCAGTTCCTCAGCAACTGCGAGCTCCGCGCCATCAACCTCTCCGCCGAATTCTACAGCTTCGCTCAAGGCGACATGTCTGGTGCTGAGTACTGCCGCCGCCTTAATGCCATGGCGGACTCGATGGCCGATCTCGGCAAATCCATCACCGACCGCACACTCGTCCTCAACTTCGTCCGAGGTTTGAACGAGAAGTATCACAATTTGCAGACGGTTCTTCCTTTGCAGCGTCCGTTTCCGACGCTCATGGAGGCCCGCTCACACCTCCTCTTGGCGGAGATCACCAAGGGCAGCCACCAACCCACCGGCACCGCCACTGCCTTCGTCGCCTCTACCGCCGGCAATACCTGTGGGAACGGGAACACTAGCGGCAACTCCGGCGGCAACAACCGCAACCGTCGCAACCGCGGCAAGGGCAGCGGTTCTGGCTCCAACAACGGCGGCACCAACACCCCTGTCACCACGGCGCCTCAGACTACGAGGGCAGTCGGCTCGGCCTAGCGCCTTGCGATGCAGTGGTCGACCCCCCTCCACCCATTGAATTTTTAGCATTTTTAATTTTATTTATTTAAAGATTTGTAAAAATAATTTTTGGTTTTAAAATATTACAGAACTAATCTCCAATCGGCAAGGGCGATTTTTCCCCTCCCCGGGAGCCGTCTGCCGAAGGGCGGCCGCCTTGGCAATTTTGCAGGCGGCCCCCTTGCCGCCCTTGGCAAGGGCGATTTTTGCCGGGCGGCCGCCCTGGCAATTTTTCATGCGGCCCCCTCGCCGCCCTTGCAGAGGGCGATTTTTGCCCAATCTCGCCCTCTGCAAGGGCGATTTTTGGCCTGCTCCCTATATAAGCCGAGTTCGTTGATGACGGCGTCATTTACAGCGCTCGAGACTCCAAAAGAAAAAACAGAGAGAGGGGTGAGGAAGAAGGAGAGCGGCGAAGCCCTGTCGGTGTGCATACTCGATCGCAGGTAAATACAATATCCCGCTATATGTTTGTGTTATTTATTTTGTGTAGATTATTATAAAAAAAATATTTTGTGAATATTTGAATAGTTGTTTAGTAGTAAGATCTTGATTTATAAATTAGGGCATGATATAATTTAGGGAGTTTGACCTAGGACGAACCGATTTAGATGAACCTATAGAATATATTCTGATCTATGTCTATATTATTTAAATAGATGTGTAGCACTATAATCTAGATTTTAAAATGTAGGATATATCCTTACCTATGTATACATTTCTTTGTGTAGAATTTTGTTTAATATTTGAATAGATGTGTAGCCAAGGTTGGAGTTATCGCGCGATGTGTGACGGGCCGCACAGTAACGGGCCGGCCCATTTTTTTTCTTTTTCCAATTTTCAAATTTATTCTCCGTTTTGCTCTCAATTTTGAATAAATATTACTCTTTTTTAAAAAATTTCTTCACCATAAAACACTACAAATCAAGCACTACCGTCACTATTTTTTTTGATTTTTTTCTTTTTTTTTAAATTTTTGAATTCGGCCGAAATTCGTTAAACCGTACCGCGCGGTACGGGTAACCGTACCCCCGCGGTACGGGTGGTAACCACGGTAACCGCGCGGTTACCGCCGGTAAATCAAACCCTGTGTGTAGCACTTAGTTATTGATTTATAAATTACGACATGATTTATTTGATGGAATTTGACCGATTTGGATGAACATATGTAGAAAATAAGTACGATTGGCGGTACATCTAGATGAAAAAACTAATTCGGTATATTTTAAGATCTAGAACAGAGAACATAATGTTATAGAATTTAACTTAGGCACAGATTGATCTAGGCAACATATTCATATTACGAAATAAACTCAGTTTGAATGTGTTTATCAGGCGCAATGGCAAGCAAGGTCATATTTCAAATAGTTCACAGTGAAGGCAATGTTAGATATGGTCGAGATGGTGTTGATCTGTCAGAATTTAGTATGAAATCGAAGGGCATCAATAGGCCAGCCGATAAAACATTTGAGTCAGTCTATAGTTGGTTACTACGTGGATTTAAAGTGGATACAAGAGTGAACACAATGTCCCTATCCGTTGTAGTCAGTCGTGCAACAGAAGGATATTATTGGAAACTAATGCCTATAGATAACACCGAGTCCTGGAGACGTTATGTGGACAAAGATGTAATGCCCGTTGATTGGACAAATGCTGATTTCTCTCAACTTGTTATCTCAGAGGGGCAGCAAGCACCCTTTAAATACAAAGATAACGAGGTAATCCAAGGTGCCAAGTATGCTCATAAGGAAGATATGAAAGAGGCGGTGAAACATTGGGCGGTCTCCTTGCATAGAGAGTTTAGGGTGGTGAAGTCTACGAACTATGTGTATGACGTGAAGTGCACGAAGGATGATTGTCCGTGGTACATTCATGCATATAAGGGAAAATGGAATGACTATTGGAAAGTGAGCATTGTTGGTGAGCACACATGTTGGTTGCCAGGGGTTGATAAGTATCACCGCAACATCACCTCAGCTTTTGTTGCCGGTGAGATGTACAGCGATGTGGTTTGTAACACGGACTTTGAACCGGGCTCTATTATCAGTGTCGGTGACATGGGACCGGGGGTGTCGAGACCAAAGGGAAGGGCGGCCACAGGGATCCACGTGGCCCGTTCCCCCAGAGGGGTCGGGCCCGAGGGTGACGTAGCGGCTGCCCTCCCGGTTTCCCCCCGGGGTCGGGCCGCTCCCTTTTCTGCCCCGAGGGCTGGGGCGCCCCGACCCCCTATGGTTTTGGTGCCACATGCGCAGGTTAGGTGAGCGTGGCAGAGCTCACCTAACCGCATTTATGGCGGTTCAGACGAGCACACTACGCCGCATTTAATGCGGCGTGGCGCGTGCATATCCGGTCCGTGACCGGTCACAACAAGTGACCGATCGCAGACCGGTCAGATCGTGGGTTAGGTGGAGCCAAGCGGCTTGCAGCACGCCTCGCCCCGTCCCGTCGGAATGATGAGAGCCCTCTGTCTCTCGTCTCTCAGTCGGAGTTGGCGTGCCAACTCCTGGAGTTGGTATGTCAACCCCGGTCAGATGCTTTCCCGATTCCGGCGCAGGCGAGACAAGAAAGTCACCCGCCATTTACTGAAAGTTGAAACGGGCGTCCCCCGGATGGGTTGGCTGGCCGAGCAGAGGCATACTGTGGCGTCTATCAGAGGCTGCTTCCGGCAGTAGGATAGTCCCAAATGTAAAAGAATGTTTTCTTTCTTAGGCAGCTGGTGGCCCGTGTGGTAGCCCCTTGCCATATAAAAGGAGGCCCAGGCCTAGGAGAGGAAGAGGAGGGGGACTCTGGCTGACTGGGGCTAGGGGCTAAACTCTCTCTGGATGCCATCACATTCTCAGATCTACCAGAACACAGGAGTAGGGTATTACGCTTCTTAGCGGCCCGAACCTGTCTAAACTGCCTGCGTCCACGCATTTTTTCTCGCTGAGATCCCACAAACCAAGGGTTAAGAATTTCACCTCACGCCCCCGGCCGAACCGGCAAAGGGGGACCTGCGCGGTCTCCCGGTGAGGAGTTTCACGCTCCGTCAATCAGGCACATTGAAAACAAATTCAAGTATACTATAAGCTACTACAAGGCTTGGAGGGCGAAACAAAAGATTTTGGAGATGAGGTATGGCACATTTGAAGCATCCTATGATAATTTGCCTCGTCTGTTAGACACCATTGCTCAGAGAAACCCCAATACCTATTATGACATTCAGACCTTTCCGTCGTCTAATGACCCGAGCAAGAGCGTGCTGCAAAGAGCCTTTTTCTCTCTGGGTGCTTGCATCAACGCATTTGTGCACTGTCGTCCTGTGTTATGCATAGATGGAACCTTTTTGACAGGCAAATACAGAGGTCAGATACTGACGGCGATTGGAGTCAATGGGAACAACCAGGTGTTACCTATTGTCACGCCCCGAACTAGCCCCGAACGGAGGCCAGGATAAGGCGATCCAGATTGACCTGTATACCTGTACCAGTCTCAGGAAACAGCGCTGGTACAACAGGAAGATAGAATATCACAACAACAGCGGTCTCTTTATTAAGAGTAGGATTACAACCAAGGTTGGAACTGCGGACAGAACCCGAGTTCGCAACAACATTACAAAAAGGCGGAAGCGGAAAGCGGAGACTAGCCCTAAGCCACAAGCAAAGCCTTGGGGAAAGGCCGAAACCCTACTACTGCTCGAAGTCTGCTTGCTCCTGGAAGAACTCTTTATCAGCAGGGTCCACCTCCTCGTCTTCGAGGACTGGGGGGGTTTAATTATATAGAGCAAGGGTGAGTACGGGAGTACTCAGCAAGTCGGGGGAATTAAGTGTTTAATGCAAGCTTCAATGGAAAGCCAGTTGCTTTTCGCAATTGATTTTAGTTTAAGACTTTCAGAAACATCTAAGGGAGTGCTTCTCAACGACACGGACGAGAAAGTGCGTCTCATCCGGCCGGAGCAGTGAAAATGTACAATTGATTCTTGTCGGCATGAGTGGCTCCCTGCCAATCGTTCGCTGACCCCGGCTGCTCCAACAGCCACAACTCACACACACCGGTACGAGAGGCTCCCTACCAATCGTTCACCGACACCGGCTACTCCAACAGCCACAAATCAAGCACAGGAAGGATTTCTCACACCAACAGCAGTTCACAAGGTGTTCATTAAAACTACGCTAAGGAATCACCTCACATCCGCCCATGACCGTGGGCACGGCTGTTCGAACAGTTGTTAACCTCTGTAGAGGGGGTACACTTTACCCACACGACGTTACTAACCCCGAGTCGCCCAGCCCGCGACTCTCAGTCACGTCTGGCGACCTTGAGGCTTTCACGACAAGGCATTTCGAAAGCCGACTCAGGGTCATCTTATGCCAACGGGAGGGGTCCCACGGACCAACACCAGGTTAGGTCCCAGACCATACTGTGCCAGGAAGCCCAGGGGTCCTTCCCGACACCACCCCGGCGAATCCACTTGTCCCTTGGCATCAAGATTTCCTTGGCCTAGCTAGTTACTCAGCCAAGGGCGTCCCATATCACCCATGTGGTCGTACTTGACATATGCTCGGATGTAATTCCCAAGGAATCGGTCCTTAGAGCGAGAAGGGCAGACCGTACCTCCAGTACGTCTCCCGTACCGCGAGTTTTAGAAACTCACTTTATTTTCAAGGCACCGACCCAAGTGTCGGGTTTTCCAAGCATTTTGTAAACTCAAGTTTTACCCAGGTGATCATTTTAAATTTTGAGGGGAATCTCGGTATTCGTACACGGGGTGCGATTACCGAGGCCTCACCTGAAGGGGTGACAAAGGTGTTAGGGTGTTCAACACTCAAGGAAGGTAAATGCAGCAAATGGGTAGGGCCTGACGGTTATATTGCAAACCGAGGCCAAGTGCCATTTGTAATCTAATTAATGCATAGTTTGCGGAAATCAAAATACTTAATTTAAATTATAGGTTCAATTGATCAAAGGTGACTTGCCTTGCTCGAGATCTTGAGCTTCTTCCTCGAAATCCGTGCACTGCGGGTCTTCGGGCTTCGAGACTACATGCAAAACGAGATGACTCAGCAAAGCGATAAAAAGAAGCCCTATTAATGACCACTAAGCATGCCATTGGATAGATCTCGGTTTTTGAGGAATTTTGGAAATTGAACGGAGTCAATCGGACGAACGGTTGAGAAGATATGAATTTCCAAAGATTAAATTATTTTCTGTCTAAAGGAAAAGGAATTAAAAATTCCTTTGAAAAAGAAAAAGAAGAAGGGACAGAAATGGACTTTATTTTGGGCGGCTAAGAGCGGCCCAAAGGAATAGAATGGGCGCGGCCGAATTAATGGGCCGACGGCCCGAAGGGAATCGGCCCGTGACCAATCGGCGCGCGAGAGGGGCTAGGCCGATGGGCCGGAGGCCGATGGCGGGAGGCCGAGCGGGCCTGCGTTTAAGGGTGCGGCCCATGAGTGAAAAAGGCCGAGTGGCTAAGGAGGGGAGAGGGGGCCGAGGCCGAGTGGGCTGAGCGGCCGAGGAGGCCCAGATGGCCGGCTGGTGAGGTACGGCCCACGCGGGCAGGGCGCGCGCGAGGCCGGGCCGGTGGACCGGGGACTTTGACAAGTCTCCGCGGGGCCGGGGCAGGCTGACGTGGCGTCCACGTGGACACCACGTCAGACTGAGAGGGGGGAGAAACAGGGAGCCACATCGGACGGCCGGCGACGTGCGGGGGAGCTCCGGCGAACTGCGGCGGATTGGAGGGGCGGCAGGCACTGGCGGCGGGAGGAGATGATGTGGAGTCGGTTTGCCAGAGCGGATCGAGGAGAGAGGATACGGCGGCGGCCGACGGCGGCGCCACGTGGCGGCGGGCATGGCCGCACGGCAACGAAGCTAGGGAGAAGGGCGGCGGCACGACGGCGGCGCCCGGGGGAATCTACGGTGCTACCCAGTTCCTAGGCCGGGGAGAGAAGAGAAGGAGACGGAGGGGATAGGGGAGTTACCGCGGCGGGGCGGCTTGCCGGGGAGGATGGGACGACGGTGCGGGCGTGGTGCGGCTCGACGCGGCTCCGGCCGAGGGCGAAGGGGAGGGAGGCGGCGCCTGGAGCTCCTTCGGGCGCCCTCGACTGCGGTGGGGACGGACGGCAAGGGCGGCGGCGGCAGCGAGGAGGAGTGGAGCGGGCTCGGGTGGAGGCGGCAATGGCGGCCGGGCGGAGGGGAGTTTTATAGGGGGGCGCTAGGTCGGTTTGGGGAGGGGGCGCGGAGGTCGGTTCGCGGCCGAGAGGCGGGAAGGCAAAGTGGAGCGGGGACCGGCGCAAGCGGACAAGGCGGCGCGGCGCTGGGGTGACGTCCGCCGGTCGGGAGAAAAAGCGGAAAAGGGGAGGGAAAAGAGGCTTGCCTCCATGCCGCTTCGGGCAAGGGTGCGCGCTGGGAGAGGGAGAGGGAGAGGGGTGCGCGCAGCGCAGCGGCGGGGCCGGATGGAGGCAGGACGGAACGACGCCGGCGGGAGCCGTTGGGGAAGAGATAGGAAGGGGGAAAACGGGCGAGCGAGGAAGGAGACGCGCCTCTCCTCGGCACGTGCGGCGCACGTGACCGGGGAGGGGCTCGGTCGCGCAGGCCGGGGCGGACCGGGCCGAGAGCAGCGCGGCCCAGGGAGGGAAGGAGGCCGAGCGAGTGGCTGGGCCAGGGAGGAAAAAGGGCCGGGAAGCGACTGGGCCGGCGGCGGCCCGAGGAAAGGAGAGGGAGAGAAGCAGGCCAAGAAGAAATCGGCCCGAGGGCAGAGGGAGGTAAAGTAGACTTTACCAGAAAAGGAGAGAGGCGGAGTTTGAGGGCTTGGATTCGAAATCCGATTTCACGGTTTTCTCCGGGATTGGGACGAGAGGGAAAACACGAGACCTTGGCACACGACAAGATTCAATCGAAGAGAAAACTTTCGCAAATAGAGTTTTTAGAGAAATAGTTTTCCCGCTAACGCCGCGACAAAACGGGCGTTACACCTATGGCGTTTGCATTTGTCGAGAGTGAGAACACCGAAAGCTGGTATTGGTTCTTGGAGAGAGTTCGCTACCAAGTCGTGCGTATGAGGCCCAATGTTTGCCTCATTCATGATCGTCATGCGGGCATGTTGAAGGCAATTGACTACCTGCAGAATGGTTGGCCGGAGAGGGGACTTCCAGCTAGGTGGCATGATGTTCGTAGTAGGTGGTGCATGCGTCATATGGGAGCCAATTTCTACAAGCAATTTAAGAGCAAGCACCTGATGGATCTATTTAAAAGGCTATGTGGTCAGAATCAAGAGAAAAAATTCAATGAGTTGTGGAGGAGGTTGGATGAGCTGACAACAAAGCAAACCGATGAGCAATCTCGTCGGCTACAGGATGACGATCCTCCAGTACCTCTCGGTCCACTACATGATGACCCGCCAACAATGAGAAGAAGGTCCGCATCATCAATACATAATTTCTCACAGTGGATAGAGAATGAACCGAAAGAAAAGTGGACTCTGTTGTATGACACTGACGGGTCTCGGTATGGTATAATGACAACCAACTTGGCCGAGGTGTACAACTGGGTGATGCGAGGAGTGCGAGGATTCCCATTGGTCGGTATTGTGGAATTTATCCTTCATGGCACTCAGGCATACTTCAGGGACAGATACAAGAAAATTGCCCCTTCGATGGTGGATAACAACATTGTATTTGGGAGTGTGGTGACAAAGTAAATGCAAGATAAAATAGCAAAGGCTATGAAGCACAGAGTTATTCTCCAAGGTACCCAAGTTCATAGGTACGAGATCATGTGTGTGGACAGGAGAAGGCGCGGCATCAACCGCGTTCAAGCTGTGCAGGAATGTGTGCTTCATGCGGAGGGCGGTTGTAGTTGTAGCTGCATGAAGCCCGAGCTTTGACATCTGCCTTGCTCACACGTACTTGCAGCAGCTGGGGATTGCGGCATACTTCCCGATATCTTTGTGTCACCCTACTACAGGAAAGAAGCAATATTTCATACATGGAAGGAGGAGATATATGGGTTCGGGATATCTGGATCTTACACAACTCTGAGGTCACAGGTGTTATACATTCCAGATCCGTCGAAGTTAAGGCTAAAAAAGGGACGGCGTCAGTCGAGACGCATCAAAAACGACATGGACGAGTCGGAGGCAGGGGGAGGACTCTACGGTGCAGTAAATGCGATGAGCGCGGGAATACTTACAAGAAATACCCGAAGAATTCGCAATCTCCAACCGTCCCAGGTTCTAGTCTATCTGGACAGGCAACCGATGGCCGCCGTCTATCGGGAGAAGGAACAACAACGAGGCGACCACGTCCTAGGCGTTCTCGTGCGGCCACTACGTCATCCGCTGGCGATGCAATGACTTGATTATTCCTGTCAGCCTTTTAGTCTAGCGATGATCCATTCGATGTAGTATTTATAATGTTGTTGTCATTTGTCATGTGTGTAATATTTATCCTTGGGAGACATGAACTATTGTAATGCTGTTGTCATTTGTCATGTGTGTAATATTTATCCTTGTGAGACATGAACTATTGTAATGTTGCTATCATTTGTGTAGTGTACCTTTAGCGTTATGAATTACCATTGTAATGAACAATTTGTGTAATGTTTTTTGTTATCAATTGCTTATTTCTAATTACTCTTATGTATGCAGGTATGGCGGACCAGACACCAGCTCTCAGTAGGGGACTGGATAGGAGCCACCGTTCGTATTTGTCGGCGGTGCAGGGTGCGCAGCTTACGACCTTTCGTCCACGCCCGTCGCGAGAGTTGTTGCGTGCCGATCCGCGACACGTTCCGTGGTATGATAAAACTTAATTACTTGATGGAATTTTTTGGCTATTTGGAAATATGTGGTACTAATGTTGAACTCGACGGTACGCAGGTTGTGTGAGGCAGGCCTGATAGCGATATCCAAGCTTGTTGAGGTGCGGGCGGACGAGAACGACCCGGCCAAGCGCTGGGATGCGGACCGGTCGCTGCTGGCTGCTTTGGTAGATCGGTGGCGGCCGGAGATGCACACCTTCCATCTCCCCTGTGGGGAGAGGGCACCTACGCTGCAGGACGTCACGTACCTGCTTGGGCTTCCACTGGCCGGGGAGGCTGTCGGCCCAGTGGACGGTGCGGGTGGCTGGAGGGAGGATATCATGGAGCGATTCGCTCCCGTGATGAGGCTGCCTGGGCTCCTTGCAGTTGCTCCCCCGAACATGTACACCACCGCCGGGCCTACGAAGGCTTGGCTGCTGCAGTTCACAGTAAGTTAACTTTTACACTTTGTTACTTTCCTAGAAATCTAACGAGTTGTAACATCGTTTGTTTTTTGTTGTAGACCGACCAGCTCCACCCCGACACCGACGAGTACTCGCTCAGACGCTCCTTAGAGGCGTACCTACTGTGGATGTTCGGTTGGGTGATGTTTACCAGCACCACCGGGCACGCAGTAGACAGGGGCCTGATCCACTACGCCCGGGCGATCGCGGATGTGGAGCTAGGGGCCGTGCCGCAGTGGAGCTGGGGTTCGGCAGTCCTCGCAGCCACGTACCGTGCGCTGTGCGAGGCCTGCTGCAAGACGGATCCTGGAGCGATTTTCACGGGCTGCCCTCTCCTTATTTAGCTTTGGACAGCTAAGCGGTTCACGATCGGCCGACCGATCGTCGACACCGCTGCGTACGCCTCAGGACCGGCAGCCGACCACCCAGCCGACGGGCCGACGATAGGCACGTACTGGTGCCGCCGCAACGTAAGTACAAATTGTTTTCATTTCAAATTTCAGATTATGTGCGACTGATGTTCTGACGAGTGGGTTCTCCATGTGTCGCAGCGCCGTTGCGCCCACGTCCAGGTCGGACGGAGCTACCCGGAGTTTGTCTTCGAGTTCGACCGTCTACAGCCTTCGGACGTCGTCTGGGAGCCCTACACGCAGCAGGTGGTCGCCGGCAGAGCACCTCTAGGTTTGTCTGCCTTGTGCACGCGTGACGCGGCGTACTGGTTGACGGTGGTGTCGTTGGTTTTCGACATCTTTGTCGAGCCTCACTGCCCTTACCGTGTTATGAGGCAGTTCGGACTGAGGCAGAGCTTTCCAGTGAATGTACCGATACCCGTCGCCCCTCAGGACCACCAGTGAGTATTTCTCTTTCACCTTTACTATTATTATGCCGACTACTTTTGAATGTTCGATGACCATTATGTTCTTTGCAGGTTGACTCGACGGGGACAGCACGCAGGGACACTGTGGGCACCTTGGATCTTACCGTACGTGGAGGACTGGTTGGTAGCCACCGAGGAGGTGATTGCCGAGATCCACCCACACTCGGAGGAGAACTACACTGCCTACCTTCGGTGGTACTTGCCGCGCACACATGCCCGCGTCACCTTCACCCCGGTCGCTCCACAGCTACACCAGGCAGGCGTCAGGGACACCTACCCCGTGCACCGTGACCAGGAGTACTTCCTGGGGGTACGTCCATGTTTCTCGGACTTCTTACTTTCTTACTACGCGGTTGGTATATATGAGAATGACAAACCTAATTAATAATGATTCCCGCAGGCCGACGCTGCACGCGCCATGAACGCCGACATCAACGCGGTGATGCTAAGGTTGGACGCAGGACTGCACCTGAACGACGTTGAGCAGAGGTTGACGTTCGAGCGGATGCAGACGAAGATGCGTTCGATCTTGCGCGTTTTCTCGTGTCGTTCGGCCGTGGATGCGGTACCTCCGCCGGCAGCTGCAGTTCCTCGTCCACGCGGCCCGACACCAGGATCGACATCGCACGGTGCTGGTGCGTCCACAGGTTAGTTTTGTACCTTATCAGTATGCAAAACCTTGGCCATGTTATTGCAAAACCTTATCAGTAGGTCCGACGCTGCCGACAGGACACTCAGCTGGAGTGAGTGGATCGTCGATCCGTCCACCGTTCGCGAGTCGGCCCAGCACGTCGGCCTTTGTTTCAGCGAGCGGTTCGTCCATCCCTCCTCCCTTCAGTCAGCCGCCAGGTGAGCAAGCGTCTTCCGATGAGTACTACAAACGTACTATTTTAGCCGAATGTTCCTTAACTTTTGACATCTGCAGGAGGATACTACCTGGCGGGGATTTTTCGTTCGGGCGCGTCTTCCTCGCAGGCGGGCGGGTCCGGTGCGGGTGGGTCTGGTGACGGCGACGACTTCGACGACCTGGAGGACCCAGAGGACCCAGAGCAGGACGTTATCGGCGTCTCTCAGCTTGGTGGAGCACCACCACCACAGAGCCAGGAGCAGCCACAGGAGACGGCCGCACCAGGTGCCCGCGCTGGTCGTGCCATGCCCGCTGACAGGTTGACGTACTCTCAGGGGCACATTAGGGCGCAGGCTAGGAGGGGTAGGGGTAAGAGGCCTCGCCAGTAGGCTACGAGTGCTTCCTGTTTGTAATATTTACAGTTAGTACACTACTACAAAAACCCTCATAGGGACCGGCTTATAGGTGCCGGTTTATTTAAAACCGACACCTATTAACCTTTTCCCACCTCCCGCGGTTTAAAAAATAGAGAACCGACACCTTTAAACAACTATAGGTGCCGGTTCTAAAGAAAAACCGACACCAATACTATTAGTACCGGTTTTTTTAAAAAAAACCGATACCTATAATATATTATAGGTGCCGGTTAATTAAAAACCGGTACCTATAATATATTATAGGTGCCGGTTTTCCTTAAAAACCGGCACCTATGAGTTGAGCCGAGTCGGCAAGTGGACAAGCCGAGCCGACGGGGCCCACCATGAGCAGATAAGACCACCGATTAGTGCGATCCAGCTCGATCGCTCTCCTCTCTATCTCTGTTTTGGTCTCTCTCTCGCTCGATGATGCATGGTGACCCGGCGGTGGCGGGCGACACCCTCCCCTTCGCCAGATCCGGGGGGAGGTGCCCAAGGAGCAGCGGGTGGTAGGCGGCGCCTCCCCTTCGCTTGATCCGGTGGGAGGGGAGGTGGTGGGCGGCTGCAAAAGATGGTGGTGACCGCGGGCGGCGGCCTCTTCACTCCGGCGAGCCGCTTCCCTCCAGCGAGTATCAGCGCATGCATCCGGTCCCCTCTTCCTCTTCCTCTCCGTCGGCCTCACCGGAGGCAGCTAGATCTGGGAAGGGGGTAGTCGGGGTGGTGGGTTGGTGGCGGCGATGTGAGGCGGCGGTGGCCAAGGGACATGGCGGGCGGCCTCCTCACGGGCGACGGGGTGCAGATCCGGCCTCCCTCTTCGTCGACCTTCCATCGGTGGAGAGTGAGTTCGTGCATGGATTGTTCTTGCCTGTGTTAAGTTGTTCTTTCTTGTGTATTTCTGTGATGGATTGTGTTGTTGTGATTGTTGTTGTTGACCAGGTTCTATGATTGTTGTGATGTAGTTCTGTGATTATTGTTCTGTGATGGGTTGAATGGGACCGAGGAATGTGATTGTTGTTCGGCTCGGCTTGGAGCCGGCTTCTACTTTTTTTTTGAATCAGTGAGAGCAAAAGGTGCCGGTTCTATGACCGGCACCAATGACCTAGTGTCATTGGTGCCGACCAATAGGTGCCGGCTGAGAAACCGATACCTATGGCCGGTTTCCAACCGGCACCAAAAGGTAGTTTTGTAGTAGTGGTAACTTTTTGTTACCTCTTTGTATATAACTCTATTCGGTCGTCGCACTCATATGTCACGAAAATATTTCATGTCATTCGCTACCTCTACTCAACGAAACGACGAAAAACTTTCGACGCGTAACAGAGGGCTACAATTGGTCGCTATCAGTTTTTGGCCCGTGACAGACGTTTACGATACGTCGCTATCATCTTTCGGCGCGTGAAGGCGTCCCGACTCAGCTTTTGCCGATGCTTTGTTCGACACAATCATTCAATTTGCGCTGCCGCGTGAACGGCAAGAAGGAAAGGGAAAATGGAAGACACGCTTAACGTCGTAGAAGGGTTCCGTAGGAAAGCCGAGGATCGACTCGTCGAGTCCGATTAATTTGTATCATGTATGCATGGGATAGGTTTCGCGGTTTAATTACGTGCATTAATTCTTACGAAACATATGCCATGTATTGTATCGTTCAGATTTCAACTACTTTACGACAAACTAAATAACATTTTAAGTTCGTTAGTTCGCTACACGTTGCGAGGTTGTAATGTACGCAACATTATTCATCGATACACCATACAACTACCAACTCGTGCATACTACTGAGTGCAACGAGGCCACTTTCCCTTCCTCTGCGCATCGGGATTCTCCTCCATTGCTGCCTTCGCTCGCCACGCACGCTCAAGCTTCCGCTCCCGCTCCTCACTGTACGCAGCAACACGCCTCCTTTCCGCCTCAGCCTTGTGCTCTTTTTCTGCGGCCTCCTCCTTGCGTCTCTGCTCTATCTTCTCCTTGCGCTCTGCATCCCATCGCCGCATATACTCCAACCGCTCCTTGTTTTGCGGCTTGATCTCGGTGTCGATCCACTGCTCAAAATCACATAGCAGTGGAGGGGTCTGCAACAAATCCAATGTTTACTAACCAAATAAGTTGTTCAAGACTACTTAATACACCAAATAATTATTACAAAACATCAGTTCCTCACCATTAAGTTAATGCGGCGTATCTCAGGTGTTGGCTCAAACTCAAAATTGGCACACATCCAGTATCTCTGCATGTACGTCTCCTCTTCATCGGACTTGGCTACCTTGCAAGGATCACCGCACCAGCACATGGGCACTGGAACACCGCTAGGCAAAGGCAATGGGTTGAAGGCATTTCTAGTCTTCGGGCGATAACTACAAGTCAACAATAAATGAAACACCCTAACCCGTTAATCTAGGATTCCTCATTTCATGCACAACGAATAACATATAATATCACAGAAACGATTTATGTTACCTTGAGTTGGTAGCTTTTCCACGCTTGGCATCCTACAGTTTAAAAAAACAACTATCAAATATTGTACACACCCTTAATACTTCTCATTGTACGGTCAAATATAGTACTACTACAAACCAAACGTGTGCACAACAAATCTAGCCTAAAAATATTCACACTTCTAAGTGCTACAGATCTACTCACAAATTTCAACATATCTACTCACAGTGCTACAGATCTACTCGCAAAAAATCTAGGGTCCGCATCTAAGTGCTACAGATCTACTCACAAATTTCAAATACATGGTAATTACACTAGTATGCGACACAAAATATAACCATACGTCGGGATATTGTACTAACCTGCGATCGAATAAGCACAGCAACAATGCTTCGCTACTCTTCTCCTTCTTCCTCACCTCTCTCTTTTTTTTCCTTCAATTGTGACCGGTTGAAATGAGCACATCCTCGGGCCATTGGGGCTTTATGGGATGCCGACTAAAAATTACCCTTGCAGAGGGCGAGATTAGGCCAAAAATCGCCCTCTGCAAGGGCGGCGAGGGGGTTGCCTGCAAATTTGCCGCACCCCTCTATAGTTGTAGTTGCACTTTTTCCATATTCTCATCGAGAACACACAACTGATCAGCTTTGATGTGTTTCAGTAGCAAATTACAAGGAAATTTGTTTTCTTACAAAAAATACTACAATTTATCTGTTGCATGTTTCATATTACAAGTCGTTTTGATTTTTTTCAATCAATCTTTTTAAAAGTTTAATCAAGTTTTTAAAAAATTATAGCATAATCAAGTTTATAAAAATATAGCAACATTTATATTATCAACTTAGTTTTATTATATTTAACGTTACATATATTTTGATAGTTTTTTATGTTACAAATATTGTTATATTTGTATAACCTTACTTAAATAAAGTTAAAATAGTTTAACATGGGAAAAATTCAAAAATCATCCTTTTTGCAGGCGGCCCCCTGCCGCACAGGCAAAAATCGCTCTCTGTAAGGGCGGCGAGGGGGCCGCCTGCAAAATTGCCAGGGCGGCCGCCCTTCGGCAGGCGGCCCTGGGGAGGGGAAAATCGCCCTTGCCGAGGGCGGCAAGGGTCTTTTTTGCAAAAAAGCCACGATGCGGCAGATGGCGCCCAACGGCCGTCTGCCACGTCAGAAAAATCGCCCTCTAGGAGGGCGATTTTTAAATCTCGCCCTCCCAAAGGGCGATTGGAGATTAGTTTTGCAATATTTTAAAACAAAAAATTATTTTTGCAAATCTTTAAATAAATAAAATTAAAAATGCTAAAAATTCTCCACCCATTGGCTAGGACGATCCAACTCTTCGGCCATGCTCCCGGCCTGCTAGGCCTGGCGCCCGGCTTGCCCTGGGCCCCTTTCGTCGGCATGGTGCTCACTGGGCCGCCCAGCTACATGGGCCAGCTACTTGGCACCACAGGCCGCCCCTCTACCTCAGCTCCCAGGGCCGGCCATGTATGGGACACCGTCCTCCGTCGTGCCGCCTTCGCCATCAGTTGTACAGCAGCCCCCCCAGTGGGCCGGCTCGTCACAATGGGATCCGCGGGCACTGGCGTCCCCTTTCAACACCACTACGCTGTCTACTCCGAACTCCAACGAGTGGTATATGGACTCAGGTGCCTCCTCCCACATGACTTGTAATGCCAGTACCCTTAGTCTCCGTCGCCTATCCCCTCACACCCCTTCTCACATTATTGTCAGTGACGGTTCTCTTATTCCGATCTCTTTTGTTGGTTCCACCTATTTACATCACCCACATTATTCCTTTCTGCTCAATGATGTTTTAGTTGCACCACACATTATTAAAGATCTTATTTCTGCCCGTCGTTTTGCTCGTGATAATTGGTGCTCTATCAGTCTTGGCCCTTTTGGCCTCTCTGTGAAGGATTACCAAACCAGGATTGAGATCGCCAGGTGCAATAGCTCCGATGACCTCTACCCATTCTCAGCGGATGCTCTACCATCGACGACCTCTGCACAGGCTTTCATGGCTACTCCATCCTCCACTGCCCTCTGGCATCGGCGGCTTGGTCATCTTGGTCATGAGGCCCTCACTCGTCTGGCACAGGCGTCCGTCATCCCTCTTCCCAAAGGCTCTACCATATGTCATGCTTGTCAGCTCGGCCGCCACACCCGTCTCCCTTTTACTAGTAGCTTTACTCGGGCCATGGCTAAATTTGAACTCATTCATTGTGATTTATGGACCTTCCCCATTCCTAGCGTGTCTGGGTTTAAATATTACTTAGTCATTTTGGATGATTTTTCTCATTATGTGTGGACCTTCCCACTTCGCTTTAAATCCGACACGTTCTCCACTTTATCACAGTTTTTTTGCCTTTGTGAAAACCCAATTTTCTTGCAGCATCCAGAGCATCCAATGCAACAATGGCCAGGAGTTCGACAACTCGTCCGCCCGTACATTCTTTCTCATCAACGGTGTTTCCTTGAGAATGTCTTGCCCTCACACCTCCCCTCAGAATGGTAAAGCCGAGCGCATTCTTCGTTCCCTCAACAATATTATGTGCTCTTTGTTGTTTCAGGCTAGCCTTCTTGCTTTCTTTTGGGTTGAGGCCCTTCACACCGCCACACATCTCATCAACCGCTACCCTACCAAAACTCTCCCACACCGCACGCCATTCTTCGCACTCTATGGTGCCCACCCCTCCTACTCTCATCTTCAGGTCTTTGGTTGTACCCAAACCTCTCCGTCACCACCCCACACAAGCTTGCCCCGCGCTCCGTCATGTGTGTTTTCTTGGGTTATCCTCACAACCATAAGGGGTACCGGTGTTTTGACCCTGTCTCTAAATGGGTGTTCATTTCGCGTCATGTGGTGTTTGATGAGCACTCTTTTCCATATGCTCAATTATCTCCACATGCTGATGCTACTAACCTCGACTTTCTTGAGGATTTTGCTGCTTCAGCTCCACTGCCGATCAGTCGGCCCTCTGCTTGTGGCACACCAGCAGCCACGGCGCCGGCTTCCTCTGCACCCGGGCCTACTCTCTCGGTCTCAAACCGATCGGTAGCCACCTCTGCGCCTGGGCCCGAGTCAGCACGGCCCACCTCCCCAGGTTCTCCACCAACGGCTCCCGGACGGGCTCGGCCCAGCCATGGGCAGCCTCTTCTCCTGGACGTTCGCCTCCATTGGCCCAGTCTTGGCCGACCTCGCTGCACCCTGCTCCCTCGTCTTCGGCCCACTCCGGTTCGACGACCCAGCCGACGGCCCTTGCTCTTGCGCCAAGTGCACCGGCTGCAGCGCGCCTCCTACCTCTGCCAACCGGGGCCCCGACTCGTCCTCACAGCACCCGCGTCCCAGGGGTTCGATCACCACCGTCTCAGCTCGGTATCTTCCCCGTCGACAACGCCCACTGCATGACGACTCGCGCCAAGGCCGGCATCTATCGCCCTGCGTCCCGGTTCAACCTTCATGCTGCACCGCTGTCACCCGTGCCGCGCACCTACCGAGCTGCCCTTGCTGATCCTCATTGGTGGGCGGCCATGGAGGAAGAGTTTGCAGCTCTCCACGCCAACAGCACTTGGGACCTCGTCCCTCGTCCCCACGGCGCAAACATCGTCACCGGCAAGTGGATCTACCGTCATAAGTTTCAGGTTGATGGGTCCATTGACTGGTACAAGGCTTGGTGGGTTCTTTGTGGTTTCACACAACATCCCAGTGTGGATTTCGATGAGACCTTCAGCCCGGTTGTCAAGCCGGCCACGGTTCGTACCGTGCTCAGTCTCGCCGTCTCCAAAGATTGGCCTATCCATCAGCTCAACGTCAAGAACGCCTTCCTTCACGGGACTCTCGCGGAGACTGTCTATTGCACCTAACCGGCCGGGTTTGTTGATCCCTCCAAGCCTGATATGGTATGCCGCCTCAACAGATCCCTCTACGGCTTGAAGCAAGCTCCCTGGGCATGGTACAATCATTTTTCCAGCTTCTTGCCCTCTTTGGGATTCACTGAAGCCAAGTCCGACATGTCACTGTCCGTCTTCCATCGCGGCTCCAACCTGGTCTATCTTCTGTTATATGTGGATGACATCGTCCTCACAGCCTCCTCGGATGTTCTCCTTCGGTGGACCATTATTGCTCTCCAGTCCAAGTTCTCCATGAAGGACCTTGGCAACTTGCATCACTTCTTGGGCATCAGTGTTAGCCACCACGCTTCTGGTCTTCTCCTTAGCCAGCGACAGTATTGTCTTGAGATCCTCGAGCGCGCCGACATGACTGATTGCAAATCATGCTCCACTCCTGTTGACACCAGTGCCAAGCTCTCGGCCACTGATGGTCCTCCTGTTGTGGAACCCATCGACTACCGCAGCCTAGCCGATGCCCTTCAGTACCTCACCTTCACCAGGCCGGACATCTCCTATGCTGTGCAACAGATCTGTCTTCATATGCACGATCCTCGAGAGCCACACCTTGCCGCTCTCAAATGAATTTTGCGGTACATTCGTGGCACCATTGACCACGGGCTTCACCTTCAATGCTTCGTGCTTGTTGAGCTCATCGCCTACTCTGATGCTGATTGGGCGGGTTGTCTAGACACACGTCGGTCCACTTCGGGCTACTTTGTGTTCCTAGGAGACAATCTTGTCTCGTGGTCCTCCAAGCGTCAGGTCGCCATGTCCCGCTCCAGTGCCGAGGCCGAATACCGAGCCGTGGCCAATGCTGTCGCCGAAACATGTTGGCTTCGTCAACTCCTTCATGAGCTTCATCAACCTTCCCGCCGAGCTACACTCATCTACTATGATAATGTCAGTGCCGTCTATCTCTCTACCAACCCGATTCAACATCAACGCATCAAGCATGTCGAGATTGATCTCCATTTTGTTCGTGACCGGGTTGCTGTGGGTGCGGTACGTGTTCTCCACGTCTCCACAACATCCCAGTACGCTGATATCTTCAGCAAAGGGCTATGTACCTCGGTGTTCTCGGAGTTTCGTTCCAGTCTCATTGTTCGGCCGGCCGACGCTGTGATTGCGGGGGGTGTTAGCGAATATTTCATGTACGGCATGATTGCCATATGTTTCCTTCCTTAGCCAATCCTCCTGATTTCTCTCGGTGCTATTCTATAAACCGGTTGAGCAATATTAGGAAGGTATCGTATATATGTACTCTGCATCACAATCGATCGATTCATGCGTTGAGTCAATCACTCTAGCAGTACCTTTCTCCTCTTCGCCCGTCGTCGTCATCCTCGAGATCAGTGACTCTGTGACTGTGTGGCAGATCTCCGGCGAACCTTGAGTCGCCATGGCCGCCCATAACCCTAGCAATCTAGCAGTCGCTTGTATCCTGTTCTCCTCGATAGTTTTATCGCTTTCTTTGGGATTGACCACCGCTTGCTCTATGTTTGTTCTTGGCCGTTTTCTCTTAGCAAAATTGAAAATTCCTCTGGTGCGAATCGGCCATTTGGAGAAGAGACGATGATTTGTTCAATCTTGAGTATTTACGATGTTTTAATGATAATTTCGGTGCCTAATATTGCTGCTGTATCATTTGCTAGTCCTGACTAGTGGGTACTGGCTAGGTAAGTTCCTGAAGATATTGGTGATTGATTAGCTCGTTCTTAGATATCGCGCAATCGGCATAACTGCATACGGCTATCTGCAGATTACACTCAACATACAGCACCAATACTGTGCCATAATGTGCAGAAAACATTCGTCAGGAGAAGAAAGCAAACAAGAACAAATTAGCTCTCTACTATTGAGCATACACTGGGGAAAAAATTGTAAACAAAGAACTGAGCATGAAACAAATTAAAGAACTTGAATGGTCTGAATGCAATGTTCAGAAAACACTCGTCAGGTGAAGAAAGCAAACAAGAACAAAGAGCTCTCTACGATTGATCAGAACAAATGCATTTTTCTCAACTTTGTTGAAGAATGCTTCAGATCCTTGCACTGAAGACTGATCAGACACTGAAAAAAAAGGGATTCAGAATGTGACTAGATTCAATTAGAGGGAATACATTCACAAGGGAACTCTACAAAATGAAATTCAGGCATTCGGTGCGTACATCATGTCTTCATTGAGTAGGACTGATGTCATAGCCTTCCAGAAGAAGACAGTCAGGCAGGAAACTAACGTCGTAGAGGAAACTGAGGGGGTCGGAGAAGAAAACTCCTAACCCCACCTTTCCGCGAACGCTGGCTTCCGTTTCGCCCGTCGTCGTCAACCTCAAGATCAGTGACCTGTGACCGTGCGGCGGATCTCCGGTGACCCATTAAACTGCCATCGCTGCTGTGCGAATCGACCATTTAGAGAAAGAGACGATCGTTTGTGCAATCTTGAGTCTTTACCATGTCTTAATGATGATTTCTGGTGCCTACTGTATCATTTGCTACTTCCAAGTGGCTAGGAAGTTTTCTCAAGATATCATATCGGTGTGCTTAGCTCGTTCTTGGTTGGGTATCACCCCAATTGGCATAACCGTATTGGGTTGTTGATGTCCATGCCAGATTGTTTTCGCAGTCTGAACGAGACAGATTGTCTCTGCACTGCATAATAGCTCTTTCAGTCCACTTGTTCACTGCAATTTTGCAAATGCCAAATTTTGTTCTTTCAGGCGCGGTTGTAGATTTCAATGAACCCTCAACTGTTTAGGACAACGTCGAATAAGTATGTTGTTACCCACCTAAAGGATGGAAAAAGAAAGGAAAACTTTTCTAGCTCATCGAGCAATAAGATCTAGCAGACATGGCAAAGGTCTGTGACAGAGCACAATATTCTTTTTTTTCCTAGTACAGTCTACAAATCGTATTGTTGCACCTCACTACTTACTTTTTTTTGTGCAACAACAAAACAATTTTGGCAGATGTTCATTCACCTACACAAGGCCACGGCTTCAGGTAAACACCAGGAACAAATGCAGCAGCCGCTGTGAGGTTTCTTCAATTAACTTTCGTTGTTCTGGCAGTTCAGTCAACTTCCTTTGCTTTGCAGCAAGGTGTCTTCAGTTAAATATAGCTCCACCTTGCTCTGAACCAATATTTCCATGTCAAGTCCATTCTTGTTGTAGCCTCAGGTAAAACAGCACTCTCATGTGATTTTTAATCCTATAGTGCATACATTTTTCTTATATTCACTGTTGAGCACCTCTGGATCTGAGTCAACTGTTTGGGACCATGAGCGGGATTAGCTTGTGGAAGCCTTCTTGATCTTCCTCTCATCCAGAGGGATTACAAAAAGGAATTCAAAAAATTCAGACATTCTCTTCTCTTCTCAGCAGAAGGCACGATATACAGTTACAAAAAGGATAATAGAGCAGCCAAGGCGCCGATCCTTGAAGGCGATTGCGCAGCGGAGAGCGAGGAAAATGGAAAGAAACTTAATCATCATAGAACCAATGTGATGATTCATTAACCTTTGGCCTCGTTTTTCAGAAGAAATTATCCACGGCGGCGATGTTGGTCGTACGGACTCCGACTCCCGTCAGGTCGTTGGATTGAAATTTTTTTTAGAAATAATATTGTTTTAATGAAAAATCGCAAAAATAGTTGGCTTTCAGACAAAATCGCAAAAATATGGATCTGTCGAACAACGACGGTTCGACAAGGCCCAATCGAACGGCGGTGGAACGAATGCATGGACCGATCGAACGACCGTGGTTCGACTGGGCCCAGTTGAATAGCGGTAGTTCGACAAGGTCCAATCGAACGTCGGCTGTTCGATAGGCCGGCCCAGTCGAATCATGGCCGTTCGACAGGCCTGGCCGGCCAACCCTTTTTTTTAATTTGTTAAGAATTGTTTTTAAGGTATTAATTAATATTAATTTGTTAAGAATTGTTTTTAAGTTGTTAATAATTAATTAATGATAGGATTTTTTATAATTGATTAATTATAATTTTTAAGTTGTTTCTATAATTAAGTTTTTAAGTTGTTTTTATAATTATAATTTTTTATAATTGATTAATACCCATTTGTAATTGAATATTTGGAGAAACACATCGGATTTATAATTTATTAATTTTAGATATATCCATTTGTAATTTATTAATTTACAGAACCTTATTTTGCTTCTCGGTTATTTTGGGAAATTCTGAAAATCACTTTCGGACAGGGCCGAAAATTTCCAGAAGCCAAAATTGGTTCTGTCTATTTTCGGAAATTCCGAAAATCGTTTTCGAACGACTCCAAAAATTTTCAGAACACAGAACATGTTTTTAGAAACCGAGAAGAAATATTTTTTTAGAATTGATGTTGAGCACATCCATCACTCCTCATATGTCAATGCATCATCCCTTTTGATAGAGCGGTTTTTCTAATGACCCAAAGGAATGAAAATATACAATACAAAGGTAAAGTACACTTAAAAAATTTGCTGTTGATAATATTTTGAAAAATCTATTGAAGTCGGTAGTTTTGCAATTTCATATTTTAAGTAAGAGTTGATGTTGTAACTTATTTGTGGTATTAATGTACGAAATTGATATTGCCCTATTGTAGTCTCGGTCGCAGAAACATTATATGCACTGAAACAAGGAGAAGTAGTAGTACAATTTAAACATGATACATCTGGTTCCATTGTGGTTACATAGATAAGATTAGATTCGAACTAGAAGGAAGGTAGTGCAAGAGTTGAACACGATGACGATATAGTAATGGGACAACGAAACATGACATTACATATTTGACTAAGGTAAGTTGTCCGATAATAGCTAACCCCTATGTGAGGATCCCTCTCCCTTCTCAAACTGGCTTTAGTAAACCTGTATTGCTCTGGCAACTCAAGCTGCACCACACGGGAAGTTGGATCACTTAGAACCTTTTCGATGTCTATCCATTGTTTGTATTGACATCTTCTTGGCGGTTCCTGGGAGAAATGAATAGACGTGAAGCGAACAAAGTTATTGAATGTTGTGATAAAATAAGGATTCATGATAATGAAAATATTTTCACCATGAAATCGTCATCTAGAATATTTGGGCAAACAAAGAACCTCTGACCCAAAATACTTGGCTTGATGGAACGGAGAACCTGACAACGATCACCGTATTTGCATTTTGGACAGGCTTCCCATGGAGGGAGTGCCATCGTTAGCACCCACCAGTCGCACTGTTGTTCATGACGTTGTCGTTCGTAAGCTGCTTTTCTCTTCAAGTATTGCTCAGTACTTTCTGATGCGAAATATCAGCGTCCTTCTTGTAAACAAGTGGTTAGGTCGAGAACGGAATTTTCTATATCGACCCACTCGATGTATCCACAAGTCGTAGCGCGGACCTGATGAATAGATTTGGAAGAAGAAGAAACAATCGCTCATGCAAACTGAATAAGCATATGCAGAGAATGAGATATCTCACGGTCATAGTTAGGGCACCTAAAAAAAGGCCTTCCTCGAATGTCTGGATTCCTCGAAGCCATTAGTTAGCATCGGTCACCACAAAGGCAGAGAGGCCGCTGGCACCAAGGTGGGAATAGGTATACACAAGGATCGCTACGCCAGTTGGGATCCTCAACGCCCCGGCGTCTAGCCATTGCCGAAAGCTGGTGCGATGAAGGGTTGTGGTAGCGCTTGTTGCCTACACAGATGAAGAAATTTTGTGCTGCATCGCTCGTTATAGGGACTTATGTAGGCACCAAAATCGCAGTGATAACCTTTACATGTCTACATCATGGGGCACGATGGGTCGGCCTGATTACCGCCAAAAGTAAGAGTGGACGTATGCGGAATAAGGCATTTCGCCCTTTTAGAGGGCGGGATGGAGCCGAAAGTAAGATTAGACGTATGCCGATGTGTTAACAGCGGATTTTGGTAATCGACCCGGAGAGGGAAAAGGAAACCGAAGCAGAGAGGAAGGATTAAGTTGGAGTCAGACCAGGTCTCGTATCGGACCCGGTAGCCGTATCGGACTGGGAGAGGCGCTACTAGGAAGAGCGTATCGGCCGATACGGATTCAATATGGTTGTCGGCCGATACGGGCTGCAAGTTGACAGAGTCAGCGTGGGCTTGGTTTGGGCTCAAGATAAGCTTTAAGGAAGTTGCCAAATAGAGATAAAGCTCGGTTTTAGGCAATTGTATGTTGTAAATCAAGTAGGTTTAGATCTAATCTGTGGCAAGAGTCTGCCGCAAAGACTTGTTTGTTAGTTAGAGATAAGATCATGTCCTACAAGGACCCTGTTGTAATCTCGGGTATAAATATCCCGGTAGTTTGTACATAGAAGCTCTCAATCAATCACAAAAACAACCAAGTTCAATCTACTTTCGGCGCATCGCCAACCCTCGCAAGAGGTTAACTCCCGACGAGTTCTTGCTTCCCCAAAGCAGAGGTAAGAACTCGTGCCCGACGATCTACATCATCGGGGCTAGCGTGTCGCTTTAGGCACGTTAAGTCCTGGCGATGTGATCGTCGTTTACCGTGTGTTAGTGTTGACGACGGATTTTGGTAATTGACTCGGAAGGAAAGAGGAAACCGAAGCAGAGAAGAAGGATTGAGTTGGAATCGGACCAAGCTTTGTATCGGACTCGGTAACTGTATCGGACTTGGGGAGTGTTGCTATAAAGGGCATATCGGCCGATACGGATTTGGTTTGGTCACGGGCCGATACGGGTTGTGAGTTGACAGTGTCAACGTGGGCTTGGTCTGGGCTCGAAGTAAGCTTCAAGGAAGTTGCCGAATAGAGATAAAGCTCGGTTTTGGGCAATTGTATCTTGTAAATTAGGTAGTTTAGATCTAATCTGTGGCTAGAGTCTGCCGCAAAGACTTGTTTGTTAGTTGTAGATAAGATCGTGCCCTACAAGGGTTCTGTTGTAACTCGGGTATAAATATCCCGATAGTTTGTACAGGAAAGCTCTCTCGAATCAATCACAAAAAACCAGTTCAATCTACTTTCGGCGCATCGCCAACCCTCGCAAGAGGTCTTCTTCAGCGAGTTCTTGCTTCCTCCGAGCAGAGGTAAGAACTCGTTCCCGACGATCTGCATCGTCGGGGCTAGCGTGTCGCTTTAGACACGTTAAGCCTCGATGATGTGATCGTCGATTATCATGTCTTGGATAATTTTGACGAGTGTCTCGATTAAGCCTTGCCAGCGGTTTACTCGTTTTAGGGTTTATTGCCGACAATGGTTTAATTCTCATGCTTGGCTAGATTATTCAATGCATCTGTCATCCCCAAAAGCAATCGACGGCCTGATTTTCTTTGTGTTAAGTCTCAATTCATACTCTGAGTTGCTATCGACCTTAGTCCTGTTTTGAGATCTAACACAAAGCCTGTTTTCGGTTGTAATTAAGGATAGTACCGGGATTTTAGCCGGTCTTACCTAGCATATGTAATTGCTTTATATTACTTGCATATGTTTGCCGCTTATATGTGCGGATCGATGAGTATAAATGTGTTGATCATGAAGTAATCTTAAGATCTCTTTCTGGTTGATGTATTTATACTGGCCGATTGGCTTATATAAGGTTGCACTAGAGTACTAGCTGGTGTAGTTGTCTTAGTCATTCTTATCGGCCAATATTATTAGTTGAAGCCTACATGTCAATGAAGGCCGATAAGATTAGATTCATGTCTTACATATTTTCTAAGTGAGCCGATACAGCTTTGCCCTATCGGCTGGGCTATGACAATGTGTCATCGGTCTGTTGACCGATCGGCCATTGTTTTCTGACTCGGTTCGCTTGTTTCTTGTTGATTGCAGATCAAATCAACTGGCACGCTCTACTTACGACTAGGCAAGCCATTTGGACCTGCACTGGAGCTAAGCAGATCTCCCAGGCCGCCGTGGTAACGCGGAACCCGTTTGGTTGCTGGACGGGTCGAAATTCTGCGCCAACACGCTTTTGGCACGCCCAGTGGGACCTCAAGATTCAAGATTCTCACCAGCAACAAGAACACCTCGAGATGTCGAAGCAGGCCGAGATCGTCGAGGAGAACGTCATTCCGGTGACCGCCGACCAGCTTAGCGCAGAACAAAAAGCTGAGATGGACAGTCTGGTCGCGCAGTTCCGGAATATGTACCTGCAGACATATTCCATGACTCGGCAGGGCACCTTGATTCAAAAGTCCAAGGTGGTCATGCCGAGTTCTGGAGATGGAGCTGGAACGTCGGCGGCGGCGCACGATCAAGCCGTCAAAACTGAAGACACTGCAGCGCCGACGTTGCAGGACCGAATCGACTCCGCAGTTCACTCTGCGCTAGTCAACCAGTCGGGGATCCTGGTGAACACGTTGACCAATACGGTCAAGTCGATCCTGGATGGTTCAATCCATCAGTACAAGCCTCAGGGCCCGATTTACCTGCCAGAAAATAAGTTCCCTGCTTATCGGACTTTGAGGAACGACCTGAGCACGGCTCAGCCGACAACGCCGATGCCACCTCCATCGGCGCAACCAACAACGACCCTGCCGCTGGTCCTCACCAAGCAGGCGGGAGGAAGCCCTCAGCACATCACGGAGGAGCAGTACGCTCAATGGACCAAGGGGAAGCAACCGGTGGTTGAGCCGATGCAGCAAGTTCCTGTCCATCAGCCATCGGCCGGACAACCGCAAGCCCCGGCAGTCAACAGTCCTCCGCTTCAAGCTGCATACAACGTGCCGCAAGGCTTTCAGCAGCACACCGCAGGGCAGTACGGCGCGCAGAACCTGGATCACCACTATCAACCGTACTCCCCCAGGCACTACCAAGCAGAGGGCCTCCAACAATCCTACCAGCAGGACCTCCCGCATCGGCCTGCAGGATACTGGGCTGACATGATAGCCGAAGTGATGCGAGATCAATTCGGCTTGAAGCCCAAAGAAAACTCTACAGTGTATCGGCACCCGTATCCCGAGGAATTTGACAGGGTTCCATTGCCGGGCCGATACAAGATCCCGGATTTCTCCAAGTTTTCGGGACAAGACAATGTCTCGACATATGAGCACGTCAGCCGATTCTTAGCGCAGTGCGGGGAGGCATCGGCTGTCGAGGCATTGAGGGTGAGGTTTTTCCCTCTGTCCTTATCAGGGTCTGCCTTCACATGGTTCTCTTCCTTGCCCTGCAATTCCATCAGAGGATGGATAGATCTGGAGAAGCAGTTTCATAGCTATTTCTACAATGGTGTACAAGAGATGAAGCTGTCCGATCTGACTGCCATCAGGCAGCGAATGGATGAATCGGTCCCTGAGTACATACAAAGATTCAGAGATATACGCAACAGATGTTATAGTCTCAGTCTGACCGATTCCCAGTTAGCCGACCTGGCATTTCAGGGATTGCTAGGGCCGATACGCGAGAGATTCTCCTCTCAGGAATTTGACAGCCTCGCTCAGCTGGCACAACGCGTATCGGCCCACGAGCAGCGATTCCAGGAGGCGAAGAAGTTCGCAAAAAGGGTTAACACGGTGTATCAGTACGCCTCCGACGATGAAGACGATGAAGACGCCGATGTCGACCTAGCCGAGTGGGCCCGGATGAAGAAATCAACAACCTGCCAGTGGGCCAAGAAAGGAGATAAAGAGGATAAATATGATTTCGACATCAACAAGGCTGACAAGATATTTGACCTGCTGTTGCAAGAAAAGCAGATTCAGCTGCCAGTAGGTCACGTATTGCCATCGGCCGAAGACATCAAGAAGAGGAGATATTGCAAGTGGCACAATTCCTATTCACACCATACGAATGAATGCAAGATCTTCCGGCAACAAATTCAATCGGCCATTGAGCAGGGCAGAATTAAGATCGACGATGCCAAGCGGCCGATGAAGATTGAAGGCCACCCGTTCCCAGTCAACATGGTGCGGGCGGACAGGGCCGATGGCGGTGGTCATCGGACTAGCAAGCGACCTCATCAGACCTCTGAGGGATTGATCAGAAAATATCAGCGGAGGCGGGAAGAACGAGCTCAAGACCAAGCCGATCAAGACAACTCCTACGACCCACACTGGGAGTGCGAGTTTTTTCGCTTCTGCTGGAATGAAGGGATGAGGTTGCCATCTGTCCAGGAGTGCCCTGCATGCAGTGGTACAGAAGATTCGTATCAGGGCAACTCAAGCAGACAAATGCATCGGCCGGCCAAGCAACGGAAATCTGTGTATGAAAGGCTGGGGCCGATGCATCAAGATCAGCACAGTGAAGATGAGGAGCAAGTCCAGAACCCCCAATGGTGCCCAAGTGATGTATTCACCAAGACGCAGAAACGGCGGGTTCAGAGGCTGAGGAGGAAAGAGCAAATCCAAGAACAACAAGCTGAAACACCCCATCGGCCAACCAAGACCAGAAAAGAATGGAGAATAAAGTCCACGGTGGCCAGGGCCGATGAGGGCACCTCCAATACAGCTCAGGGCAGCTCAGCTCCAAAAGGTAAGAAAACGGCATCGGCGCCGGTCAACATGGCTTTAGACACGTTAAGCCTCGATGATGTGATCGTCGATTATCATGTTTTGGATAATTTTGACGAGTGTCTCGATTAAGCCTTGCCAGCGGTTTACTCGTTTTAGGGTTTATTGCCGACAATGGTTTAATTCTCATGCTTGGCTAGATTATTCAATGCATCTGTCATCCCCAAAAGCAATCGACGGCCTGATTTTCTTTGTGTTAAGTCTCAATTCATACTCTGAGTTGCTATCGACCTTAGTCCTGTTTTGAGATCTAACACAAAGCCTGTTTTCGGTTGTAATTAAGGATAGTACCGGGATTTTAGCCGGTCTTACCTAGCATATGTAATTGCTTTATATTACTTGCATATGTTTGCCGCTTATATGTGCGGATCGATGAGTATAAATGTGTTGATCATGAAGTAATCTTAAGATCTCTTTCTGGTTGATGTATTTATACTGGCCGATTGGCTTATATAAGGTTGCACTAGAGTACTAGCTGGTGTAGTTGTCTTAGTCATTCTTATCGGCCAGTATTATTAGTTGAAGCCTACATGTCAATGAAGGCCGATAAGATTAGATTCATGTCTTACATATTTTCTAAGTGAGCCGATACAGCTTTGCCCTATCGGCTGGGCTATGACAATGTGTCATCGGTCTGTTGACCGATCGGCCATTGTTTTCTGACTCGGTTCGCTTGTTTCTTGTTGATTGCAGATCAAATCAACTGGCACGCTCTACTTACGACTAGGCAAGCCATTTGGACCTGCACTGGAGCTAAGCAGATCTCCCAGGCCGCCGTGGTAACGCGGAACCCGTTTGGTTGCTGGACGGGTCGAAATTCTGCGCCAACAGTTAGCTAATCTTGATGCTGCTTTCTAATTCTGTCTCGCCAGCGGCTAACTCGTTTTAGGGTTTACTGCCGACGACGATCGAATTAGTTTGCTCGTTTAGATTATCTAAAGCATCTACCATCCCCAAAAGCGATCGACGACTTGATTTTCTTTGTGTTAACTCTCGATCTACACTCTGAGTTGCTATCGACCTTAGTCGTGTTTCGAGGTTTAACACAAAGCCTGTTTTCTGATCGTAATTAAGGATAGCGTCGGGGTTTCAGCCGGTCTTACCTAATGCATGTGATTATTTTATGTTCTTGCATGTGTTTGCCACTTATGCAGGCGGATTGGTGAATATAAATATATTAATTACAGGGTATTCCCATGATCTCTCTGTGGTTGGTATATTTATATTGGCTGATTGGCTTGTATAAGTTCGCACTAGAGTATTAGCTGGTATATTTATCTTCATGTTACCCTCATCGGCCGATTCCAGTAATTTGCTACAAACATGTTAACATGGGCCGATGAGATTAGATCTACTTTATCAGTTCTATCCTATTATTACCACAAGTAAGCCGATATAGGTTTGCCCTATCGGCCAGGCCTCCACGATGTAACATCGGCCTATCGGCCGATCGGCCATCGGTTCTCACATGGTTTACTTGTTTAATCTTGTTGATTGCAGATCAAATCAACTGGCACGCCCTACACGCACCTAGGCAAGCCATTGGACCTGCACTGGAGTTAAGCAGATCTCCCAGGCCACCGTGGAAACGCGGAACCCGTTTTGTTGCGAGGCGGGTCTAAATTTTGCGCCAACACGATGCGACATGTAAGGGCATGAGAAGCCATTCCGCAGTCATATCGCACGCGAATAAAGGAGGTTGCATCGGTGCAACCGAAAGTACTCGTGCATGCACCGAAAGGGATTGTGCTTTTGTAAAAAGTAACAGTGAAGTGTACAAATGCGAAGTCGATCTCGCATTGTATTCTCGGTGTGTCCGATTTTCCGACAACAAAATGACATAGGCGCCGAAAGTAGTTTGTAACCACGTGCGAGCACTATTATGTCGATAGTGACTTTTTTCTAAATCTTGTAGAAAAAAATTTAAAAGAAGTCATACTTTAGCACAAGTAGAAAAGACATAGAAAGAAAGCTTATCAAATAAGTGTATGTCATGACGTAGTTCATACATATAATATGACATAAGTAGTACATGCACAAAAAAATAATCCAGCACATAAATAACATTACAAGTCAAGCACAACCCCCTCTCGCACGCTTGCTCGGCCCTCCCTTCTTGCGTTGTCTGATTTGCTCTGTCGGATAAGTCAAATTATCTGGTGGGTGCCTATGTCGTGCCGGCTGCTGTGGAGTGGCATCCTCTGGCTGCACGGACTCCCTCTGCTGTGTAGGCTACGTGACCGGAGGAGCACCGTGCCAGTAGTCTAGGCCAGCTTGCGCATCGGGTGCATCCGTCACGAAGAAATCGTCCACAAACTGTGTTCGAGGAGAGACAGCAGGAACTGCAGAATACCCCTGGGAAAACCCGTAGTCGTCACCTATTGCAAAATAGTGGGAATGCCATATTATAATAGTTAGTAACTATGCATAAAAATTAAGAGAACAATGATGGTAACTACGTTGTAAACAATACTTATGTGTGTGCTATGTGTACCCTGACTCCGGTGCACGTGGAGTAACGTAAAGTCCCCAACCCGGTGTAGGCGCCAGGTTGTCCCCTGTCGGCAGGTAAGGAAAGTTTGCCTCCGCATAAGCTCCCGGGGTATCGTACACCTGCTGTGGCTGTGGACATTGCGTAGGTTACGATATGGTATAAAACGGAGGTTGAGTACGATATGAACTGGATGTTAAGCAAGGTAAACATGCTATACCTGAGGCCGTGGTGGTGCCATACTCGATGCCGGAACCCCAAAGTCAGACGATCTCCCTGGGAGGACAGGGGGAGGCATCTCCTGAAGCGAAGGCCGAGCGTGCGATGGACCGGCGTTGTCGTAGGCGCGACGTGACGTAGAGGAACGGAACTGGTCCACACTAGAGCGTCGTGGTAGTGGTGGTGATCCTGCCCGCCAGGAAGGCTACGCCACATCAGTCGCGCTCCGACAGAAGACATGACGAAGTAGCGCCACAGCACGCGAATGGAAACTGCGAAGGACGGTCGCCACGTCGTCCTGCTTGACGAGCTGAGGCCTCATCTCTAGTCTTCGTAACAACGTGTTCGACTCAATGTGAACCTGTTGAACAAACTCGGCCTATTGAACGAATAGAGAAGGGCGTTAGAACAATTGAACGTGTTCCACATTTAATGATAATCAACGAAAGCAACGACATACCATTGAGTTGTATGCAGCTCGAGGTTGTGGGGCAAACGTGTCCGTGATCGTCGGCTGGTGGGGGAGAGATGTATCCCCTTGTGGCGGGAAACACCTCCAGCGTGTAACACTACGGTACCAACGAAGGTACTATCTGTACGAAGCTCCATTGTCTGGACGTGTTTGGAGAACCAAGTGTTCCGCCGCATGTTCTCACTCTGCAACCGTTAGCGCGATCGTCCGAACAATGGTCCTCTCGTGAGACAGACCGAGTCCCTTCAGGAGTACCTGCATAGGACGTAATGAGCATGTAAGAAACATATACAATGGGGTAAAACACACTACTTGAAATTAACATTGTCGGACGTGTATTTACTTGTGGAGGCTAACAGCTAAAGAGTGTCCACCTCTCGGAAGGTAGTCTTGATACATGCCGAGCTGTTTAAGTACCCTCTGCACGTGGTATGGCTCGACGTGTACGTCCAGCACGAGGTGACAAGTGGTCCTCCAAAACTCTACATCGCGCGTGCATAGCTGCGCAAGATCGTGCGGTGCCCGCTCGACGACATCATGATGCGTGTATGGGGTCCAGCGAACATGGTCGGGCGCAAGCTGATCGAAGTCGGCCACGAACTGTGTCTACACACAACGTGCCGTTCCGCTCACCCACCTCGGCTGCAATAGCAAGAAATATATTATTAGTGCCCGTAAATCGAGATAATGCGCAAAATAAGAAAGTGCTATGCAAAATGCATTGCAATGTACAATTTACCCCGCAGTGTGTACATAGCGAGCCCATGGTGGGACGATCGTTGATGTCTTCAAGACCAGACTTGTACATCTCATCGACGCCGTAGCTTGCGTACGACTCTAGCTGTGGCCTCCCAATGTCAAAGCGCTCATGCGCCCATAACATTAGAAGTAGAGGGCATCATGTCAGAGAACTTTGCTTGCTATTCCTGGTGCAAGCATCGCAAAGCCCGGCGTACATCGCCGCAAGAACAGCCCCAACTGTACTGCGGAATCTCCTCAACAGGTAGCTCGGCGATCTGCTCCACGTAGTGGATGAAGTGCTTGTCCACGGAGTCAGCGTGAGTCCCCGTGAACATCACCCACCCAAACAACCATAGTAGATACGCGACTAAGTGTCGGCGCACTACCCAGTCCTCCTGATCCTCTGGGAAAACCTCCTGGTGGAACTGTTGCAACCAACTCCTCGTGGGCCCATGCCCATCTGTGAGATCCTCTAGCGGAGCAGCCACCACTCCACCAAAACTGGCCAATAGATCATCCGCCCATCCAGCATGGACCAGTGTCGGGCCAACTGCTGCACCCGCTATCGGTAGACCCAACAAAAGTGACACATCTTCTAGGGTGGGTACCATCTCTCCAACTGTCAGGTGAAATGTGTGTGTCTCGGGCCTCCATCTATCGACCAAAGCACTTAACAAGGCCGCATCAATGTTGAAACATGATGACCTTCCACGTGAAGGCTCAACCAAGCGTGCGAAGGTCAACAACCCAGCGGCTCTCAACCTGTTACATGTCAAAAAGAAATAATTAGCAATGCGAAAAAATTTAAATGACAGTACATTTAAATTTTCAACATGTTCCTTGGAACCCAACAAGGATCGATACGCCAATACTGATCTGATTCCCGCATTTTCAACACGTTGCAGAAAGTCCCTCGACTAAGTCATCGCGATCGATGATGTTTATCAATCACCTCGTCGATCAGCGGTACGTCATCCCTGTCAGCCATATCTACAAAATACATGATTATCAGTGTCATGAGCATCAGAAAGGAATTAAAAATGACAAATTGAGCGTGAAAAATTATGCAACGCGAAATTATAATAGCAGAAGTCAAATACTGATAAATTGAAGTGAACACAGTGCAGTGCTGGTAAATATAAATATTACAAGCCAGAAACATGAAAAATTGAGCGTGACAAAGTTATGCAACGCGATAGTATAGTAGTACAAGTAAAATACTTGTAAGTTGAAGTCAACACACTCCAGGACTGGTAAATATAAATATTACAAGACGAATAACTAAGGATTATTTCTCTTCGTCGACCTTCGTGTTGGAACACGACGAATATCGCCACCTTCAGCATCTTTGCCTACATTGTACATGCTGCAATCTTTACGGGCATGGTCTCCGCCGCATACAATGCAAGCTTTTGGACACCGCGAACGTGAGTTTGTTTCAGCTTCATCCAAGTGGTTCTTGATTCGACGCGTCTTGCGACGCCCCTTCGTGTCAACTAGCAAATTTGAGTCAGGCACCCAGTTGGCTTCCCTTGGAGGTGGGCGAGTGAAATCGCATACCGCACGCCAACCATGCAATTCACCGCGCCAGGTTGCCTCCCATGCTTCCTTAGTAAAGTAAGGCGAGACGAATACATTCGCATCGTCACCACCTTTTGCGGAAGCGGCAAGAACATGAGAGCATGGCAAATGTTGAAGGAAAGGCTTGTTGCAGTTGCATTTGCAAGCATGATAGTCTAGCCACAACGTGCACTCCAATGTGATGTCCGTACTCCCAATACCAACTCCACTCTTGTCACGCAATCGTACCTCAAACAACAACTCCCTATTCCCAGCAGGCCAGACCCTGTGCATTCCCCCCTTCTTGCTTTTCTCGTCCATGTACTGTGTGATAGCGGGGCTATACCTTACATTAGGATTGGCAAGGTTAAGACTAGCCATGGTGTATCTTTTACAAAGATACTTCTGTGTACCCCTTGTGATGCCCTCCAAGATAGCAACAAGTGGTAAAGGGCATATATTTTTCATCACCCAGTTGTACACTTCTGCAAGATTTGTTGTCATCACACCATATCGTGAACCATTGGTATCGTACAATAAGGACCACTTTTCCCTTGGCTCATGTTCTATCCAGTTAGTGAAGCACTTCGTAGCCCTCCCCCGCTTCCTACATCGAGTAATAGATGATGATTCATTTGGAACGGGTTCCAGGCCTTCTGGCTCCTCTTGTCGGGCAAGAACGGGTTTTTTTCGAACCTCTTGCATGTGAGTAGTGGTCAACCGATCCAGCTGTTCCCATATAGCGTCGAACTTTCTTTGCTGATTCTGCTTGCACAACTTTTTGAACAGGTCCATTAACCTCTTACTCCAGAATTGTCTGTAAAATTTGCATCGAGATGTCGCATACACCATCTGCTATGCAAATCTGGCCAGCACACCTCTTCTGTTACATCTTCCTTTAGCTGCTGCACCGCCGATAGAATGCCGGCATGTCGGTCATGCAGAACACACATATTTGGTCTGTTTTGAACAACACACCTTTTAATGTGACGCAGGAACCATAGCCAGCTCGATGTGTTCTCGCTTTCAACAAAAGCGAAGGCAACGGGGACGACATGGCTATCAGCGTCGACTCCGATTGCGGTTAAAATAGTTCCCCTATACTTACCTGTCATAAAAGTACCATCAACACATAACAACGGAATGCAATTTTGGAAGGCCTCTATCATGCACCCAAATGACCAAAATGCACGACGAAGTACGTTTTTTCCATTTTCATTAACCTCATCGAGAATAGCCATATATGTGCCCGGGGTTCTGGCCTGCAACACCTCCAAAAGTGAGGGAAGGTTGTGGTATGAATCTTCGTAACTTCCAAATCTCATCTCTAGTGCTTTCTGCTTACCCCTCCAAGCCTTGTCGTACAATATCTCATACCCGTACTCTTTCTCTACGTCATGCATTATTGTGAACGGCGACAAAGAGGTTTTTTTAACAACCTTTGAGTACACGATTTGTGCCACGAATGCAGCCGTCATGTTCCTGTGTACCAAAGGGGTATTGTCCAACAAACAGGTATGCTCCTCAACCCTTGAAGCTACCCATAAGTTGTCATGTTGTGGCTTGTAACCATGCACTCTCCAAGGGCATCCAGGCTTTGTGCACTTCACGTCATACGTCATCCTATTTGAAACCTTCACCCTGAACTCCCGTCTTTGCAGAAAAGCCCACCTCTTCACCGTGTCTTGTAGGTGTCCTTTGTCGTGAAATATCTATCCAAATTGCACCTTCTTACAATCATATCGCTAGTGGGCATCTAAACCATCGTTAACCCCCAGACGGCTCATCGATATGGTCGTCCAATCTTCAGGTACGTTGGTTTCCTCGTCCCACTGTGCTGTATCTTGCCCTTTCACCACGAACGAAATATATTCCTCGTTCTCCATTTCCATCTCTTCCACTACCGCATCATTCTCCTCTGCTGCATCAACAGCCAAAGGTGAGTCCGGCTCATCGTCATCCAATTCGTTAGGCGGACAATTGCCACCGGGCACAACTAAATCTACCAGTGCAGTAACCTCCTCTACTGCTTCCTCTTGCCCACTCCTACAAATATTAATCTCTTCCACGATATGAGTTTATTCCACCTTCGTGCGGCTGGTCTTGTCGGTTCCAACAACATCTATTTTCTTTTGCACCAATATTGCTAGGCTATAACCTTTCTCTCTTACTTTAGCCACAAATTTTCTCCAACTCCCAGTAGATGCAAGCTCTACCACTCTCTACTGCCATCCGTATTCACTCCTTACTGGCCACACGGCTTTTATGATGAATTTTTTCATCAAAGGATCTATCCCGAACATATTATGCAGCCACCCTAGCACGTCGTTCAAAACCAATTGGCCTGGTGTATTTAGGGTAGTATCAACGAATGCATATACGGTCAAATCTACCCCGCTATCACAAAGTTGTATTGGAGCGTCGCCATAATACACCTGAATGGGCACATCACCTGACATCCTGAAATAGCATGCCAATTGCTATTAATACGTTACTACCCAGTAAAGTGTCGCATGCTCTATGCTTACATTATTGCTCTAATGTATTCAAACTATATTTCATTACCTAAATATAAGTTTCATTCGATTTTAACTAATAATAAACGTATAATACCTCCATTTGATTTTAACTAATAATAAACGTATCATACCTCCATTCGATTTTAACTAATAATAAACGTATAATACCTGTACTAACAACCAACAATGATTAACAAAAAAATTACCGCCGTCCTAAGGGATTACAAATTTATACCTTCGCTGTCGTTCCTCTTTCCTGCACAGTTGCGGACGTCTCCTTCTCAACCGCGTAGTTATTCCCTTCGGCCGAATGACACAGCTTTGCACTAAATTTGACTACTTAAATATAACTTCCTTTCGATTTGTACTAATGCTCAACATTCATTTCTCCCCGATGATAACTATTTTAACATTACGAAATTGCATACGTTAGAGCAATATACAACTAAATAACTATATTATTTGCAACATACAACTAAATAACTATATATACTAACATTAAACAATGACAAATGGTTCACACATTATACGTACTAACATTCAACAATGACTAACGATTCGCAAATAATAGCATCAAAATAACAAGCCTCATACTTACAAATTAAAAATTTACAACTTAACTTAGGGATTACATATTTATACCTTAACCACCGCAGCTATTCTTGGCCATCACCTTTCCTTTCCTTCTAGTGTTGCTACCTCTACGACGACTGCACACAACGGCAGCGATGGCAATGGCGACGGCACCGGCGGTAGGCATGACAGCGGCCTGAGGCAAATGCTTGCGACGAGCAAGGCGAGGCGAAGTGGTCCTCTCGGTTCGCTGTGAGGCTTATAAAAAGGCCTGTCGAACGCCCGTTGGTCGACAGGCGCGGTGGGGGGGCCTGTCGAACGCCCGTTGTTCGACAGGGGTGGTGCGTGGCAGGCGGTGGGCCCTGTCGAACTCCCGCTGTTCGACAGGTCGCCCTATCGTTCGGCCGCCGTTCGATATGTTCTGTCGACGCGCCCCCGTTCGACAGGTCCTCGTGTCGTCTCCCCCCGTTCGACAGGCCCATATTTTCACGATTTGGTCCGAAAGCCCACTATTTTGACGATTTTCCATTAAAATCATATTATTTCTAAAAAAAATTCGTTGGATTGAGGAAGCCGGCAAGGCGGTCCTTCCTGGCTGGGCTTAGCCGCTTCATGGGCCATGGGCCGTGGCCCGTATATACCACAGGCCCAGGTCGCAACATAAGTCTCGGATCCTAGCCGCACGTCTTAATCCAACGGTTTGTGGGGGGCTGAGGATGGTTCGGAGAAGAAAACTCCGAACCCCTCCGTAGTCCGTACCCTTCGTCTCCGCTGCTCAAACGCCAGCGCTTGGCTCTCGGTTGTGACCGTCGTCAAGATCAGTGACCGTACGGCGGATCTCCGGCGAACCTTAAATCCTAACACCGGCTTGTTTCCGTTCTCCTCAATAATTTCTCGATTTTGCTTGCTCTCTGTTTGTTCTTGGCTGTTTCTCTTAGGAGAATTCCTCCAGTGCGAATCGGCCATTTGGAGAAAGAGACGATCGCTTCTTCGATCTTGAGTCATTGCGATGTCTTAATGATGATTTATATTGCTGCTGTATCGTTTGCTAGTTCTGAGTGGCTAGGAACGTTTCTGAAGATATTGGTGCTTAGCTCGTTCTTGAGTATTGACCAATTGGCATATCTGCATACAGCATATGGCTATATGATGATTAGTTTTTCCTTTTATCAGCTATGCATTGATTCATAGATGATGGGTTGCTGATGGCCATGCCTCTTGTTTTTGCGGTTTGAACTAGCCAGAATGCCTGATTGTCCTGCACATTTGCAAATGGCAAAATTTGTTCTTTTAGGCATGGTTGTAGATTCCAGTGAATCCTCAACTGTTTATGACAACGTCGAAAAGGTATGTTACCCACCTACAGGATGGAAAAAGAAAGGAAAACTTTTCTAGCTCATCGAGCAACAATATGCAGCAGACATGGCCAAGGTATGTGACAGAGCACAATACTTTTTTTTTCTCTAGTACAGTCTACAAATCGAATTGTTGCCCTCACTATCAACTTCTTTTTGTGCAACAAAACAATTTTAGCAGATTTTCATTCACCTACACAAGGTCACAGCTTCAGGAAAAACCAGGAACAAATGCAGCAGCCACGGTAAGGTTTCTTCAGTTAACTTTCTTTTGTTTTGGCAATTCAGTTAACTTGCTTTGTTTTGGCAGCAAGATGTCTTCAGTTAATATAGCTGGCACCTTGCTCTGGACTAAGATTTCCATGTTAATTCCATTCTCATTGTTGCCTCAGGTAAAAAAAAACAACCACTCTCATGTACAGGGATTCCATCATCATGTGATTGTTATCCTATAGTGCATACATTTTCTTATATTCACTGTTGAGCACCTCTGGATCTGAGTCAACTGTTTGGGACCATGAGCGGGATTGGCTTGTAGACGCCTTCTTGATCTTCCTCTCATCCATTCTATGGGCAATGATACAGTAACACATGGAACCAAGAGTTGTAAGCATGATCACTGCACCAATTGCCATTGTGCACCAAGCTAGCCACCAGTCGTCGCGCCCGACAACAACATAGGTTAGTGCTATGAAGGCCACCGAGATAAAGAGGCATGCCAGCCACATCAGCTTGTTCATCACAAAGACCATCCTTCTCTTGGCTTTCTGCTCAACAACAATTAGAGATGTCTGGACGACGACAACAGCAAGCGAGATGAAGAGAGCCAAGGCATCAAAGACCAGGAACACTAGGAAGGCCGGGTTGCTTGCTACATATGCCTGCCCCAAGGACATGCCTGGAGGTGCCTGACTGATATTTTCCACAAAATTGCCAGGAACGGTGAAAATGGCAGCAAAGGCGACGGTGGCAATAAGCACTGCAACCACAGTATTGGAGTTGATGGCATTGTTTAGACCACCAATGTGGAGTTTTTCGAGTCTCTTCTTGATTTTCTGGACTTGCATCTTGGTCTGTTTAGTTTGCTTGATCTGGGACTGGACATCATGTCTGATATCACTAACTGTTTGCTTAAGTTGCTTTGCCGGATTGGGTGGATGTACTTGCTCTTTTGCAGTTACTCCACCAGCCTCTCTCAAGATGTTAACAAGTTCTTCATTGTTGAGTTGCTCAGCAATGGCAAGAGCGGTGTGCCCTGATCTGTTAACTGCATTTACTTCAATTCCCTCAACTGATAGTAGAGTCTGCACTATCTGTAAGGAATTACACATATATCAGTCAAAGCAAACCTTCTTGTTTCTATATGTTTGAAAGATGATATGCTTTTTTATCCTTTTTAAAACTTATGTACAGACACCTGCATTTGTTTTGAATTTGTTCATAAAGAAAGCATTATCACCATTCTAATCAAATAAAGTTATCCTACAGGAAAGTTGATGATAATCTCTGTTCTCAAAATACTGACATAATTAAACTCAGTAAGACAGAATAGCAAGTGATTTGGCAAATAATAGTCATCTAAAAGATCGACAAAAACATATAGCCACAAGGAGGTAAAAAAGAAAACAAAATATAATTCCCAATATAAGATCACCTACAACGATATTGGCCTTCCGTGTTGCAACATGCAATGGTCTGTTTCCCTTGTTGTCTTCCAGATGAATAACTGAGATATCAGGCTTCAACAGCTCGATAACAATTTCAGCATTTTGTCCTTTTGAAGCCATATGTAGTGCTGTTTGGCCCTTCTTGTCAGTTCTTAAACCGATCCCTGCATCCCTACTTAATAATGATCTTACAATCTCAACATGGCCCAGTCTTGCAGCTGAATGCAGAACTGTCTTCCCATTATTTCTTGCAATTCTCGCAAGGTTAGCATCAGATTCCAGTAGGAGGTTAACAATTTCAGTGTGACCCAGAATAGCAGCAGTATCCAAAGCTGTAGCATTTACAGAATTTGTAGTCATTGCAAGAGCAGGAAAAGCCTGCAACAGCTCCTTCAGAACTTCTGCAAAACCAAGAAACACGAGAAAAGTATAAGCCAGAATTTATTTTTCTTCTTAGCAAAATACTTTACTAAACCATATCTTATACAAATCATTGCGATCATGACTATAGCTGTGGTTTGCTGGCTACAAGATAGAACTCCATGATTAAAATGATATGAATTTCAGTCTTTGACATGTAGAAAACAGAATGAGATCATAAGATCATCAAACTAAAAATGGTTGCACAAAATCCACCGCACACGCGAAAGGAATACTGCCATTTTTTCAATGTATATATTCCTAACTAGACCATTCAATGTTAGATCACATCGTGAAAGCTTCTTTGGGCACATAATTTGTCAACCCTCACTAAACAAGACCATAAGTCCATAATGAAAAACTCAGCTTGCGTATCGCCTCCAAGAAAAATGTATTTGCTGCCTTGCTGGACATGGAGTCTAAATCAAACCAGATGTGAGATATGCACTAGTTTCAACCATTCATGAAAAAAAAAGTAGCCACAACGATTCATGTAAGCAATGCACGTTGTGAAGAAAAGAAATGAACAAAAGCAAAGCACTTGTATATTTCCAAAAGTCAAATCACACAAGTTCAGCATAGGATTTTTCAAAGCCCTACACAATGACACATATAAATTAAATTAAGTCAATGCAAAATCCTACTAATACCATAAACCTCTAATCATCAGCTCATTGACTTGGCAGGAGGTTCAGAAAATGAACAAAAAAGAACAAAAAAAGAAGAAGAAAGAACTGACCTAGATGGCCCTGCTTCGCCGCAATATGGAACGCGTCGAAGCTGTTGTTCGCCTTGACGCCGGCCGTCTGCACGTCGGAGACCTTCAAGATCTCGCGCACCACGTCGGTGTGCCCCTTCTCGGCGGCGACGTAGAGCGGCGTCTCGCCGTCGTGGTTGGCCTGCGCGGCGCGCTCCGCCGCCACCTCCGGGTCGAACTCGGCGATGATCCGCTGCGCGCCGGCGGCGTTCCCGGACCTCGCGGCGAGGTGAAGCGGCGTGTCGCCGCGCTTCCCAGGGCTGTCCCTGTGCCTCCGGAAGTTGTCCATGGACATCATCTTGAAGCTCTTCTGCTTCTCCATCCCCCTGAAGCTCTTCAGCTTCTCCAGCGCGCCCAATCGGAAGCTCGTCTGCCTCTCCATGTCCAAATCAGAACAGATTCTTCAAACCGCGGAATCCAGGTAACCTAAGTGAATTTCTGCGATTCCTGTTGCTTTTGTTGGTGGGGGGAAATCAAAAGCACTCAAGATTGCAACTTGTAGCGAAAGCGCTGAGCTTGATATTGCAATCCAAGAAAAAAAATCCTCACTTTCCAGAAATCTCCTGGCTTTGATTCACAAGAACATCAGCAAGCTCTGAAATTTTACAGCAGAGATCTCCGATAGAAGCAAGATTCGCGCATCCGCTTGGAAAAAAACTGGAATGAGGCCTGTGAAAATCTGCCCGCCAATCAAAATCATTGGGCCATGAACAGAGTGCCAGATGGGTGATACTCCAACTGAGAAAAAAAAAAGCATTTTGACCACATGTTAGAACACAGTTGATTATCCTATCAAAGAACATCTCGAAGAAGCGAAAATGGAGAAGTGAACTCCAAATCAACAAACTAAAAGGACAAGAAGAAGAAGAACATGACACTTACAAATTCTATCCCCCTCAGAACGGTTGGAAGGCAAGAACCAATGGAGCAAAGAAAAGAAACAAAAGAAACCAAGTGATTGATTCTAGACCTTCCAATCAGCCAAAGATAAAGAAGGGAACCAAGAAAGGGTCCTAGTGGGAATCTTGGACCCCTCCTAGCTTTGATTTCTTCTTCTTCTTTGGCCTCCTTCTCTATCTCCCTAGAGAGCTCACTTTCAGGCTTAACTCCCCTGCTTGGCTTCTCAGCACAACTGCCGGAGGACAAATATGCTGCCGCCCAGCAGCAGCCCAAGTTGGTAGAGTTTGGTCCCTGATTTTTTTTCATATCTTTTTTTATGTGGGGGAGAAATAAATTAATGGGTCATAAATAATTGTACAACTTACCAGTCAATGGTTGCTATTTTCACTGACTGCTCGTCGTTTTGGTCAGTGGTAGCTCTATCATTAATTCAATCAGGGGGGCAATAAATTACACGTACTAGGTGAGAATTTTTTTCTTCATAATTCTTCATAAGTTTTTTCTATGCATCTAGTAGTGTTCTGCTAACTACTCATTTTGTTGTGTGATGACTCTATGATTAATTCAATCAAGGGCATTAGATGGCACCTACTAAGTGAGAAAAGGCAACGATTTTTATGGTTTATATTGTCCGTTACCTAAAAAAATTGTACCTCTGGATAAATTAGTTATACTTTTATAAATAAATTATGGAATATTCAACATTATATTTTTATAAATACCTTTCGATTAAGTGCAAAATGATACAAGGGAACACATGCCACAACAAAGAGAAAATATCTATACAATGGCTCATAAGGAAAATGGTGTGTGTGCTACTTTACATGCATGATAAACATCTGGCAACGTGCTACAGAGTATTAATCATGGTATTGCAGCACATTCCCCTGAAAAAGGCAAGTTTGTTTTAAAGGTCTGAAAAAAGGCAAGTTAAAACATATTAGCAGCTAATATTAACTAGCAAACAAAATATAGTTATCACTTAAATTGTGCCTATAAGTAAACATTTTCACCTAAAATGTTTAGAAATATTTTGCTTTTTCTGATGAAAGATGCATTTCTCATGCTATATGCTTTAGAACAATTTTACTCTGCTTTATCTATTTTGTGCCTGTTTTTACAATTTGTCGGTACTCTCACCATAGTGGAGTTGGTTAGTCTCTCCTTTATATCTCTTTACTTTCACAATAGTTTCTCCTTTTTTTATGGTCCAATGGGGCGCCAAGGCGGCCGTCAAAAAATCACTGGTTAGAGTGAAAGCAAAGCAGATAAACATTTTTGCTTTACAAAAAAAAATCAGATCGCCATACATTACACGTGGATGGTGTCGACGTTTTGATTTCTGCCTTATCCAGGCCCCACCTGTCTGGTAAATGTGGCATTGTCTTGTTTGATCGACGTGTATCTGTTGCCATGTGTGGGCTCCTGCAGCCGAAAGCCTCCAAAAGCATAATCACTTGAGAGTAGAGAAGAACATGGCCATCATCTTCTTCTCTTTTTTTTGGATGAAAGAATACAAACTTGCATGTGGCTTAGCATGTCTCCTTTGGCATTAAATGATAAATATCAGAAAAAAAAAGCATAACTTTCTTGTAGGACTATTGGATTATATTCTCTAATATTTTCCAATAAAGTTGGGTAAATTACGGAGTAAATGTCTATAGTTTGATGTGGTGTGTTTGTATAAGCAAGGATACAAGTTAATGGTGCACTGGACATCATGGGAGGGACTTCTCTTGTCTTGTAAGGTCAACAATTGATCTGCCTAGAGTACATTTTATCTTCCCTGATTTCAACATTTTTTTTACTAAGAGCAAGTTTAATTGTGTAGCTGACTGTTGGCTCCAAAAGAATTCACATCAGCAAAAAGTAAGTGAAGATGAGATTTGTACAATACCTGGCTATTGATACTATCTTTGCACAACTACCAAAAAATATGTTTGATTAAATTTTACGAAACTACAGACATATTGATCAAACTATCATAAAACTACAGATTTAAGATGATATATCACAAAACTTTATATTTAATACTAAATTTATCATAAAACTTTGGAGTACGTAAAACTACAGATTTAGTGGCAAAGTTTTCATAAAATTACAGGTTTAGTGTTAATTTAATCACAAAATTTGGATGTTTATTACTTAAATATAATATTAGTTCTAAGGATTTAAACCCCAAAATCTATAGTTCTGTGATAATTTTATTATTAAATTTGTAGTTTTGTAATACTTAGCTTTAAACATGTAGTTTTATGATAAACTTATTGTTAAATCTGTAGTTTTGTGATATATTCCTTTAGAACTGTAGTTTACGATAATTTAATCAAAGTATTTATAGTTTTATCAAATTTACTCAATATATTTTAACTAAATGGGCAACTTCTAAGTAGCATGATGAAGGCTTGCAGGTCACCTATAGGCTGAGCACTAGTGGACTCCACGGCGTGCATGGGAGCTTGTGTTACTGCTGGAGACAAAATAAGCACCTACGTTTCTCTCTACCATCTCAACAAAAAATAACTTGTTTATTATTATAGCTCACTTATATAGGATTATTGTACCTGCTCTAATGCTCCCATCAAATTCGAAGAAAAATTCTCACGTGCAAACAAATTAAGAATGCATAGTTTGGTTAGAGGCAGAAATAAGCATGCATATGTACGCAGAAGATATATATCTCTTGGTTTAAACACAGGAAATCCCCTTTTTCCAGCAGTTCACTTAACATGGATATCTTAATTTGCAGCAGCTGATTGCAGATCTTGCAAATTAAGGCCACTATAAATGCAGGAAATAGATATTGCAGGAATGTAATAATAAATGAAACATGAACAATCCTGAACTGAAGAAGGTAGAGTATATATGTTGGGCAGTGTGATCGATCCTGTCCCATGCATGCAAAGGGAGGAATTAATAATTTACAATTATGTAGCATGGTTAGATAAACATCTGGCGATGATCGATGGTGGTAGCATCATGTGGTGATGTCCCCGCACTAGCGTAGATCCTCTCATCTGTGACGGGCTGTAATATAACTGGATTTTGCGGGCCGTCACAAAGAAAACATCTCAAACGGGCCTAAAAAGAGGCCGATTGAGATATGGTCGGAGAGACATGTTAAATGTGCATAGAACTGAAGCCCGTCACGAAAGACACATATCTGTGACGGGCCTAAACTAGGGCCCGATTGAGATAACCTTAAATATCTCAATCGGGCCGTAGTTGGAGCCCGTCACAGATAACAATCATCTGTGACGGGCCCCAACTTAAGGCCCGATTGAGATAACCTTAAATATCTCATTGGGCTGTAATTGCAGCCCGTCACAAATGACAATCATCTGTGACGGGCCTCATCTTGATGCCTGTTTGAGATATCTACAAAGCCCGTCACAGATGGCACTCCTCTGTGAAGGGGTTTTTTTAGGCCCGATAAAGATACCTTATATGCCCGATTGTTAGTGCACACTATAAATAGCCGCAACCGCTAGAGTATCTGTATCCCACTATTCACAAATCTGGTGGGAGATTGGAGGGGGCGAATTTTTTTTTTCAAAGAAAACAGTAAATTCATAAAGGTAAGTGACAAATAATAATCATTAATTTAGAAAATTCATCAATTTTTATGAATTTAGCAGTATTTATCTTATAAGATGTTTCTCTGATTCTTTTTTCATTTCTGTAGAGATGGATCGAAGTTGGATGTATGCGAAATCTGTGAAACGCCATAGTCAAGAGTATAGAAATGGGGTATTAAATTTTATTAACGTCGCGGAGGAGGATAGAAAAAGAAGAAACAGCGATTACATGTGTTGTCCATGTGCAGATTGCAAGAATGAAAATATGTTTGTGTTAACGACAAAATTTGGTAAATCATGCAGAGTTAAAGCCGAAGCCGACTGGAGGAGATAAGCGATTACAGAAACAGAGTATGAATCGGCTGCAAGCCAAATCGGCTACGGTGTGCATCGGCTGAAACAGAGTCGGACAAGGATAGCCGATGTAGCCGATTCCGATGAGGAGATGGCAGGATCATTGTCGGGTTCGGTTGGTGTGCTTCATGAGGATTGCCACGTGCGGATTGAGTCCGAAGAAGGCAATTGTATCTATTAATTAGAATATTTGTTAGTTTCCTTTTATCTTTAGGAAAGTTTCTTTCTTGTCCTACAAGGACTAGTATCTCCCCATGGGTATAAATATGTACACCCGGGGTTATTGTAATAAACTCTCGATCAATACAATTCGGCGCATCGCCACGTTTTACTCTGTTACGGTTTATTTATCGACCGGCGGAATTTGGCACCTGACGCGGGGCTGCATCGGCTGTCGATCTCCGGCGAAGGGGTAAGTCCAATGTTCCGTCGGTTCAGGCAATTGTATCATCTACGCTGGCGTCGTTCAAGGCTGCATCAGTACATTCGATCTCTTGGATTGCTCTGGTTTGGATAATATATTTGCCTGGCTATTTATCATATGTCTTCTGTTAATCTAGTATTAGCATCTCGATTTAGTTTTATCGGCTGCTTCTCGTTTTAGGGTTTCTGCCGGTATCAACTAAATCGTCTTGCTAGATTAGATTAGCTTAGGCATCTACCACCCTGAAAATCAGTCAAGGGCTTGATCATCTAGATACCGTGTTTCTTTACATACTTAGTGCTGCATCAGTTGAGTTTGACCTACTAAGTCGTGCTTAGAACCATGAATCTCTAGCCTGCTTTTTGATTGCTGATAAGGGTTTCATCGGGGTTTCAGCCGATGAGTTATCTGGACGTTGCATCGGCCTATAAGGATTGCATATAAGTTGAATTTAGCCGATGACAACAAAGGTTTCACTGTTTAATCTAATCTTGTGGATTTTATTGCATTGGATCTATGTTAGATTTACTTCATCGGCTATGCTATGAATATATATAATCTCTCTCTTGAGGTGTTTTTAGACGTAAGTGATTTATACTGTCTCGGCGCCCTGTCCGATCTATCCCAATCACTTGGTTTAAATATATTTTGAGATTTAGATTATGTATCATTGATATCTACAGCCGATCGAGTATGTCTAACTTTCGTTTTACTTTATCAAGTCATTGCCAATCTAATGCATATTATCATCAGCCGATTGTCTCTTCATCAAGTGTCAGAATCTACATTGAACACATAGCCGATAGCTCAAAACCCTATCGCTATCGGCTGTCATCAGGATCGGCTGGAATTACTACATCGGCTATGTTGGCCGATCGGTTCTTTGATCTGTCGTTTGTGTATCTTGTCAGTTGCAGGATCAAACTGACTGGCACGCCCGCATCTCACCAAGATTTCGACCTGCACTGGAGCTAAGCAGATCTCCCAGGCCAGTGTGTGTTTTTTGCATCAACAGTTTGATAGCCAAATGGACGTACACGCTCATCTGATACAACGAGGATTCATGGAGGGCTACACATGTTGGGTTAAGCATGGAGAGCAGGAATCAGGAAGTGGTGCTGCTGCAGACAGTACTGGTGCGCAAAATCAGGAAGATGAAGATAAGCATGACATGTTTGTACCTTCTCCACTAGGCGGTGAAATGGTTGATATTGATCATGATCTGCTGCAAGACATGTTACGTGACGTTGAGGATCCAGCTTACAACGAGAGAGATTCCGTAAAGTTCAGCAGGTTGGTCAGTGACTCGCAGACGCCTCTGTACGCCGGATGCAAAGCAAAGCAGACCAAATTATCAGCTATCTTGGACCTAATGAAGCTGAAAGCAAGTAGTGGATGGACAGACAAGAGTTTCACAGAGCTTTTGGGAATTTTGAAAGCCATGCTGCCTGATGAGAACGCATTGCCCGAGATGACATATGAAGCAAAGCAGGTTTTGTGTCCCCTGGGGTTAGAGGTCCGTAGAATTCACGCTTGTCGAAACGACTGCATATTGTACCACAAGCAATATGCGGAGTTAGATGCTTGTCCTGTATGCAAGGCCTCTCGATACAAGCGTAAGAAAAGTCCTGACGAAGGAAAAAATCAAAGCGAGGTGGTCCCGCGAAGGTTGTGTGGTATCTACCTATCATTGATCGTTTCAAAAGAATATTTGCAAACCCCAAGGAGGCAAATTTAGTACGTTGGCATGCCACGGAGAGAAGGAACGACGGTATGCTAAGACACCTAGCAGATTCGATTCAATGGAGGAATATCGATCGAAAACACAAAGACTTTGCTACCGACCCCAGAAACATGAGGCTATGTCTGTGTACAGATGACATGAATCCTTTTGGAGACATGAGTAGTACTCACAACACCTGGCCAGTTCTTATTTCAAACTTTAACCTACCGCCATGGTTGTGCTTTAAAAGAAAATATATTATGCTGTGCTTGCTAATCCAAGGACCGAAACAACCGGGCAATGATATCGATGTGTTCTTGGAGCCTGTTATGGATGATCTTGAGATGCTCTGGAAAGAAGGTGTGGAAACTTGGGATGCATATGGTCAGGAGAATTTCAAGCTACGAGTTCTACTGTTCTGCACCATTAATGACTATCCCGCCCTCGGTAATCTTTCTGGCCAAACCGTGAAAGGAAAGAAGGCATACTCTGACTGCATGGAACATACACGCAGCCGGTGGTTGAAGAAATCACGAAAGATGGTTTATATGGGTCATAGGAGGTGGCTCCCGCTACGTCACGCATTTCGAAGGAAGAAGAATATTTTCAACGGTAAGAGAGAACTTCAGCCTGCTTCCAAGGATTTGTTCGGAGATGAGGTCCACAACTTGGTCAAGGACATAACCAACGAGTTTGGGAAGAAAAAAAAACGTAGTCAGGCAAAGGACAAGGGTATGTGGAAGAAAAAGTCCATATTTTGGCGATTACCTTACTGGAAAGATCTTGAGGTCCGTCATTGCATTGATCTCATGCATGTAGAAAAGAATGTGTGTGAGAGTTTGGTTGGCCTGCTGCTGAATATTCCCGGCAAAACAAAGGACGGGTTGAACGCGCGCCTTGATTTCAATGAAATGAACATTCGTAGTGAACTCCAGCCCGTAACAGATGCAGAGACAGGTAGAGTGTACCTCCCTCCAGCTTGCCACACACTGTCGAAGGATGAGAAGATCGCAATGTTATCGTGCTTGAAAGATATTAAAGTTCCATCGGGCTATTCAGCGAGGATTAGTAAGTATGTCAAATCGGAAGACCTTAAACTGGTTGGAATGAAGTCGCACGATTGCCACGTGCTAATCACACAAATCTTGCCAGTTGCTATCAGAGGCATTCTTCCACCGAAAGTCCGTCATACAATCCAACGTTTGTGCGCATTTTTCAATGCCATCGGACAGAAAGTTATAGATCCCGAAGATCTAGATGGGTTGCAGACCGATATTGTCAATACCCTCTGCCACATGGAGATGTTTTTTCCACTGTCTTTCTTTGATATCATGGTTCATCTCCCTGTTCATCTTGTGAAGCAAACAAAACTATGTGGCCCAGCTTTTCTAAGAGAAATGTACCCGTTCGAGAGGTACATGAGAGTTCTGAAGGCATATGTTCGGAACAGAGCAAAACCGGAGGGGAGCATCATTGAAGGCTACACGACCGAGGAGTTCATTGAGTTCTGCGTGCATTACATGTCCGAGGCCGAGCCTATCGGAGTTCCAGCGTCTCGTCACGAAGGAAGGTTGTCAGGTGCTGGCACAATCGGGAGGAAAAGAATTAGGCCCGATCAAGCTTCCTACGGGCAGGCTCATTTTGCTGTGCTCCAACATATGGCAGAAGTTTGCCCATACTTTGAGGAGCACTTAGCCAAAATCCGACAGGAGAACACGGGTCGATCTGAGACGTGGATTAATCGAGAACATAACTCCCGGTTCAATGCATGGTTCAAGAATCGTGTCACCATGTTGATGGATATCCCAAATGAGACTGTACACTTGTTGGGAATGGGACCGTGTTGGGCCATAGACACATGGCAAGGATACGATATTAATGGATACACATTTTACACTGTCCAGCAAGATGACAAAAGCACAGTGCAAAACAGCGGAGTCCGTATAGATGCCTTCCAGGATCAAGTGGGGTCGAACACATACTACGGCCGCATTGAGCAGATCTGGGAGCTGAACTACGTGAAGTTCAAGGTTCCTTTGTTTCGATGCCGTTGGGTCAATATACGCACTGGTGTTAAAGTCGATAAGGAAGGCTTCACTTTAGTAGATCTATCCAAGGTTGGATACGCCGACGAACCATTCGTACTTGCGAAACAGGTCGAGCAGATTTTCTACATAAAGGACCCCGCGAACAAGAAGATGCACATCGTGAGGGATGGCAAGCGCCGAATTGTTGGTGTTGACAACGTCATCAACGAAGAAGAATACAACCAGAATCTTCATGTACGACCTCAAATCGACCTTGACGATGATCCACAAGAGCCTGTGGCATATACTCGATCAGATCATATGGAAGGCATAACCTTGTGACCCAAGCCGTTGTACACATGAAGTATTTTGTATTAGTAAAAAAAGCTTAGGTAAATTGGTGCAACTTGTAATAATTTTTATTGTGAATTTAGTGAATTATTGTACTTCACTTAATTATTTGGGATAATAAGTTAATTATTGTGAGTAATGAAAAAGTAGTGAATTCTCATTGTGAAGTATTTTTTTGCAGTTATTTACTTAAAGTTCAGGTCAATGATGAACAGGAGTCCAATATCATCCGTGACGAGCTCTAGTGTAGGCCCGATAGAGATGACGTCATCTCTATCGGGCCTACACTAGCGCCCCTCACGGATGATAGCATCCGTGACGGGCCATAATTTAATGCCCGATAGAGATGACGTAATCTCTATCGGGCTTTAAATTAGGGCCCGTCACGGATGCTATCATCCGTGACGGGCGCTAGTGTAGGCCCGATAGAGATGACGTCATCTCCATCGGGCCTACACTAGAGCCCGTCACGGATGAGTCATCCGTGTCGGGCTTTTGTTTATGCCCGATTGAGATGTCACAGAACACTGCATCTTATCTAGATCTGGATCGAAAATTTTTCTAAGTCACAGAACCCTAGCAGAGGCCAGCACGCACTGAGAGCACGAAATTTTTTCTAAGTCAGAGAACCCTAGCAGAGGCCTCCTCGTCCGCCAAGCGCCGCCGCCGGCCTCCTCGTCCGCCACGCCGCCGCCGGCCTCCTCGTCCGCCAGCGCCGCCGCCGGCCTCCTCGTGATTTTAATGAAATGTAGGTTATTTTAGTTAAGTTTAGTGATTTTAGTGAAATGTAGGTTATTTTAGTTAAGTTTAGTGATTTTAGTGATTTTGAAATAATTTAATGAAAATACTTTATTTTTAGGTTATTTTAGTGATTTTAATGAAATGTAGGTTATTTTAGTTAAGTTTAGTGATTTTAGTGAAATGTAGGTTATTTTAGTTAAGTTTAGAGATTTTAGTGATTTTGAAATAATTTAATGAAAATACTTTACTTTTAGGTTATTTTAGTGATTTTAATGAAATGTAGGTTATTTTAGTTAAGTTTAGTGATTTTAGTGAAATGTAGGTTATTTTATCCGTATTTAGTGAAATTCGCATTTACATATGATGGCACTTAGTTATTTTAGTGATTTTGAATTAATTTAATGAAACTACTTTACTCTTAGGCTCTATTTTTAGGTTATTTTATCCGTATTTAGTGAAATTAACTTTGTTATTTTCTAAGTTATTTAGACGATGTCTCAGCAAGGTGAACCAATGTCGACGACAACTAGTGGGTCCTCAAGGGCACGGAGTCGTAGGACAGGGAACAAAATCCCTAAGGAACGGTACACCATAACAGAGGTTAACCAGGTTGGACTGCCGACGCATCCTCGGACTGTCCTCGCCAAGTTTAGGTCGACGTGTGGTGTCCTAGGGAGGGAAAACTTCACAATCCTTGTTGATGACATCAAGCATGTGCCCGAAGCGGAGAAGAACGCAGCTTGGCTCAAATTCAAGGAACGCTTTGAGTATCCTGCAGCCGACGAGGAGCGTCTCAAGCGGGCTGCTTTCAAGACTATGGGCAATGCTTGGAAGAACTTCAAGAGCAGGCTGGTCACGGAGTTTGTCTTAAATCCGACGACCCCTGATCCAACAGAGCAATGGCCCTTCATCACGGCTGAAGCTTGGGAGCAATTCTACGAGAAGAAGTCGACCCCAGAATCCCGGGCCAGAAGCGAATCTTTTCGAGCACTGCAGGCCAGGAACGTGCACCCGCACCGGCTAGGCACCGCAGGATATGTCGGGAAGCTAGAGGAATGGCAAGAGGAGGATGAAGCGGCAGCAGCAACGAACACACCGCCGGTGTTTGCCGATATCCCACACCCACGTGCAAGGAATTGGGCGCGGGCGAGGTACCAGAAGAATGAAGATGGGACAGTTTCGCTTCCAAATCCCCAAGATCAACAAGTGTCTGATAATATAGTAAGTGCCTAATCTCAATATTTGTTCGCACTGTTTCAGCCTGAACTTTTCATTGAATCCGATCTCAATTGAACTGCAGAAGGAGTTGGTTGCCTCCTAAGAAGCCTCGCAAGAGGTCAGTTCTCAAAGACGCGAGGACAACATCCTCAATAAAGCGTTGGGCAACAAGGAACACCGTGGACGGACAAGGGGACTTGGCGCAAACGTACCATGGAAAGTTGGATTTCCAGACTACGCGTGGCAGTACAAGAAGCGGACAGTCACGAAGGCGGAGAAAGATGCCCGCCTTGCCGCCCAGATCCGGGAGCAGGTCAGAGCCGAATTGAGCTCTGAATTCGACAAAAAGCTTGAATCGATGAGGGCCCGTATTAGGCAAGAGATTCGAGAAGAGCAACATCTCCCGGTGACTGCCGCTGCTGCTACGCAACAAGATTTAGCTAGTCCCACACAGAGGCGCAGCAGTTGTGCATCAACTGAGGCAGGGGAAGATCTGCCATCGATCCCCGCCGCCGTCGACCAAATAACGGTACGATAATATAGTACGCATAGAGTTCTTAACGAAACCATATGGTAAGTACTATTCTGACAATATTTATGAATCTATCGCAGGAACCAACTAGCTGCACCCTGACAGTAAGGGTGGTGCCAACCTTCTCGGTTCCTGCAGCTGAGGGCCTTGCTTTCAAGCCGACCCCGGAGACAAGAGTGCATGGGGCACAACTTAGGGCTGATTATGCGAAAGTGCAAGTTGATTCAGTGAAGCCCGAATTCGATCATTTCCCCCTCCCTCTGGCACCAAACGACGAGGTCCTAACCCTTGGAAATGCACGTGGAACCTTCATCCAATGGCCCAAGGACCTCATTGAGATAAGGGTGATCCCGAGGCCAAGCACTGCACCAAGCGGTCATCTAATAGTACAAACTACCCCTGCTCCTTCAGCCCCTCCAGCTCCCGGTCGTCATGAAATTGACGATGTCCAGTTACAGTACGACACGGACTTTGGGGGCGAGCCTATGGAGGTCGACAGCATGGCGATCACTAAACCCCCACCCCTGAAGAAGAGCAGGAAGGCACATTCTTCCCCCCAGAGAAGAGTTATCGAAAAACCTGCTGCAGGGGTGCGAGGAAAAGGAAAGCTGCACCTCTCACGTCTTGCTCCAACAAAGTTAGATCTGAGCAAGGGGCCCATCACACATAGGAAGCCCGTACCTCCATCGTCCTACCAACTAGGCATGCCATTGGTTGGAGACGACGTGCTAGCAACGATGGGCACCGCTTGCAAGGAGCTACACATGTACTACATGGAGAAATCTAACATGAGGAGGAAGAATAGAGAAAATGATATAATAGGCGAACACGCCAGAGCGCCATTCCTTGGGCCATCAAATTTTATCGTGATAGACTTCAAGGATCTGTTCGACCTCTACAGGCTCCGCTCGGTGGACACAACCCTCCACAAGTGCTACTCCTTGTAAGTACTCTTGCTCACGAAAATTATTCATCTCAATCCGTGTAACATGCTTATAAGAGCGTTTGGCTTGCGTGTAGGTTGAGTTGGAAGTGGTGTCTCAAGAATGCACCGGAAGTTGCCTTTCTTGATCCTCAGGTAGTCAATGTCACAAATCTTCAAGGGGACCGTAGTGGAATGGTAAACTACTTGTTTGACACCTTCTGGGCCCGACAAGACAAGGAGTACATCATGTGCGCCATAATCAATAGTAAGTGTGTTCCCTAAATACATTGCATTACACGTCTAGCTTTAGTATTAACTTTAACTAATTTAATGCCGCAGTGGACATTGGATCCTATTGGTAATAACGCCTAAGTGGAGTACATGTCACTACTTAAACTCCAAAATTGACAAGCAACTGTACGATTGGACCCCAATTCAACTCGCAATAGATGAAGCGTGGGGCCAATATGTGCAAAAAGAAGGCCTTCGAAAGACAGGGCAAGACACTCTTATCCACAAGAAGGACTTCCCAGTCAAACAACAAATAGGCGACCAGTGCGGATTCCATGTCTGCCACAACATGCGCCTTCTGTGCAAAGAAAAGGTGAAGACTTTGGCTGAATTGGAGGTTTGTGGTCTCATTCTTGACATGTTGTAACTAAATTGAAGTATATATATATATATATATATGTAAAGATCGTTCGACTAATTTCGAATTATGTACATGTAGGACAAATTTTCAAAGGATCCGGGTAGCAGCTTTGAGGACATTCGTGAGGAGATTGCCGACTTCATCCTCCGCGAAATTATTCACCCTAAAGGAATGTTTAGGGTTCAGGTGTAAGTGATGAACATTTTTTAACGTCCTGTTTAAATTGTCAAACACATGTTATTATGTAATATTTATGTTTATTATATTTGTTATCTCTATGCATGTGACCAGTATGCATGTGTGAATATGAATGTTATTTCTGTAAAATATATGTGAATGGCATATGTGAATGGAGATGCTCGGATGTGTGAATATATATGAATATATGGGGATGCTGGGATTATTTCTGTTATTTTGCAGCGGGCATGGCTAGCACAGGCTTGAGGCTAGCCAAAAAACAGTATTTATTTTTTTTGTGGTCATACTCATCGGTGACGGGCTATAAGTTAAAGCCCGATTGAGTTATAGTCAACCGTGACGGACTGTAACTTAAGGCCCGATTGAGAATACAGTCATCTGTGACGGGCTATAGTTGTAGCCCGATTGAGATAGTCATCCGTGACGGGTTATAATTTGACTGGTCGTCTCGGTCAAAACTATCGGTGACGGGCATTAGTTGAGACCCGATTGAGATAGCTTCATCCGTGACGGACTTATACCCGTTTGAGATGATTCCTCACATCACTGGCCTTTGCGCTGTGTCGGACGCCATAACCGACACAGATGTGGATTGCAGCCCGACACAGATGAGGGGTACCGTTGTACTGCCGGCCTGTGTGCAGAGCACCTAACCCGGCCATCCATCCTAGTCCGTGCATCCAATAATAATCCATGGTGCGCTAGACGAATTAGATTAGCACCTAATGCCACTGTGCAATTGTTTAATCAATCAAGCACATAGGCTGCAGCTAACACCCCCATCAACACGACAATGACAGTATTATGATAGTATGATACAGTGGAAAAGGGCCACGAGCAGTTAATCACAGTTGCACACGTGGGTCCTGAGGAGAAATGTTTGTTTAGCCAACTTGCGTGTATAGTAGCATACATATAGGATTAATTAAGATTGGAGCGTATCAATGAGCTATCTAGTGATGAAACGTTGTTAGCTAGCTAGCAGGACTTGGAGAAAGAAAACCTCACACTTGTATAGTTGATTGTTACAAGTGCGAGTTTTTTTTAGCTACACATTGTGTATCGATCAGTGAGCTATCTAGTGACGATGAAGGCATGCAGCCGGTGTTGGCTCATCGACCGACTGTCAGCAATCCAATTCTGCAAGTGTAACTGTGTAACAACAGTTCACCCATGGACAGATCGATCTGTGCATGGACAGACAATTTAATCTACACAGTAGCTTTGTGTGATTGTCGCGTCCCTGGGCGCCGGCCAAGCTTGACCAGTACCCTTTCCCTGGACGGAGACACCGAGTCAATTCAGCACGACTATCACACGCACTGCATATACCACCGTGTGCACGGGCGCATGGCTATAGCTGCATGCACGGTGGTTGAGCCGTTGCTCCACTCCAGTAGTACCACCAGACAGTTGCAACATCGATCGGTTGGTTGGTCAGGTCCTGTACCTAACCTAACTAGGTACGTCCCTCGTCCTAAAAAGAATTCATCTTTGATGATAAATCTGATTAAAATTATTTTTTCTTTAAATGAATGGAGTATGGAGTATTAGTAACTTCTCAGCATGCCTACTGTGGCTGAGCTATTTAAGAAGAAACTAAACTAATCTTCCTCCTATTTATCTCAAAATAAATTTATTTTTAATAATAATTGTATTAGAGTTTGTGAAAATACGATATAATTGTATTGAGAGTAAATAAAATGAAAAATAGTTGCACTGAAATTTGATAAGTATGTATATTTTAGTTTTTTATTGGTATACGTGGGATAAGTAAAAAATGAATTTATTATTAGACATAGGAATAATAAATTAAAGGATATGTTTCCCTCAGTCATCTATCTCCGTGGGCCTTTTCAGTTTCTAGCAGGTAAAATAGCAGCTAGCCGAGCGCTACCGGCCGCCGGCGGCGGCGGCGGCAGGCCGGTTGATTTTGCAGCAAGCAGATCGCATATACGGCGCGTCGGTTCCGCTTTCTACCTGCTGTCAAATCGTAAAGTTTGCTAGCCAAACCGCAAACGGAGTGCGACGCAACGCACTGATCAGATCGATCAGTACGCTTTTTTGCCCCGGTTTTGAGTAATGTATACACCTAGATCTTCACTCTCGATCGATCGATCTCTTGGTTATTTTTCCCCCCAGTTGCTGTAGCATTGCTTGCGTCGTCCGCTGATGCAGTGACTGAATACGGGCTGCTGCTGGTCAAGGTCAATTCGCCTCGTCGATCGATATCAAGTTGGTAATTTTTTAAAAAAAACGATCGATCGAGAGATATACTCTTACCTCGATCGTGCTCGTGGATACTTGATAGTATCTCGTGGCTCAGTCAACTGGCAATGTTTGATATATATATTCCTACTACGGTATTACTCCTGTAAAAAGGCCATTATTTTGGCTGTGTTCTTTTGTTACTCTTCCCAAATCATCTTCCTCGTTTTTCGCGCGCACACTTTTTAAACTGCTAAACGGTATATTTTTTGCAAAAAAGTTTTTATACGAAAGTTGCTTTAAAAAATCATATTGATCCATTTTTTAAAAAAAATTTAACAAATACTTAATTAATCATGTGCTAATGAGTCGTTTCGTTTTACGTGCTAAAGAGATTAACTTCCAACACCAACTCAGACCTCAGCCATTTAGGTCTGTACAATTGCTCTTGCTCCCAGTCTCAGTTCAGCTTGTTTAAGCAGCCCTGCCAGCAAGTCAATCCATCGAGTCAACCTCGTGGGCAACCAATCAGCAACCAAACGGCCTAAAGTTAATTACCAGCTGACGCCTGATAACATACACGCGTAACCATCACATGCACTGTAATATACTCATGTAGGAGTAGTTAATTAATATTTGCAAGCTGAAGACCAACGACTCCTTAAGGAAAACTTGAAAGCGAGCGACTTCAGGATTGAACAAAAACAATTCAGTCATTGGCGTGGACCGGACCATCCGGTCGTTAATCCATATATATAGTACGAGTTCTAAACACAATTCTCCTCCTCCTCCATCAACATTGCATGCCTAACTAATCTCTAAGAACACGTCACATCATCAGCATCTATATACCCTAGGACTAGCTAGCTACTAGCTAAGCGGCCAATTATTACACCATGGAATTCCACTGCTTCTTCCCAATTCCACCCTGGGTTCGGAAGCTTCTTCGGCGCCGAGCGTACAAGCAGTTTAGCACGCAAAGCACATGGGAATTGAAGAGATGGGAACGTGGTATATGTATCTCAGGCATGAACACAGATAAATTATGTTTAATGGGTTTAGCTAACTAACTATTTACGACTCAACACTGTCGGTATATTTAGAGAAGTTTCTGATAGCTACAGCTTTTTCCTAATCAAAAGCTTCTCAATAGTTAAGGTTTTTATTCAGATTTTAAAAAAACTTCAATCACAGAATCAAGAAAATAAACTATAAGCTATAAGCTAAAAAGTTGTTTTCCTAGCTTTTCCAAATTTATAGCTCCACAAACAGACAAATGTATCATCGAATTAATGCACAACCATATAGGACTTGTCACTACTGCAGGGATGTGTCTCTACCATTAAAAAAATCTGATAATACCAAAATCATTTTTGATAGAGATTAATAAGACATGCTAAATTTAAGAGCAAAATTCTGAAAATATGGGATAAGTACATGGAGCATTACCAAAGCATCGTAAACATTGTACTACTTGTTTGGGCCCTTGACCCTTGTGACGCTCTCGCGGCCCATGTTGCTTTATGGCGTAGCTATGCGTGTTTTGGGCTTAGGCCGAAGGCCTTGTGGCCCAAACAAGAACAGAATCATAGCTACCTCGAGTTTTTTTGTATTTTTAGATTTTTTTTTTTAATATTTACAGAAATATTATAGCGCCCAAAAAATTTACAAAAGTAGACCCTGCCGCCCTTGCAAAGGGCGGCAAGCCGACGTGGCACACGCCGCGCTGGACGGCGCGGGACGGCCGTCCTCCTGCCCGCTTGCCGCCCTCCTGCCCTCTTGCCGCCCTCTGTAAGGGCGGCAGGCCTGGCCGCCTATAAAAGCCCACCAGCTCCTTTGAGGAGCCCATTCGCTCCTAACCTCTCCACATCAAAAAAAAAAAAAAGGAGAAGGGGAGGAGAAGAAAAGAAGAGGCGAAGCCCTGCCGGTTTCAAACTTCGATTTCAGGTAATATTCGTAGATTATATACGTGACTAAATATATGATGTTAACTAGGATATCACTTGTATTTTTGTAGAACTTTCGTTGGATAAATGCATTGTATGAAATAGGGTTTTACCTGTGGTACTATATAAATATATATTGTTAGATGTAGGTAGGGTTTAAAAAACCGCCGGGGGCCCGGTTACCGCCACCCGGCGGTACGGCGGTTACCGGCGGTAACCGCGGTAACCGCGCAAAACCGCGACAAATTTACAAATCGAAATTAGAATTCAAAAATTCGGGCAAACCGCGCGGTTTGGCGCGGTTACCGCGCGGTTTGACGCGGTAACCGCGCGGTTTGGCGCGGTTACCGCGCGATGTGTAATGGGTCGCACAGTAACGGGCCGGCCCATTTTTTTTTCTTTTTCCAATTTTTAAATTTATTCTCCGTTTTGCTCTCAAATTTGAATAAATATTACTCTTTTTTGAGAAATTTCTTCACCATAAAACACTATAAATCAAGCACTACCTTCACCATTTTTTTTGATTTTTTTCTTTTTTTTTAAATTTTTGAATTTGGACGAATTTTATTAAACCGTACCGCGCGGTACGGGTTACCGTACCCCCGCGGTACGGGCGTAACCGCGGTAACCGCGCGGTTACCGGCGGTTTTAGTAACCCTGGATGTAGGTAACTTAGTAGATCTGTAGTATTTGTAGTTATTAGGTTTGTAGTTTTAAATGTTGTTGAGTAACATTGCAATAGAATATATAAAAATTTAGGTACGTTGCAAAGAAGATATTACACTGTAGTCGTTTATTATGTAAAATAACGGCCTAGTAATTAACTTTGCAGATATGTCCAGTAAACTTATATTTCAACTATACCATGGTCAAGGAAACGTCCGTTATGGGCCAACTGGGGTAGATCTGTCAGAATTTATTGTAACAGCAAGGGGAATTGATAGGCCAGCCGAGAGGAGTGTACCTTCTATAAAAAAATGGTTGATGCGGGGCTTGGGAGTTGATCCACAGACTAGTGACATTACAATCTATGTTGTAGTAAGTCGGGCAACAGAGGGTTTTTATTGGGAACTAATGCCGGTTCAAAACTCTGGATGTGGAGATGGTATGTGGAGAATGCATTGCAACGTGGGTGGCCTCTAGCTATGGTTCCGTATGTTCATCCGAAGGATCCAAGTGTACAGATGAACATGGATGATGGCGAGGGGCCAAGTGCAGAAGTGAATGAGATTGAAGTGGATCAGGTCAACGCACCAGAGGAAGATGGAGTAGCTCCAGTAGTAGCTCCAGTAGGCATGCAACCTGGTGGAGTGGCTGACGAGGGGGAGACTGTGGGTGCCATTGTGGACGAAATGGAAAAAGAGGATCGTGACAACGAGCGTGTCGAGGAAGATGATTCGTCAGATGATGACGAGAACAATATTAATCCAGCTGAATGGGCTAGTGATGATTTTTCTGGTTTGGTCATCTCTGAAGGGGAAAATGTGAGATGGGAGTACAAGGAAAACGAGATTATCGAGGGAGCGAGGTATGGTAATGGAGAAGACATGAAGGAGGCGGTGAAGCATTATGCAGTGTCACTTCATAGGGAGTTTTGGGTTGCCAAGTCTAACCGGACACAATATGAAGTTAGGTGTGTTAATGAAAAAGATGGGTGTCCGTGGAGAGTGCACGCCTATAAGGGGAAATGGAAGGACTACTGGACAGTGTCGGTCGTTACGAAACATACTTGTTATCTACCTGGTGTTCAAAAATACCACAGGAACATTACATGTGCATTTGTTGCATCTGAGATGTATGCGCATGTCGTGGACAATCTGGCATATGAACCGAAGTCAATAATCCGACATATCGAACAGACTTTCAAGTATACAATTAGCTATGCCAAGGCGTGGAGGGCCAAACAGAAAATAATAGAGATGAGATTTGGAACTTATGAAGCCTCATATGACAATTTGCCACGTCTGCTATCTGTTATCCAACAAAGAAACCCTGGGACCTCTTGTGCACTCAAGACATTCCCCTCAATTGAACATCCTGGCAAGACTGTGCTGCAAAGAGCGTTCTTAGCTCTACATGCATGCAAGATGGCATTCGTGCACTGTCGTCCAGTTCTTTGTATTGATGGCACATTTTTGACCGGGAAGTATCGGGGCCAGATACTAACGGCAATTGGGGTAGATGGGAACAATCAGGTATTGCCGTTGGCATTTGCTTTTGTCGAGAGCGAGAACACCGACAGCTGGTACTGGTTCCTCCATCTGGTTAAGACAGAAGTTGTTGGTATGAGGCCCAATGTGTGTCTAATACATGACAGGCACGCCGGTATGCTTCGAGCGATAGAAGAGTTAAAGTTTGGGAGTATGGAAAGAGGATACCCTGGCCAGTGGGAAGATGTACAAAGCAGGTGGTGCATGCGTCACATGGGAGCTAATTTCTTCAAGCAATTTAAGAACAAGGAGTTGATGAACATGTTCAAGAGGCTATGCAATCAGAACCAGGAGAAAAAATTCAATGAGCTTTGGAAGAGATTAGATGAGTTGACAGGCAAATGTAGTGACCAGCGTGCAACAAGACCAGCGGCCGCTGTACCTGACCCTCCTCAAGCACTCGGAGCTCTCCCAACAGACAGTGTAACATTGGTTAGAAGAACTGGGGAGCAAATTCGAAAATTTTCTCAGTGGATTGAGAATGAGCCAAAAGAGAAATGGGCTAAGACTTATGACACAGGTGGTGCTAGATATGGTATAATGACAACAAATTTGGCGGAAGTTTACAACTGGGTGATGCGCGGTGTCCGTGGACTCCCACTAGTTGGTATAGTGGAGTTCATTTTACATGGGACATGCAAGTATTTCAGGGAGCGGTTCCAAGCAGTTTTTCCCTCTATGCCGAACAACAACATTTTATTTGGAACTTTCATGGAGAAAAAACTAGCGGAGTGGCGTGCAAAGGCCATGAAACATCGAGCTCTAGTGCAAGGTACCCAACAACACAGGTTTGAGGTACTCTGCCAAGACAAGGCAGGCAGGGGTATCTACCGCAAGAGAGTAAAGCAGGAGTGCGTTCTCAAAGACGACGGCACATGTCACTGCTCCTGTAGAAAGCCGACGCTGCTCCACAGGCCATGCACCCATGTCATTTCCGCGGCATCTGAGTGTGGCATCCAAGATGCAGTATATGTGTCACAATACTTCTCCAAGCAAGCAATATATCACACATGGAGTGGCGAGATTTTTGGCTTCGGTGTAGCTGGGGAGTTCACAAAGATTAACGATCCGATAATCTATATTCCTGACCCAACGAAACTCCGAGACAAGGCGGGACGGAGGAAGACTCGGCGCATCCGCAACGATATGGACGAGTCGGAGGCAGGCAGGGTGAAGCGGTGCCAGCAAATGCGATGAACGTGGCCACACCTACAAGTATTGTCCTAAAGACAAGGAAAAACCAAGTGCGGCGGAGGCAGGTCTATCAGGATCAGCAGCAGATGGAGCTCGCCCTACGGGTGAAGGCACTACTTCAAGGCGACCCCGTCCTAGACGTTCTCGTGGAACGATCCGGTTACGTGGTGTAGTTCGTGTGTTGTATGTTGGCAAAAGGCTTTGCTTGTAATTTCGTTCGAACTTATCGATATGTTCGCATTGTGTTGTGTTGCGAACCACTTGTTAGACTTCCGCATGTAATGTCTTTATGTTTTACGGCTTGTAATTTTGTTTTATGTTATTTCATTCTCGTTACGTGCCTTTGTGTAACGAAAGTTATGTTCTCAATAATCTGCACTCTTGCATGTCTCTATAAGTATTCTTCCGTTTCAGATAACTTGTTTTTACAATTATATTATTACCTTCTTATTTACCCTAACATGTAACACGTTATTTGCAGAGATGGCACATCCTGAGTTGTTGGATCCGGCGATAGATCAGCGCCACCGGTCGTACCTTACTGCGGTGGAGGGGGCTCAGCTTGGGACGTTCCGTCCACGGTCGTCACGCGAGCGACTTTTGGTTCACGACTCCTTCGTCGAGAGGTATGGTTTTACTGTGTTCACGACACCGGGCTTACCTTACTACGGTGGAGGGGGCTTAGCAATGTGTTCATTTTAACGTCTGGTATTATTTCGCTTTCGCAGGTTGCGTGAGGCCGGTCTCTTACCGTTGGCTCGGCTAGTTGAGGCCGCCACCGGCGACGCTGACGTGACGAGACGTTGGGACCCGGACAGGTCCCTCCTAGCAGCGTTGGTCGACCGGTGGAGGCCGGAGACGCACACTTTTCACCTGCCGTGCGGTGAGGTAGCCCCTACCCTGCAGGATGTCTCGTACTTGTTGGGGCTACCGCTCGCGGGAGACGCTGTCGGGCCAGTTGACATGGGTGTGGACTGGAAGGACGAGCTGACGGCACGTTTCGCACCCGTGCAGCGCCTACCAGGTCTACCGCTCGAGCCGTTGCAGCAGCACCGCAACACCGGGCCTACGAAGAGGTGGCTGCTTCAGTTCACTGTAAGTTCTTTCTACCTAAACTGACGTGTATTATGTACGTAACTTGTAAAGTGCCTAACATTTCATCCAACGCTTGCAGGTTGACCAGCTACCGGAGGAGGCCGACGAGTACTCCTTCAGCCGTTGTTTGGAGGCGTACTTGTTGTGGCTTTTTGGGTGGGTGATGTTCTGTGGTAGTCACGGACACTCGGTCGACCGGGGTCTCGTGCACTACGCCAGGAGCATCGCCGACGCCGCGGTCGGTGAGGTGCCTCAGTGGAGTTGGGGCTCCGCGTTGCTGGCGGCTCAGTACCGTGGCCTCTGCGAGGCTTGTACCAGGACGGACCCTGGCGCGATCTTCGGTGGGTGCCCTCTCTTCATTTCTCTTTGGGCGGCTGAGAGGTTTGCGATCGGCCGCCCCCTTGTGGAGCACCACCCTTACGACGCGTCGCTGTACGAGAACAGACCGGCGGTCGACTACCCAACGATGGGTACTCTGTGGTGCCGGCGTCAGGTACGTCGCTAGTATTTGGTAATGTTGTCCTACTATTGTTAACTTCATCCTACGTCACACTGACCTTATTGTATTGCAGCGCCGATGGGCTCACGTGCAGGTTAGGCGGTCGTACGCGGAGTTTGTGATGGAGTTCGACCGCCTTCTGCCGACGGACGTAGTGTGGGAGCCCTACAGTGCCTTGCTTACCCACAGTCGGGCGCCGCTAGGCCTGTCCACACTCTGCACGAGGGACCAGGCGTACTGGATGACTACGGTTCCGATGGTGTTCGACATCTGTGTCGAGCCGCACGCACCTTACCGCGTGATGCGGCAGTTCGGCTTCCGTCAGTCCTTTCCAGTCCCGTTTCCGGCGGGCGTCACGGCTGCCGTTCACCGGTAAGCCGTTTTACTACGATTTAATATGTTGCATTAACATCGGGCTGTCCATAATAATTTGCTTTGTTTGTCGTTCGCCCTAATACAATACATTAATTTGCAGGTACTCGCGCAAGGGTCAGCACTCAGCTGGTCACTGGCCTGCCAAGTTGGGGCCTTTTCTCGACGACTGGTTGCTTGCTACCGAGGAGGTCGTGGACCACGCGGGAGAGCCACACACGGAGGAGGGGTATGAGGCGTACCTACGTTGGTACCAGCCACGCACCCGTACTAGAGTCACCTACGCTCCGACGGAGCAACAGGCCCACGCCGCGAGCGCCAGAGACCTCTACGCCAGGCACCGCGACCAGGACTTCGCTCGTGCGGTGAGTACCTTGCATCGCACCATCGTCTCATCATCCTTTCTGTTGGACAAAGGCTACGAATATTTACGTTGTAATTAACCGTGCAGGCCGTTGAGTGCAACAGGGTCGTCGTTGATGCTACAACGGCGATCCAACGGTTAGGCGCGGGGATTGAGGTGGGGGCAGACGAGCACCTGTCGACGTACACGCGGATACGGGACTCGATGCGCTCGGTTCTCCGTGCGCTGACCTGTCGTGCTGCCGACGTTGCTCAGGCAGACGCAGCACCACAGGTGCGTCCCCGACCGACTGCTCCTCGTCCAGCTGCGCACGTTCCTAGGCCGACACCCCCTCCCTTCGGAGGTACGTATATTCAAGGTCTATTTGTACATCATCAATCAATTGATACTCAATTTATGTGTAAGCTTACAAGTGTCGCGTCGTCGATGTGTAGGCTTCGCTCAGCCTGGGACGACGCCGGGCGCCCACTCCTGGCAGGCTGCGGGGTCATCGTCACAGGCAGGTGCGTCGGCCTCGCTGTCTACACAGTTTTGGCAGGACGCCGGGACTTCGTCACAGCCGGGCGGCACGTCTGTTGCGTCGGCCTCGCTGTCTGCGCAGTTCTGGCAGGACGCCGGGACTTCGTCTCAGCCGCCCGGCACGTCTTGGCAGGGTCCTACCGGGACTTCGTCCGAGCACGGGTGGGCTTCCGCCACGCACTTCGACCTTAGTGACTTCGACTTCCCGGACATTATCGGTCCCTCACAGCTTGGAGGCGCACCGCCGGTGCACACGCAGGAGCAGTCGCCCTCCACCCCACTCCCAGACCCTCGCGCTACCCGTGCTGTCCCACCGGATCGCTTCACGTACTCCCAGGACCACGTGCGAGCACAGGCCCGGAGGACCAAGCGGGGTCGCGGCGCGAGTCAGGGCCAGTAGAGCAGACATCTCTTTATTTTTCTTTACATTCTTGTACTATATGGTTGTAGACTGAATATGTTGTTGTTTATATTCGGGACTCGCATTCCTACACTTCGCTGTTACGTTTTCCAAAAACAGGAGTCCCTTTCGCCACATGGACGAGTACTTTCGGTCGAGCCGATGCAGCTTTCTTTATTCGCGTGCGATACGACTGCGGAATGGCTTCTCATGCCCTTACATGTCACATCAGCATATGTCCAATCTTACTTTCGGCGAGAATTCCGCCCTCTATAAGGGCGGAAGGCCTTACTCCGCCCATATATAGAGTGGCAGGGTGCTCATTTCAACCGGTCCAACCGAAGGAAAAAAAAGAGAGGTGACTAAGAAGGAGAAGAGCTGCGAAGCATTGTTGCTGTGCTTATTCGAGCGCAGGTTAGTACAATATTCCGACGTATGGTTATATTTTGTGTCGCATACTAGTGTAATTACCATGTATTTGAAATTTGTGAGTAGATTTGTAGCACTTAGATACGGACCCTAGTTTATTTGCGAGTAGATCTGTAGCACTGTTAGTAGTTATGTTGAAATTTGTGAGTAGATCTGTAGCACTTAGAAGTGTGAATAATTTTAGACTAGATTTGTTGTGCACACGTTTGGTTTGTAGTAGTACTATATTTGACCGTACAATGAGAAGTGTTAAGGGTGTTTACAATATTTTATAGTTGTATTTTTAAACTGTAGGATGCCAAGGCGTGGAAAAGCTACCAACTCAAGGTAACATAAATCGTTTTTGTGATATTATGTGTTATTCGTTGTGCATGAAATGAGGAATCCTAGATTAACGGGTTAGGGTGTTTCATTTATTGTTCACTTGTAGTCGCCCGAAGACTGGAAATGCCTTCAACCCATTGCCTTTGCCTAGCGGTGTTCCAGTGCCCATGTGCTGGTGCGGTGATCCTTGCAAGGTAGCCAAGTCCGATGAAGAGGAGACGTACATGCAGAGATACTGGATGTGTGCCAATTTTGAGTTTGAGCCAACACCTGAGATACGCCGCATTAACTTAATGGTGAGGAACTGATGTTTTGTAATGATTATTTGGTGTATGAAGTAGTCTTCAACAACTTATTTGGTTAGTAAACATTGCATTTGTTGTAGACCCCTCCACCGCTATGTGATTTTGAGCAGTGGATCGACACCGAGATCAAGCCGCAAAACAAGGAGCGTTTGGAGTACATGCGGCAATGGGATGCAGAGCGCAAGGAGAAGATAGAGCAGAGACGCAAGGAGGAGGCCGCAGAAAAAGAGCACAAGGCTGAGGCGGAAAGGAGGCGTGTTGCTGCGTACAGGGAGGAGCGGGAGCGGAAGCTTGAGCGTGCGCGGCGAGCGAAGGCAGCAATGGAGGAGAACCCCGATGCACAGAGGAAGGGAAAGTGGCCTCGTTGCACTCAGTAGTATGCACGAGTTGGTAGTTGTATGGTGTTAGGGTTTAGGCCGACCTTGTTTCGCTAAGTGGGTAGGAACGTGTTCCATCGGTTCGTGGGATCTCCATATCTATCCACTCAACGAATTTGCACACCCAACGATATGCCTATGTAACATGTTATCATTATGTACGATCAAGTTAGCGTTCTGCGTATTCAGAATTGGTACTAGAAATTGGAGCACATAAGTCATACCCGATCCATGTTGCCACATTGGAAGAATCCAAATGTGGCGCTGAGGCTGGCGCGGGCGGCTTCGGTGAGGCGCTGAGGCGAGAGAAGATAAGAGAGAGCGAGAGAGAGGGAGGCGTTTTTATTTGGAGCGGCTTTAGTGAGAACGGACACCACGGTTCCTTTCTTTTTAATATGGTATAGATACACTACAAATTTAGGTTTCTGCAAATTTTCGGAGCTATCCGAAAGATTTTCGGAATTCGGGAAGCAAAATAAGATTCTGTATATTTTTGGAGTTGTCCGAAAATATTTTTCGAAACTTTCGAAAATGATAGTGTAGTCATTAAGTTTATGAAATTTTTCGGAGTAGTTCTCTTTTGGAATTTTTGAAAAACGCGTGTAAACTCGGGAAGTTGCAGTGCAAATTTAAAATAAATAAAACCTAATTATCATATACTAATATTTTTTTACATGTCCTTATTTACTTCTCATCTTAATCTGATCTTGCTCGATGATCAGTTGCTTCTAGCTAGCTTTGGTTTGGTCATGGGACACGTATTTTTTCAGGAAGTTTCTTCTTTCTTTCTTTCGAACTCAACGTTGATCCATCTAGAAGATATGCACGTACACGTACACACACATACCGTACTGATGATGCACAGTCTGTTGCCACATGAGCTAACCAGGGTTTCAATTACCGCCGGGGCCGCGGTTACCGCGCCCCGGCGGTAAGCACGGTTACCGCACGGTAACCGCGGTAACCGTGACAAACCGCGACAAACCGTACAAAATTTATCAAAAATTCAAATTATTTTTCAAATTTATTTGAATTTGACGCGGTTACCGCGGTTTACCCCTTACCGTACCCCCGCGGTAAGCGCGGTAACCGCGGTAACCGCGCGGTTTACCGCGGTAATTGAAACCCTCGGCACACCCTTGCAGAGGGCGGCAAGCCCTCGGCACACCGCGGCCCGTGCGCGCCGTCAAGACGCACACGGCGCCGTGTGCCACGTCGGCTTGCCGCCCTTTCAAAGGGCGGCAGGGTCTAGTTTTGCAAATTTTTTCGGCGCTATAATATTTCTGTAAATATTAAAAAAAAAATCTAAAAACAAAAAAAATTCTTGAGAGGTTAGGAGGGAATGGGCTCCTCAAAGGAGCCGGCTGGGCTTGATAGGTGGCCAGGCCTGCCGCCCTCTGTAAGGGCGGCAAGGTCCTGCCGCCCTTTGCCAGGGCGGCAAGAGGGCAGGAGGACGGCCGTCCCACGGCAGTCCCACGGCGTGTCGCACGGCGTGTGCCACGTCGGCTTGCCGCCCTTGCGAAGGGCGGCAGGGTCTATTTCTGTAAATTTTTTTGCCGCTATAATATTTCTGTAAATATTAAAAAAAGAAAATCTAAAAATACAAAAAAGTCTAGCTACCTCTAACCTAATAATGCCCTTTATCTCCATGCATTCAGTTCTTTCATATGTATGTAATGTAATAATCACAGGGACCAAGTTTCGTATCTTCTGTGACCAGTTACCTATATATGGATGGGTTGCCTGAAGTTTTATGCTAATAACAGAAAGCTATATAAATACAGGAGTACATGCCAACATGGGCCTAGTTCTGAAGATGAACTTAATTAACATTTATTCAGAATCATTGGAGTCAAATTCAGGAGGCTAGGGTCTCGCTGGTAGTGAAGGCGACGTTTATTTGTTAAGCTGGAAGCCTGAATCGAAGAAGACGCATACCAAACCATATTCACCCCAGGTGATAGATGGCTTTGGTCATGGAGCTTCACAGTGCTGCTTATGACTTAGTTTGCACCGAGCAATACTTTCAGGGGTTTGAAGCCAATGATGATGATTACTCAGTCTGCACGGTGTAATTTTGTCTATTTTCACTCACCGATCTTGTAGTTTGTCATTCAGCTTGGAATGTTGGACATGAGTCTTGGACATGGCTGTCCCTGTCTTTTGGGCCAGGATGAGCATTTTTTAGAGTTTGTTAACCGTTTAGTTGGTGCACACACTGTTATCGAGCCGTGCGACTAGTCGCAGTTAGTTGTACACTAGTCGTAAAGTCAGTCAAGTCATACGACTAGAGGTTAGTCCTAGATTAGTCGTGATTAGTTGTAGCAAATCATAATTTTACCATACTATTGGCTTATTGTGTTTAGTACTTTAGTTTTATTTCTTGTTAAATTATTATCTTGTTGCCTACTCCATTGTCCATAGTTTATTATACTACATATAGTGCTTAGTATAGTATAGTAGTAGTAGAGACTATATACCACATATCCTGTTTTTGCACGATCAAATCGTGAACTAGTTGACAAGTTGGTCCAGGGGTACCTCGACTCAATTTTACGACTTGACAACCGTAGGTGAACGACAATCTTATTAGTTCATAAAGATGTTCTCCTAAAAAAACATCTCCACAAACGTAGTACATACATTAACAAGGAGAAGTAATACCACGTTAATATCATGTATCAGCTGCACCAATGACCAATGCCTCCCTATAAAGTTGTATCAACCATATGAACTTTCTGAGGTTGACACTTGAGCTGCATTGGAGTACATAAAAACAATTTATGATACTAGTCATCATTTGATCCTTGACGAACTCGGAGACCTTTTGTACAAGACACATTGTAACTCTGTTTTAGGAAATTGTACTATATTATATACTACAAGTTGGGTTCTTTGATCCAGCCTGCAAACAAATGAAAGGTGCCTACAAGTTAGGTTCTTTTCTTTTCTCCAAGTATTAAGTATTAACCTACCAAACAAATTAACGAACCAAATGAATATAATAATTTAATGTACATAATTATATGTCAACTAGGCAACTATCTTGGTCCAAATCAAGAACTGGACTTACCATACAAGATGCTAGAGGAAAAAATGCAATGTATAAAAAAATAACTGGACAAAGTGGAAAAGAGAGGAAAGTGTGTTCGAATTTGACCATCTAGCATGGAGCCTAGAGCCTAACATCAGGTCCCAAGCTCTCCAATTTCTTGACACGCAAGGAGGTTTAACATTTGCTACATGGGCCAAGGGGGGCATATGCCCCTTGTGCCCTTGTTGTATACACCTCCTAATTGTGGACCAATATCTATGAGACATTCTGCTTGTGCAACCTAAAACAATTAATCTACTTGGTTTAACTGGTATGTTACTAAGTGGTAAGAGTTATTGACATGCATGTGGTCATACCGTAACTTGGTTTACATGGCATCTTCGTCGTTTTCATCCACTAGAGAAATGTTCCTCCTATATACCCAGAAATTTTAGTCTATTATGAGCACCTCGTGTGACACATCTATAACCATAATTTGATATGAAATCTAAAGCATCAGTATGTCTCAATGAGTTCATGACTAATCATATCTTGATTTATATTAGTAGATATCTCATTGTTCATAACTAGAAGATGTAGATTTAATATGGTGTTTGGACTTATAAGAGTGTTATGAATGTAATTAGCATATGTAAAGATTGAAAATGGATGACTGTAAGTAAACCTTAAGTGGGTTTTGGATGATTAATAGTAACAATGTAATTATGGGACTAATTGTTTCATGAAGTAAAAACGCATCTTATAGTCCCTGGATTTCTATGATGTGTCTTTAGCTTTGTATTTTGATTTGAGTCCTAGGATTGTCGTACAATTAAGAGGGGTTCTTAATGTTAGCCAAAGTTCATGTTATGTGCTCAATTCTAGTCCTTTGATCTTTAGTGAGAGACACTAGGCACCACAATCATAAGGGAAAATGATGATTTTCTTAAGTTTCATTAGAGTGTCTTGTCAAAATCTCCAGAGTCTATGTTCAAAACCTGTTGTCTCGCTAAGAATGCTACCAAAGACTCCACTACAATATGAAAGTTAGTATGCTCATGCTCTCCATAAAATAGATTCAATTAAAACTTTTGATGCTAAGGAATTTGAGGATTGTTTTCAGTTACCCCTATTAGCTCAAGCATATGAGGAATTCCTAGAATTGAATGCTGGACTAAATGATCTTCAATTACATGATGTATGTGGAGATAGTTGGTCTTTCATGTGGAATAACCAATCTTACTCCTCTCAGAAGTTCTATTGATTGAATTTTATAGGACTCCCCCCTGATGTGAAAATGATTACCATGGATACAACCATTGCTCACATCATAGGACAATTGGAAGACATCAAGATTGAGCCACAGAAGTTATGGAATCCAAATCGGCCACCTAGTACAGCGCTGACTTCAAACGGCCGCCAAATATGCATACAAGATCTATTTTGGACCCATGAGTACTTGATGGAAAACTCTCGGAGTTCTCTTTCCAACGGATCCAACCTTCTCATCTCCAAATTCTTTCTCAGTCATCCGCAATCACAAAAACAAGGTGTTGCGTCACCTGTAATGGGTCTATGGGCTTGTAATTTCATCTGGGACCTGACCCATGTGGGGTGTGCCTCGATCTGGTGGAGCTAGACTCTAGGGATCCCTTGGTCGTCCTCTCACCTCTTTAAATAGCTAGGTACACCTTTAGGGTTTCTTGGGTTTTGTTAGATTAAAGTTTTAGCCATTACTACTTTATCTTGTAGTTACGTGTGTCGGCTAGACTATCTAATTACTTGTCTTCAGAACCCCACCTTATCATGAGCTTTAATTCCTATTTGCAATTCAGATTGTTTTATCTTGTTCTTACATGTTTCTTCGATTTGCTTGTAGGAATAAGATTGATTTACACCGGCAAAATCAACAACACACAGAGAGGTGTATCGATCGCTAAGACGCAACATAACAACGTCTTGTACGGTTGTAGTCGGATCATCAACGTTTTTGCCAAATCGTAGTTATCATCAACTCACTGAAAGATTGGGACAACCAGATCCCTGATCGTATCAAGTGGAGCTCAGGGTTTATCACCCCCCAAGGCCTTTTGTTTGGATATGGAAAACAAAGTACGTCAAGAAAATTGAAGTCTTCATGTGGTTACTCTTCTGTGATATACTTAATACAAGGAACATGATAGATAGAAGACATTGTGCACAAGAAGATGTTGATCTCAGCCGCGTGCTTTGTTCCGTAAGAGAAAGAGAAACATTGAAACACTTGTTCTTCACATGTCCTTTCAGTACAGCTTGCTGGGAGAAGATTGGCTTCAGTTGGAATCATGATATGGAGCTCTTCCAGATGATTATTCTGGCCAGAATCAGGTTTCGAAACAAAGGGTTTTTGGAGATGATGTTTATAGCTTGTTGGCACATCTAGAAACAGAGAAATGCTTTCATCTTTCAAAATATTGTTCATGATATCAATTCTTAGTCTAGATGCTTCAAGCAAGAAATTCTCCTGGATCTCTGCAGGATGAATGAGCCTCTTCGGTCCATAGTTTCTAGCTGGTTACAAGTTTTGTAATTTTGATCTTTTTCTCTTGTTTCCCTTTGTATATATCGTAACTATTTTACTCTATTTTATATAATTCAACTATTGGGTGAGGCATGGTAGTATTCTCTCCAGAAAAAAAAAAGTCTGCTACCAAAGATTCTATTATTTATGTGTTTTTCATATGCCGCGTTTCAAAGAGACTTTACTATGGTTGTGTTCGGTATACTACTTTTTTTCAACTCACCTCCATCTTTTTTCGCGCACACGTTTTTCAAACTGCTAAACGGTGTGTTTTTTACAAAAAAAAGTTTATATACGAAAGTTGCTTAAAAAAATCATATTAATCCATTTTTTAAAAAAAACAAATATTTAATTAATCATAAGAAAATACGTAGCCCTCCATTTTGCGTGCGCGGGCTCCCGAACATAGCCTATAGCCTACGTGAGGTTGATACTTGAGCTGCTATAACGAATAATTCATAATACATGTCAATCATTTTATATTGCAATATAGAGTGGGTAAGAATGCATGTGGTACAATGGCATTGCAGCTGTAGAGCTTGGGCATCAATGCCATGCTTGCAAACCAAACAGCAGTAAACAGAATCAGAAACCTGAACACAAGCAAAGCAAATCATGATCACTTGGCGCCGTACTTGGCGACGAACGCGGCGATGTTGGCGTCGGAGCTGCCACCTTCGCTCATGGCGTCCTTGGCCATCTCGCGCCACTTTCCAGCGTTCCTCCGGTACTCCTCCCGCTCCATCACCTCCCTCACGCACCGCTCCACCTCGCCTCTCTCCACCACGCCGTCAACGCCGCCGCCGCCGCCGCCGCCGCTGCTCCGCCGCGCGCGCACGCCGACGCGCCAGATGTCGGCGATGTACTTGGCGTTCATCGCCTGGTCCGACCACCGCGGCACGGCCACCATCGGCACGCCGGCGCTGATGGCCTCCATCGTCGAGTTCCAGCCGCAGTGCGTCACGAAGCACCCCACGGCCGGGTGCGCGAGCACCTCCAGCTGCGGGCTCCATGACACCACGATGCCCATGCCGCACCCGCCCGCCGCCGCCAGCTTGACAGCGAAGTCGCCGGGGATCTTGGCGGCCTCGGAGGCGCGCACCACCCAGAGGAACGGTCTGCCGGTGGCGAGGAGGCCCTCGGCCACCTCGGCCATCTGCTCCGTGCTGGCCTTGGCCACGCTGCCGAACGCCGCGTACACGACGGAGCGCGCCGGGTGGGCATCGAGCCACGCCGTGGTGGCCGGCGATGGCGCGTGGAGGTGACAGCCGTACGACGTGTCGTCCAGGATGCGGTTGTCGAGGTACGCCGACGGCACGGTCGGCCCGATCGTCTTGGCGCCCCACGTCGACGCCAGATGCTCCGCTTCCTGCCAACAAAGATTTTTTTTTTGTCGAAAAGAGATTTTTTCCCCACATGATTCTTTCCACTTTTGCACAAAGTAGGTTTCCCACAATCTTGGAACAATACTACTAACTTCCTACATCTATTGGATATTATTAGTGGTTTTGATTTTTTTTTTTCAGTTAAATTTCTTTAAGTTTTATCAAGTTTATAGAAAAATATAGTAAGATTTTTAACACAAAACAAACATATCATCAAAATATATTCAATGTTAGATTTAATGAAACTATTTTAATATTTTAGATGTTACTAAATTTTTTAATAAATTTAATCAAATTTAATTAAGTTTTATTAAAAAAAAAAGTCAAAACAACTTGCGCAGAGCTTACCTGCGGCTCCAGGTCGGAGAAGGAGTTGACGAGCACGTCGTCGGCGTTGCCGATGGCATCGAATTGCTGCTTCACCAGAATGTCCTGGTAGCCGTGCCCGTCGGCCGGGTTCACCATGAACGTCGGCAGGTCGTCGACCTTGAGGCCGGTGGGAAGCCCGGGCAGGTCGCCGGGCACCTCCCTGACGGGAAGCTTCACCGTGCCGTCCCACGCGTGGCCGTACGCTATGTTGACGGCGCACGCCTGCGTCAGGAACGCGGCGCACGCGGCGCCGTGCCGGCGCGCCACGCCGCGCGCCCAGGGTAGGAACGAGTCGTACACCACGACGTGCACCGGCCGGCCGCGCTTCGCCTCGCCGCGCAGCAGCTCGGCGAGCGTGTCCGACCCGGCGTGCTCCAGGCGCGCCAGGTAGGCGCGGGCGTCGCCAGCCTCGTCGTAGCCCGCGCGGTCGCAGCCGTCGGAGATGGCGGCGAGGTGGACCGGCCCGGGCGACGGCGCGGCGGTGGCGAGCACGAAGTGGGTGGCGGCGAGCGTGGAGCGGACGCCGCGGCGGGCGGCGAGGCGCTTGCCGAACTGGAGCAGCGGGTTGATGTGGCCCTGCGTCGGGTACGGCACGAGGAGAACGTGCGTGGTGTGGTCTTGATCAACCGCCATTGGTGATCACCCACCTTTCTTGCTCGCTCAGCTTGTGGCGGCCATGGCGTCGCCAACTTATATTGGGGAAGGGAGAAGGAGAATCGAGTGCTGTGACCTGTTCATGTCCTGGATGTCGCAGAATCGAGTGCGTTTCACAATCTGTGCAGGCAGGAGGCAGCTGACATTCACACTAGGCCGTAGAGGCATCGAGCTTTGTTTGGCAGCTTACCTGAGACTCCAGCCTTCCAATAGCTTACATTGGTGACTTTGCTTTTACGGGAGGACGAGAAGGACGAGGTCAATGTCTTTGGCATCGTTATGTTTGTAATGCTCCGATATTAGTTAACCGTAAACACAAACCAACTCATATCGGAGTGTTATGCATTACCTATGAGATAGTATCAGTCCCAAGATACACAATCCAGTATACACATAATATATGTGAAATAAAAGTAAACTGCTTTATTACATCACTAGAAAGTAGTCATTACATAAGTTGTCATTATGGACAGGCCCATAGATAAGCAACACAGCAGCACAAAAAGCCACAAAAGCGACAGCACGAAAGCTAAAAGCGGAAAGAAACTAAGTGACTCAGCAACTAGGCACTAGGCGAAGCACCTAGGCAACTAACTTATTCCACATGCGAGGCTTGAGGCTAGGCACGAAACTTCTAGAAGTCTTCATACTCGGCTTGCTCGTGGAGGCACTCCTCAGCGGTTGGGTCGACGTCTTCATCTTCAAACCCTATATATATATATATATAGGAGGCAAGGGTGAGTACTTTATGTACTTAGCAAGCCAAGGAAAAAGAATAACATGTTCGATTTAAACAAGGAGGCTAGGGTTTTATTTACGAAAGCAGCCTTTTTGGCAAAAAGGTTTATTTTTTCAAAACTTCTAGTGAGTCAAAATTTTAGTTATCGGGAAGAGGCTCACGCTTCGTCCTATTCCACAAGTTGTTTCTTGTCATAATGATTATTAAATAATATTTAATTTGTTTTCTCTATTAGTTTCTTTTCACTTTCATAGCAACTTAGTTAATGCAACATTATCACAACAACACTATTTCTCATAGACATCCTAGCTTTCTCAACACAACAACACCTTGTCGGCCTTAACAACACCTTGGTGCTAGACATCTCAGGTCACATAGACATGTTCCTAATCACAAAGGCTAGCCATCTGCCACACAGGCGGACTTTGGAAACGATTCCCTTTCCACCAACCATTTTCCGTAAACATTTGTCAACCAAAACTACACTATGAGAAACACCTCATATTCGCCCATGACCGTGAGCACGGCTGTTCGAACAATTTGATAAGCTCTACAGAGGTTGTACGCTTTATCCACACGACATGAAGCTGACACCGTTTATCCGTCGGCAACGGAAGTTCGTGACAAGGCCTTTCCAAAGCTAACCCATAAAAATCGCATGCCACCTAATTGAGCCAGTTCTCTTAGCCGTATATCAGGCAGGATCAGCCTTCATCCACTCAGGAATACCGAGGATGTCTCCTCCTACTGGTACCATGTGCCACAATAGAGACAATAAAACAACCCAAAAGGGGCTGTAAAAATCCAAAACTTCATCTCCACATCCCCGGCATTCCATAACCATTGGCACACCAATCTCCCATGTGATAACTATTTACTTAGTTAGAGACATCCCATAAACACCCGTGGGGTTGTACGGTAAAATGTTCGGATGGATTTTCCAAAGGAACTGGTCCTTAATGACAATACATGGCCAAACCACAAAGGCATGACTTCGCATCATCACAATTTTCACAACCCATTTTATTTCATAACATACCGGTACAACGTACCGGATTTTCAAACATATAATTGAAATTTCTCAAGTTTCCCACACGACAATACAAACGTAAGCATGGCTAAGCAAACTACCTCGGTAGTCATATCCAGTAGATAGTGTCCGGCGCAACATGTGTAGAGCTAAAAATGGTAAAGAAATATCAACATCCTAGATAAAGTAAGTTCAACTACGTCGGTCCGTCAGTTGTATACACAATCCGAGGCCAAACAAGATTATAGTGTACACTAATCCATGCATTTTTGAAACAATATAACTTGAAAATATAGGGGCAATGTGATCAAGGAGGCTTGTCTTGCACAAGATGCGAGTCTTCTCTTTCAAAGGCGACGTCCGGAGTTTCCTCGTACTCGGGCTCTAAACGCGAAAAGAAGCACAAATCAAGAAAAGACAATAAGCCACGATCAAAACAGAAAAAAACAGTACCATCGTATAGATCTCATTTTTAGAAAAATTTGGAAAGTTGAACGGGATCAAGCAGAGTTACGGTTGAATTTCTATGAATTTCCAAAGGTTAAATGATTTTTCTGGAATTTCTGGGAGATTTATTAAATGAGAATGGAATATTCCATTAACGTGGATGGCAACATGAAGGGCCCACCTGTCGGCGACCGATGGAGGGAGGGAGGCGTGGGCTCGGGCAGTCAGCGGCTCGTGGAGGTCTTCTTCCTCCTCGCTCTATCTCAGCCCGGAACGCCGGTGCGCTATGGTGGTGGGGCGCAGCTTGGCGACCGGCGGCCGGGGTGAGCGGCGGTGACCTTCGGCGAGGCTCCGCCGGCGCCGGGAGGCGGAGTGCAGCGGCTCGGGCAGCGGCACAGAGAGGAAAAGAAAAAGGAGCGAGAGAGAGGAAGATATGGGGAGGGGGTTGGGTGGCGAGGAAGGAAGGCTCGGGGCCCCTTTTATAGGCGGCACGGAGGCGTCGAGCTGGCGGCTAGGTGCCGGCAACCCGGGGCGAGGCGGCTAGCAGCTAGGCCGGGATTCCGGGACGGAGAAGATGGCGACACAACGGCGTGGCGTCGGGAGGTCATGGCGAGGTGACGCGCGCGGCGACGCGACGGGTGATGGCGACGCGATGCGTGCAGCGACGCGACGGGCGATGGCGATGGTGCGATGTCACGAGGCGGTGGCGACACGACGCGAGGTGATGTGTGGAAAGCAGGAATGGCGACGGGACGTGGCGATGGGACGACGGGGTGACGCACGGCGGGATTCTGCTGGAATTCGCGGCGGGGACGGGTGATGAGACGCGCGTTCGCGGGAGCTCGGGATGGGACGGCGCGACGCTGTGTCTCCCGGAGGGATTCCGGAGCGAGGGTGCGGCAGGATTCCGCCGGGATTCGCGGCCTGGCGCGGCGCGGGCTTGGCACAACGCGGGCTTGGCGCGGCGCAGTCCTGGCGCGACGCGGGTGCACGGGAGGCGGAACGGTGTGACGCGGCACGGGCACGACTGAAGCATCTAGTCTCCCGTCGTTGATTTTGGTTTTTAATGACAAACATTAATTGTGAACTAATGATTCTCTTGAGTTATACATTTTTGAGACATGACCACATAATGTGTATGCCATGGATAATCACCGGAGAATTAAATTGATGGTGTAAAGCAAAAGGAACCAAGACGATAAAACTAGCAGTTTTTGTTTTTGATCGAGGAGTTTGAGTAATCAAACTTGCTAAATTATTTATAGCTTTGTCGTATTATCAAGAGGGATAATGACCTAAACAAAGAGATGATCAAAATGGTCATTTGCATTTGGACTTGGCTTGCATTTAAACTCTTCCCAGTTCTCTGACCATGGCCGATCTGATCGTGGCGTGAACGCTGGTCTGACCGCGGTATGCTGGCCGATCTAACCGAGCCCTTGCTGGGCCGGTTGGACGTCGGTGGCCTGGCGATCCAGAGCCGTCAGAGCCGCAGCCAGTCAAACCGAGCCCTCGGCGGTCTGACCGACTTTCCCTGTTGCCAGTGCATTAAATGCACTGTAACTGCTAATTTTCTAGCCGTTACATAAGGGGCCGGTCTGACCGGTCATCCTTCTCTGGTCTGACCGGCAAGCAACAAAGTTGGAGGATTTCGACCCCAACAGCTAGTTTTCTTGGTTTGGGGTATAAATACCTCCCCCATTGGCAGCAAGGTGTCTCTCTTGGCACTCGCTACAATTGCATACACCCCTTGCATTTTCTCTCACACCCCCTTGAGCTTGTGTTCATTCATTTGGTGTGTTTGAGAGTTGATTGAGCCAAGAATCAAGTGCATTGCTTCATTGTAGAGCTAGTGTGGCACTTGATCATCTCCGAGCCGGGTCATCACTTATTACTCTTGGAGGTTGCCGACTCCTAGACGGTTTGTGGAGGTGCTTGCCCGATGACCTCTCCAAGGAGATTGTGGAGAAGGCTCGGTGTCGGTTGTGAGTGGTTTGGAGTTCACTACCTTCGGAGTGAAGGAAGAATTACCCTAGTGATCGAGGTATGGGTAGTCATCTCCGTGGGCCGGCTCCCACCTTGCCCACCCCTTGACGAATAGGGCTTGCGGTGGCTTCGTGGTTTTGAGCGGTGGAGTTGGGCTCGTGTCACGCCCCAAACTAGCCCCGAACGGAGGCCAGTATAAGGCGATCCAGATTAACCTGTATGCCTGTACCAGTCCCACGAAATAGCGCTGGTACAACAGGAAGACAGAATATCACAACGACAGCGGTCTCTTTATTAAGAGTAGGATTACAACCGAGGTTGGAACTGCGGACAGAACCCGAGTTCACAACAGCATTACAAAAAGGCGGAAGCGGAAAGCGGAGACTAGCCCTAAGCCACAAGCAAAGCCTTGGGGAAGGCCGAAACCCTACTACTGCTCGAAGTCTGCTTGCTCCTGGAAGAACTCTTCATCAGCAGGGTCCACCTCTTCGTCTTCGAGAACTGGGGGGGTTTAATTGTATAGAGCAAGGGTGAGTACAGGAGTACTCAGCAAGTCAGGGGAATTAAGTGTTTAATGCAAGCTTCAAGGGAAGGCCAGTTATTTTTCACATTTGATTTTTATTTAAGACTTTAGAAACATCTAAGTAAGTGCTTTTCAACGACACGGATGAGAAAGTGCGTCTCATCCGGCCGGAGCAATGAAAATGTATCGATTGATTCTTGTCGGCACGAGAGGCTCCCTGCCAATCGTTTACCGACCCGGCTGCACCAACAGCCACAACTCACACACACGCCGGTACGAGAGGCTCCCTGCCAATCGTCACCGACTCCGGCTGCTTCAACAGCCACAAGTCAACACATCGGTACGAGAGGCTCTCTGCCAATCGTCACCGACTCCGGCTGCTTCAACAGCCTTAAACCAAGCACAGAACGGAAAACCTCACACCAACAGCAGTTCACAAGGTGTTCAATAAAACTACGCTAAGGAATCACCTCACATCCGCCCATGACCGTGGGCACGGCTGTTCGAACAGTTATTAACCTCTGCAGAGGGGGTACACTTTACCCACACGACGTTACTAACCCCGAATCACCCAGCCCGCGACCCTCGGTCACGTCTGGCGACCTTGAGGCTTTCACGACAAGGCATTTCGAAAGCCGACTCAGGGTCATCTTATGCCAACGGGAGGGGTCCCACGGACCAACACCAGGTTAGGTCCCAGACCATACTGTGCCAGGAAGCCCAGGGGTCCTCCCCGACACCACCCCGGCGAATCCACTTGTCCCTTGGCATCAAGATTTCCCTGGCCTAGCTAATTACTCAGCCAGGGGCGTCCCATATCACCCATGTGGTCGTACTTGACATATGCTTGGATGTAATTCCCAAGGAATCGGTCCTTAGAGCGAGAACGGGCAGACCGTACCTCCAGTACGTCTCCCGTACCGCGAGTTTTAGAAACTCACTTTAGTTTTCAAGACACCGACCCAAGTGTCGGGTTTTCCAAGCATTTTGTAAACTCAAGTTTTACCCAGGTGATCAATTTTAAAGTTTGAGGGGAGTCTCGATATTCGTACCGAGGTACGGATACCGAGGCATCACCTGAGGGGTGACAAGGGTGTTAGGGTATTCAAATATCAAGGAAGGTGAATGCAGCAAATGGGTAGGGCCTGCCGGTTGTATTGCAAACCGAGGCCAAGTGCCAAGTGTAACCTAAACATGCATAGTTTGCGAAATCAAAATACTTAATTTAAATTATAGGTTCAATTGATCAAAGGTGACTTGCCTTGCTCGAGATCTTGAGCTTCTTCCTCGAAATCCGCGCACTGCGGGTCTTCGGGCTCCGAGACTACACGCGAAACGAGACGACTCAACAAAGCGATAAAAAGAAGCCCTATTAAAGACCACTAAGCGTGCCATTGGATAGATCTCGATTTTTGAGGAATTTTGGAAGTGGAACGGAGTTAATCGGACGAACGGTTGAAAAGATATGAATTTCCGAAGATTAAAGGATTTTCTGGAATAAAGAAAAGGAATTATTAATTCCCTGGAAAAAGAAAAGAAGGAGGGACTGAAATTGGACTTTATTTTGGGCGGCTAAGGGCAGCCCAAAGGATTTGAATGGGCGCGGCCTAAATAATTGGGCCGACGGCCCGAAGGGATGGCCCATGGCCGATCGGCGCGCGAGAGGGGGATAGGCCGATGGGCCTAGCGGCCGATGGGCCGGAGGCCGATGGCCGAGGGGCCGAGCAGGCCGGCGCTTGAGGGCGCGGCCCACGAGCGAAAAGGCCGAGTGGCCGAGGGGCCGACTGGGCCGGTCGGCCAAGGAGGCCCAAATGGCCAGCCTGGCAACGCGGCCCGGCCGATGCGCGAGAGGGGGGCCGATGGCTGACTGGGCTTGAAAAGGGAAGGAGGCCGAGGCCGGCTTGGCAGCGCGGCCCGGCCGATGAATCGGGGGTTTGACCGGTCTCCCGTGGGGCCGGGGCGGCGGACGTGGCGCCCACGTGGACACCACGTCGGACCGAGAGGGGAAAAAAAGGGGGGGCTCGCGGGCGGTCGGCGGCGTGCTCCGGCGAGGGCGGCGAGCCGGAGGGGGCGGACGGCGTCGGTAGGCGCCGGTGGAGAGAGAGAAGAGAGGGAGAACGAGCCCACGGCTCGGATCGGAACGGGGCGCGACCACGGCGGATTGAGACGACAGCCGACGCCGACGGGGGAGAAAAGGAAAGGGGGGTAACGGCGCCGGGGCGGGGAGAGGATGATAGAGGGGATGGCGGCACGACGACGGCCGGAGAGGGGTCCTACACGGCAAATCACGACCTAGAACACGGGAGCACGGAGGGGGCGGAAAGCAGAGAGGGGGAGCGTTACCGCGGGAGGGACGGTGACCGGGACGGAGGGGCGGCGGTGCGGGCGTGGCGCAGCTCGCTCGGGCCGAGGAAGAGGGCGGCGGAGGATGGCGCCCGGAGCTCCTTCGGGCGCCTCTGGGGCGGCGGCGAGCGGCACGGACGAGGGGCGGCGGCAGCGGGAAGGGGGCGAGCTCGGGAGGGGTGATGGCGGCCGAGCGAGGGGGGGTTCTTGTAGGGGCGCTAGGTCGGTTTGGGGCGCGGAGAGGCGGTTCGCGCGGAAGGGGACCGCGCGCTAGCGACCAAGACGGCGGCAGCGGGTGACGTCGGCGGCGGTCGGCCGCCGGGGAAAAGAAAAAGGGGAGAGGGGAAAAGAGAGGTTGCCCCCTTGCCGAAACAGGCAGGCGTGCGGGGAGAGAGAGGGGGAGCGCGCGCGCTCGGCGCCTTGGCGGCACGCGCGCAGGCGGCGGGGCCGAGGGGACCAGCGGCGCCGGCGACGGAACGGGATGGAAGAGAGAGAGAGAGAGAACGGCGGACCCGGCTCGGGCGCGCGCGGGCCGAGCGGCCTGGCGCGGCCCAGCGGGGAGGGACGAGGCCGAAGGGGCTGGGCCGGCGGCGGCCCAGGAAGGAGAGGAGAAGGAGGGAGCAGGCCGAGAGGCTGGGCCGGACGGCGGCCCGAGGAGGAAGGGGAAACAGGCCGAGAGGGGGACAGCCCACGGCAGAGGGAGGTAAAGTGGACTTTTTCCTGGGAGAGAAAGAGAGGGAGTTTGAGGGCTCGGATTTGAAATCCGATTTCGCGGTTTTCTCCGGGATTGAACTGAGAGGGGAGACACGAGACCTTGGCACACAACAAGACTCAACTGAAGAGCAAACTTTCGCAATTAGGGTTTTTAGCAGATTAGTTTTCCCGCTAACGCCGCGACAAAACGGGCGTTACAGCTCGCCTCAACGGGGATTAGGAAACCGGTGAGTTTTCGAACCTCGGGTGAAAAACTCCTTGTCTCTCGTCTCAATTATTTATTGCATTTACATTTGTGCAATTTATATTTATAGAGACATATTTGAGCCCTTATCACCTTAGGATTGCAAAACTTAACTTAGTTGCGTAGTTAGACTTGTTCCTCACCGAGCCTAGCAATTTAGGTTAGTTTTGATTAAGTGCAATTTATTTTTAATAGTCTATTCACATCCTCTCTAGTCGACATCTAGATCCTACAGTGACGTGGCAGCCGGGCGCGACATCGGGTCAAACAGGTGGTGTGCGGCACAGGGAGGAAAACGACCCGGTGGTGGGCTGGGCCGACGGGGGAGAGCAGCTGTGGGCTGGCCTGCTCGGGGGAAAAAGAAGAAAAAGAAAGGGAAGGGAAAGAAAAAAGGGTTGGCCACGAGGAGGAGAAAAAGAAAGAAGGCCCAAATATACAGTGACATTTCTGATTTTCCTAGGATTTTCTGAGTTGGAAATTTTGAGGAGGTTTGGAGGGATTTGAATTTGAAATTGACCTTGGGTTTTGACAACAATTTTGAGGGGATCTTTATAATAAAGGATTTGAGATCTATTTTGGCACAAGGGCATAAAATCAAATAAGATCCAAATTTGAACTCCAAATTTTGAAATAAAAAGGTTTTTAAACAGATAAAATTTTAGGGTGCTACAATGTTGGACCACGGCGTCAATGAAGTTGGCGTCACGAAAAAATCATTTCTAAAATAAGTTTTTTTAGAGATCTATTTGTAATAAGTTTTCTAAAAGGACCATAAGTTGAAAAATCCAGTCCATGAGCTCAACGGTGTTGGGTTAAGGCTGTATTCGCTACGGTCAGTTCTCAACGCGCATAGTAAACACGGAAAACGGAACGGTCCATTAGCGCATGATTAATTAAGTATTAACTAATTTTTTTAAAAATGGATTAATTTGATTTTTTAAAGCAACTTTTGTATAGAAAATTTTTGCAAAAAAATACACCGTTTAGTAGTTTGAAAAACGTGCGCGTGAAAAAAAAGTACTGTGCGTGCGAGGAAGGGGGGGGGAACTAACGGTAGCGAACACAGCCTAAGTGTAGCTGTGTAATGTTGATGAGTCCAACCAACCTGGGTTCAAGTTACCCGTTTGTATTCCAACGGTACAAGCTGATATGTTACCTGGTTTACCGTCTTTTTAAAATGTCAACAAATCTGTGGTGGTGTGATCTGTATGCATGATACTCTGTCCTTTAAGTCTGTCCTTTAAGACTATAGGATGAGTTTAGTTAGGTTGTTTTTGGAAGTTTGGTTGTAAAATTAGAATGATGTAATTGAAATGTTGTGTGTGTATGATAGGTTGATGTGATGGAAAAGTTAGAAGTTTGAAAAAAAACTTGGGAACTAAACAAGGCCTATGGGATAACCGTGTATCACTGTGTCAGTTTGGCTTGGGCACATGATTAGCTATGGGAATTTTCTGAACAATTTCATCCTCCAAAAAAAATTATTGGGTTCAAGTCCAGGTGAAAAAGAGCATGTTGTCCTGTCCGTTTCCAAAACTGAATCTTGCAAGGGAGTCTGACAGCTGGCATAATTTCCCAGGATGACAGACAAAAACATCAGTTTGACAAACGATTTCGAATTCGACACTCAGATGCCACATAAAATTCAGGAATTCTCAGCTCTTGATGCTATCTCTGAGTATTATGTACCAGTAGCAAAATATGTACTACCTCAGTCCCAAAGTACAACAATTTTTAATTATGAATCCGAACAAATATTTGTCCAGATTTATAGCTAAACTTGCTATATTTTGGGATAGAGGGAATATATCATTCAGGAACATGCAAGGAAAGAAGGGTAACAAAGGGTGCAGACACACACAAATTCTCTCAGTTGTTTGATTGTTTGCTCGTTTAATATTCATCAATGAAATTTGATGTACAAGGGATGTGTCACTGCTGCTGTCATTTCTGCAATATCTGATAACTGATAAGTGATCTTATTATACTAGCATAACGTGTTTAACTCTGACATGAGTTTAATAATTCTCAGTAATCTGACTATGTAATCCAAATGGTTCAGAGAAGAAGAAATCATTGCAAAACAAATCATTAAAAACATGTATGTCTGACACCATCTTGTATATCCAGCAAGGAAATAAGGCTCTTCTCATCCTGAACTCTGCTGGTCTCACTTTTGACCTTTGCCAACAACTCAGGAAGATGGGAAACGTCTAGAAGAGTAGCAGGTACTTCAAGAGCACAATTACTGATTATAATGCATGACCTTGCTGGAATTGACGGTTTCTGCACCATGTTCTGAGATGCAGATGATGCATTTACCCAAAGATAGACCATTTTTCTACCATGTAAATGAAGGCAAAACATAGGTGGGATAGGAGCCATGCTTGCAGCACAATGAATTGATGGCGTCCTCTCCAGCGGTTTCTCCAATCTCATTGAGTCCAAGTTCAGTTGCATGAATCCCTCCAGTAATGAATGCAGAAGTGACTCTAGATGCATTTGCACCTTTGATGTCGTGGTGTAGTGAATCACCTACTGTGATACATTCATGAGGATTAACCCCTGCCAGGGACATTGCTGATGTAAAGATCACCTGAGAAAGCAATATCAGATTAGCACTTAGGTAACCGAACTAGATATGTTACCATAGATGTTAAAATTCATGAAAGATAATCGCAGAAAAAAACTGAAAGTTATTCAAGAGAAAAATAATCACACATGGTTTACAACTATAGGTTATCAAACTTGTGGCTCATCATATCACATGACTGACATTTCAACATGTTGAAGTAGCTGAACCATTCAATAATATATATATATATAAACATGTCCTATGTATTACCTTATCAGGCTTCCCCATCCATTTCACCTCACCACCAAGACTCTCATATTTGGCTGCCAGAGTGCCTAAAAGGACAGATTGGCCATTTATGTTATATTACAACAAATGATCGACATAGTGAAAGGCAGTATAGCTATAATTACAGTACGACTAAGCTTATCCATGCATCAGGGGAAAAAGATTGTTATTTGGTGTCTGTAAAATTATCAGAATATCATGAAATATGAAACAAAGTAACATACCAGGCATGACTCGCAGATCTCGTGCTTCAACAGTAACATAATCAGGATTAGCTACTACCATTGGCAGTCGCTTTTCTAGGCATAGCATTAGAACCTGCTCAAGCTCCTCAAGACTTTTGGGAAGTGGATCCCCTGAAGGTAGACCCAGGGCCTCAGTACCATGGGCTAATATAAACTCTGCCTCTTCAACATTGCTCACGACTTGCAAACCAAGGCCCTAATAGGAGAAAGTAAACTGATTACATAAAGTCCATTTTGAATGCAAATACTATCAATAATAATTGTAACATATTTTTATATCCCCTGTTTGTCATTGTCAATAATAATTCTTCAAATATGTTAATCTGCCTTACTACTGGATTGCAAGTTTGTAATTGCAACATAGCCCGAACAAATTCTAATGCTAAATTGCTAATACTGATTGAAAGAGAGAAATAGGAAGAGAGATGTAACAGGAACAAAAAACCTCCAGAGAAATTGCGCCTCGATTGCCCCATGTCAGATGGATGCACTTTCTTCCAAGAGCTGCAAACCAGGGATCATCTCTCCTATGGATTATTTCCAAATTCAGTGTAAGCTACACCAAGCTACCTCATATAAACATATCACTGTAAGGACTAATCTCCAACTAAGCGAAATAAAGAACTCTACTTAGTATCAGAAACATTGTTTGGTTAGTGTAATATGGTAAGGTAGCTTTAATTCTGATCATAATATGCATTGCACCCCACATTCCTCAAGGGGACCCCACTGAAACCTATGTCAGCAGAAGATATCAACAAGAAGAAGCTCACTTCTGAAGGTACTGATGCGTGAGTTCCCCGCTAGTTATGGCCCCGAGGAAACAGGATGGGTCGAAACCAAGGCTCTTTAGCTTCTCCATGGTTACAGACGACCTCCTCGACGAATTGCTAATGATTACCATCTTCGCCCCTTTCTCAGCGAGCTTCTCCACTGCAACAACCAGAATAAACTTAAATTAGTGCATTGCATCAACGAAGGGGAAATATAAACTGAACAATATACAGTCTGTATACCAACATACACGCGAGAACGGCACCAGGGTAAGGCTTCTTCCCATCGTGAAGAACACCAAACTGATCGAGGAACCACGCCTGCAAACCAGCCAAATGCAGATATAAACGAACGAGCAGTGGTAGTGGCAAATGCTACGCGCAGAGGAATCAACTTTCCCCCATAAATTACTAGTTGAAATTTCCCCCCATTCCCTAGCCACCACTGAATCGACCGCGTGATTCAGTTCAGAACTGGGAATGATTGAGCAAAAGGAGCAGTAATTCCCCGCAAAGTTGCTAACTTAATGGTGGTGGCTGAGGAGAGGGGGCTTACCTTGAAGCGGCCGGACTCCGCGAGTGCCCGGATCCCGGCCAGCCTCTCGAACGACGGCGCCGATGCCGCGGAGGCCATCCACCCGCCGCCGCCGCCGCCGCCCGAAGCCCAGCAGGGAGGAGGGAGGGAAGGGGAGAGGAGAGTGGGTGGAAGTCCGAGAGGGGTGAGGTTCGTTGTCGTTGGTGACTTGTGAGGGATTTGTTAGACACGTAGTATTAAACAAACGAACAGTGGTAGTGGCAAATGGTAGCGAAAGTAGTCCATACAGGTAGGAATCATATATNTATATATATATATATATATATATATATATATATATATATATATATATATATATATATGGGTTTTAACTATTATAACATTTATAATATATAGAGATAACAAGTAGTATTAGAAAAAAAATAAAGCAGAGACAAATAATATATTTTATTTTATATGGACAATCCATATGTTTGTATGTGGTTTTTGTTATTTTCTTGATATAGACTAGTTCTACAATGTTGCTAGGCGGCTGAATGAAATATTGTATTGCCTATGGATTAGTTTTATATTATATTGTGGATGTCCTTACATATTGTTAATTGAGAGGTTTAATTAAAAATAAAGTAGATTTTACATTGAGCCACATGTTTCTCTGGAAAAAATAGAGTGCGCAATGGATCATTTTCATTGGAATATATCCAAAACCTTCACATCTCAAACCACTTGGTCAGACACATAATCATCCACAAGTTTCAGTAAGGTGAAACATTTTCGTCGCAAATTCACAATATACTGTACATTCACATCTCAAGTCTCTTGGTCAGAGAATAGTAGTCCTCAGCAGCTAGTTTGGGCACAACACTTCAAAGCTAAGAACAAGAAGGCAGGTACGGAAACATATTCTGCTATTTCATAATCTGATCTCAAATATTCAGGCATGCTTTCAGAAATAAAGGTACAATCGGCTAGGCTATTACAAAGCTGACAAGGTAATGGATTCATCCCTTGCACACAAATGGCGATTTGGGACATGTCTGCATTAATTTAACTTATCAATTAATTCGTTGATTTTATCTTCACGGTCCCCCCGAGTCACCACCAATCCACCATCCTTGTAGGATTTCTTCTTCATCTGTAACCTCCTTCTGGACACTTGAGCTTGAAGGGCATGAGGAAGTTTGAAACTTTCTCTGAAGTGTGGACCAACTGTTGCGATTTCATGCATATCTTCCAAACATATGCTGCCATGTCCTCCTAGAACCTGTTTTCAGTGAAGCACAGATGGTGATGTTACAGTGTATATTACCAAACCATGAGAAACAGCTAGAAGTATCTTCTTTAGCAAAAAAAAAAAAAAAGAAACCATTTTTTTTCCTTTGGAGACTGAAACTGCATCTTATGTCTGGGAAATTACACATGATCGAGACGGTTATCAATGCAAAAGTTTAAGCATAACCCACTATGATTTTTATACTTGTGGCAGGACACCAAAAAGAGCTGTACCGAACAGGTGACAATGAAGATGATCCTAAATTTGAGCTCTTGAACCCAACAAAAATATTAATTGAGATTAGAGAATCAGATTTCAGACAGTGTTACACCTAGTCACGGCGATGTCGATGTCGCTGGCAAGCCAGTAACCGGCAGCGCGCAGACGAATGCATCGGAAAGTTCAGAACGGCAGCAATGGCCTAATGTTGACAAATTAAGTCAACCACTTCAGGATGAAATATGTATTTGCCAATAACGAATCAATCAATGAATCATGCCGCGAAGTTCAACATGAGAGGCCAAGCCAAAATACTCTCCGCCCTCTTGGAAGCGTCTTCCCAAAGCTGGGCACTCCTCTATAATCAGGGATTTCAGGGCCGGGAGCCGTCGAACGAGACCCTCCGGGAACTTCTCTATCTGTGCACAGTTAGAAATCTCCAATTTTTCAAGAGAAGCAAGGCCATCCATACCATCGGGCAACATTTTCAGTGCATCCATGTCCAACATACGGAGCAATCTGAGTCTGGGAAGATTTCCCAGGTGAGAAGGCAGTGCCACTAAACTTCCGCAAAATGAAATTCCGAAAAACACAAGTGACGTCGGCATCTTGGGTATGTCCAGTAAATTGTCACAATACATTATTTCAAACGTCTCTAGCTGGGGCAGGGGAAGGGCTTCATCCGATGATCTGCACTTCCCCTTCAGCTTGTCACATCGATAAAAAGACAGATATTGAAGGCAAATCAAGCAATGGAGCTCCTCCATTGGCCACTGCACAAGATCACAACCATCAACCACCAATTTCTTCACAAAAGCAAAGCACTCCCAGACCCCAAGATGCACTTTTGACAAACTGCACGTTGCTACGAAGTAGTTAGAACCAGACAGACTCAAGTACTGAAGGGCTTCAAAGGGTCTACGTCTTTTCTTGTCTTCCAGAGGCACCATCATGTTCGCCGGTGAGCTAACATCTACGCTCACGGGAGAAGGCCAACAAGGGTCCAAAGGAATCCTCGTAGAGTCAAGATCACCTGCTTCGTAACTAAGGTCGGACAATGATGTGAGATGTGAAAGTGAAAAAATTGGAAAGCTGCAACGCCTAGAAATTCTCAGCGTTTTGAGAGCCGGGCTTTCCGGAACACTTGAAATTTTCATGCAGTGGTGCATATCTAGTCTTTCAAGCTCCGGGAAAATGATAACATCATTATTCTCCCCCTCACTGTTTTCTGCCCACCTCTCCAAGTTCGGCAAATCACTTAACACCATCTCCTTCAACTTTGGAAATAACTGCACAGGGGTGTTCCCATCAACGTTCTTACACAATGTGGTGAGATTAGCCATCTCAAACAAGAACAAATACTCAAGAGAGGTAGATAGCCACACTGTTGGTATGTCTTTACATCTTGGACATTGTACAATAATGAGCCTTTTTAAGCACAGGAATATTTGAGGATCTCTCATCCACACTGAAACTTTACTTCCACCATAACTATATAAACCCAAAACTTTGAGCTTACTGTGAGGTTTAAGAGATTCCAACATTTCTTCCTCATTATTGTTCTCGTCTCCAGGCATGTCGAATAATTTGCGGCCCCAAAACAATTGTAATATACTCAGGTCTTGTTTCTGATGGAGATTGGCTTCTTTCGCGTTCGATGTACTCTTTATTTTTCTCAAATTGTACAGCGCCAACATATTGGTAAGGTATCTCAACTCTTTGAGCTCCTCAATTCCCCGGCCAACATCGGTGTCCACGACAAATGTTGTTAGTGTCATAAGATTGTTCAGTAGACTAAAATTTGGGGGCATCCGTTCCAAACGAGTGCATCCCAACAGATAAAGGTGGTTGAGTTTCCTTAGATTTCTCATACCTTCAGGTAAACATTCTAGCCTCATGCACCCATTGAGCCTCAGTGATTGTAAGTTATACAATGTACATATTGAATCTGGCAGTCTTACAAAAAAACACTTAGAAAGGTCAAGATACCTCAAGTGTTTTGTATTTATGAGCTGGCTAGTGATAATAGAAGGATTGTCCCTACAGTGACACCACAATCCTCTCAACGACCTCAATTTTAACCTTTCTAAGAAAAATGACCTCAGTTTCAACTCATTAAAGTCCTTGCATGATGGTAATTCCATTGCCATCAACAAAGTGCGGAGAGATGTCGCACCTTTAAATGATCCACTGATTTGTTCTAATTCATCTTTTGATATTTGCACGTGCCAAACATCTTCCGACGGTGCTTTCTGTTGAATCAGTTCTTCTGTAGTTGCACATTCACCTGAAACATCTTTTGCTAAGTCATGCATTAAATCATGCATTTTACATACAATCAACCCATAATTTAAGCCTGGGAGAAATTCTATTTCAGATCTTGGTTCAATTGTTTTAACATCTTGAAGAAATGATCTCCAAACCAACTCGTTGAAAACAAACTCGCCTTTCTGTGCCAAATCAATTGTCCCTTCTTCTTGAATAAAACCATTCGCTATCCATAGTTGGATCAACATGTCCTTCTTCATCTCATAGTCCTTGCAGAAAATTGCACAGAAGGTGAAGCATTGCTTCATTTCAGATGGCAAGTGTTTGTAGCTCAATTTTAGTATTGATAAGATTTCGTCTTTTCCTTTGACACTATCACCAATATTACTTCTTGCGACGGCTTCCCATTCCTGGACTTGTTGTTTTGAACTCATTAGACCACCCATCGTCTTCAGAGCAAGTGGCAGCCCCTTGCATTTATCTACAATACATTTGCCAATGGTGACCAAATCTTCTTGCTCTTGTACGTCTCTACCAAATGCTCTCTTGGAGAACAATTCCCATGATTCATCTTCACTTAGACATGCTGGCTTATAGGGTTGAAGGGTTTTCATTATAGATGCTACACGCTGATTACGAGTTGTGATGACTATGATGCTCCCCGGACCCCCAATAGAATTCAGAAGTGGCTTTAGATCCTCCTCCCACCTCTTTTCCTCTTCATTCCATACATCATCAAGAACAAGTAGAAACCTTTTCCTGGCAATGACTTGTTCAAGTCGCCGTCGCAACAGCTCAATTGTGTCAGGTAGGTCACATCTTCCATTTGTGGCCAACTCAATGATGGATTTCACAATAGAAATAGCTTCGAAGTTGTCCGAAACACACTGCCACATCTTCAGCTGAAAATGTTCCTGAACATTCAGGTCGTTGTACACCATCTTCGCAAGCGTCGTCTTGCCCAAACCTCCCATCCCCACGATGGGGAGAACCTGCAAATTCTGCTGATCATGCTGATCCAGCATCAGTTTCACCAAACACCTCCTTGTCATGGTCTCGCCCAAATATGTGTGCTGACTCGTCCAGCCCCGAGTGTGTCTGCCGGTAAGGAAGCTGTGGCGCCTCTGTGTGCTCCATCAGGCCAAACTTGTTCATCTCCTCGACCAGCTCGTTGATCTTTTTGAGGACATTATTCAGCTTCCTGCTCATAGTAACACGGAACAGGAGTGGGCTCTGTGCAGTGAAGTAGCCGAGTACCTTGCGTTTGGTGGAGTCGCCGATCTGGGCGTCGCAGCGAAGCGCCTCGTACTGGAAGTCGTCGAGGACGTCGTCGGCCTCGTAGGCGACGGACTTGAGGTCCTTCATCCACCGCTTGACGGCGGGGTTGCTCTCGCTCTTCGCCTCAGCATCGGCCAGCTTGCACTGGACGGCCAGAAGCTGGCGCTCCAGCTTGCGGCGGTCGCCGTCGACGCCGCACATGCGAGTGACGCTCTGTTCACCGCCTTGCCGGCCACCCCGCGCACCACCGGGAGAAGCAGCGATTCTGCCATGTTACTATGAACTCTCACTATTCAGCTCGGCTGGCTCAGGGAGTCAGGGGAGTGTTTCCGAGGATTTGGATGTGCGAAGGAAAAGAATAATAATAACTAAACTAAAAAGAGGACGAGTTAATGGTCAGTCGGCAGTCTGAATCGTAAGTAAATACAGTATTACTACTAAAGTCAGTCAAGCACTCACGCTGATTTTGATTCGCGTTGTCGTTTTGCCTCTCCGTCATCACTACCGCGTTCGTTTCCTCTGAATACGGACGATAAAGTTTTAGATATTCGTAACACGTTTTTCAAACTGTTAAACGGTATATTTTGTGCGAAAATTTTGTATATGAAAGTTGCTCTAAAATATCAAATAAATCTATTTTTTAAGTTTGTAATAATTAAAACTCAATTAATCGCACGTTAATGTCACCTCGTTTTACGTGAAACACTTAATATTTATCTTTATCTTTATTTTCAAGACATTCAAATAGCCACGTGCGTAAATTGGAATTGAATTCGGGCAGTCCCTGCCGTGCAGGAACGCGAAAGCCATCTGGTTATCGTAAATGTGCGGACGGACGGATGAACGAAATGGCCGGTTGGACAGATAGGAGACAGCTACGGCAAACGAACGATGAACAAAAATACTCTGTATTTTTTAAGTAGTAAATAGGTAAAGTTTAACGGACGAATGTTTTCTACTTTGTCAATATTAACTTTTGAACCACTAATAGCAGCATATAGCTTACCTTACAATTAATTTTTTATTCCATTACGTGTCTTCGATTTGATTTAAATCATGGCTGTATAAATTTTTCAAAGCAGACCCTGCATGTCCAACAAACAACCCGTGGATCATAAGCAGGACACGTGACAGCTGCCCAGCCCAGAAAAACCAGCCCATGTAAATTTGTGATCCAAGAGAGAGGGGTCAGGGATTTGGTATAAGTAATAACTGGAAACAACGTCCCTTTCCGTTTACGACAAGAAACGGAGCAGATCAATGCGGGCGAGAGCACGCAGGCTGGTAGCAGTCAGAATCAAAGCCTGACGGATGAAAATCTGGCAGAAACAATATTAATTTTTATAATAAAATAGTAGAAAATATGAAAAAACAAGAAAAAGATTTAACGGAAACATATAAAATTATTTGAAAACCAACTCAAACACGAATGATGTATCAAAATTCCGATAAAAACATCTTTACTTTTATAATAGTAGAAGATAAAGAAAAGAAAAACACACTTCAACCAAAGTGATCATGAAACATCCACTTACTTGGTCAGAGATAATCAGTAACAACTTTCGGTAAGGTGAAACTTTCTCATTGCAATATAATTCTTCCATCCCATAAAAAACAAACCTATTATAGAATATCACACATTTTAGTAGTACAAATTTGAATAAACTCCTATCCAAATTCGTAGGACTAGCCTATTATAGAATATAACACATTTTAGTAGTACAAATCTGAATAAGCTCCTGTTCAAGTGCAAATTCGTAGTATCACATCTCGTACTTAGTTATTTTTTTTTCTTATGGGAGTAAAGGACTACTGTCTGTACCTTCATATCGCAGAGTCACTTGGTCTGAGTTCTCAACCAGCTAGTTTCGGCACAACACTTAAAAGCTATTCATAATCTGATACCAAATAGATTCTACTATTTCATAATCTGATCCCAAATATTCAGGTATGCTTTCAGAAATAAAGGTACAATTGGCTAAGCTATTACAAACGGCGACTGGGGAGAGGCTCTGCATTTTAGTTCAACTTCTCAATTAATTCGTTGATTTTATCCTCACGGTTACCCGCGTCACCACCATCCTTGTAGGGTTTCTTCTTCATCTGTAACCTCCTCTCTGGACACTTGAGCTTGAAAGGCATGAGGAAGTTTGAAGCTTCTCTGAAGTGTGGACCAACTGTTGCGATTTCGTGCACAACATCTTCCAAACATATGATGCCATTTTCTCCTAGAGCCTGTTTTCAGTAAAGCACAGATGGTGACTTTTCAGTGTACATTACTAAACCATGAGAAACAGTTGTCTCCTTCCGCAAAAAAACTGAAACCAAATATCCTTTTTTTTTTATTAAGTGACTGAAACTGTATCTTATGTCTGGGAAATTATAAATGATCGAGACGGTTATCAACACATAAAATTAAGCATAACCACAGTGATTTTTACACTTGTGGCAGGAGACAGAAATAGCTCTACCAAAGCAGTGCATGTAACAATGGAAATGATCCTCAATGAAGTATTGTAGCATGTTAAATTTGAGGTACGGAACCCAACAAAACTATTAACTGAGATTAGAGAATCAGGTTTCAGACAGTGCTACACCTAGTGATTTTTTGTAAATTAGATCTCCATAATAAGTCTTCCCAATTCCCATACTTATTGCAAATCGCCTGTTGTAGACAAATTTACTAATACCTTGCAACCTCAATTTATTTTTATAAGGTGTAACAACATACCTTCTCGATGAGATCATTGCTGGTAAGAGGGAAAGGCTCCTTGTCCAGGAACCCACGGCCCTTCTTGTAAATAAGATCCTTCACATTCTTCAAATTTGGGAACCTACATTACACAACAATAACCAAAATTTTAGCACTGCAAACTACAGATGGGCAAATCAATATGTTTTTGCACAAAAGAACTGTAATAGAGAATCATCGTGTTTTCGTTCAGTTACCCATAAGTGACAAACGGTTCCACAACAAGAAGCCTCTTCATAGTAGCGTCAGTGGCCTTCAGGAACACGCCGGTGAGAACCTGCGTCAACCGCAGCTTGCGCAAAATCCTCCTCATATGTGGATGCAAGTCCATGGTGCTACAGATTACACACACCAAAATTGTTAAAACTGTGAAACGCAATCACCAACTACAGAAACAAACTTGTAGAAGTAAAAAGAGGAGAAGTTGTTCATCATGATTTGTACTGCGGCTAAAATACAGTAGCGACACTTACCCAGGGATGCGAATCGCGAAGACGAGCTTGGAGTTGAGGGTCTCGGCGGGGGGAAGCTTGCGAACCTTGAGGCGGGTCCTCATCCGGACGAAGTCGAGCTCCTTGTTGCGGAACTCCCTGACGAAGTCCTCGGGCCTCTTGATGGCGCCCTTGCCGTCGTCGCGGCGGCGCTGCCTCTTGGCCGCCTTCCGCTCCCGGTTCTTGACCGCCCAGTCCACGTTCACCTTCCGCTTCTTCAGCACCGTCTCCCGCACGTACGGCAGCTGCTGCGTCCCCTCTTCCGCCATCATCGTCGCCGCAATCTCCACGCAGGCTTCACCCTGGACGGCGGCGGCGGCGGCGGCGAAGGTGGGGAGGAGAACGACGCGAGGGAGAAGGGTTTAGGGATCAGTGGTGTCTGGGTCTCCGTCTTATGAGGCCTTCTCATCTCTTGCTGGGCTGGGCCCACATAAGTTTCGGGCCATTCATGATGTGTTGGGCCTTGGGCCTATTGGGCTTTTACATCCGGTTGAGTCATCGCGACGGAAGAGGGAAGACGACGAGTCAAAGGCGGCAGAGGCGTGTACTCAAGGCTTTAAGGCTAGAGGTAAATCTGTGGTTACAATATCTTGAAGTAATCACTCTCTATTCTTCCGCCAGATCATCTTTTTTTCAGAATTGTTGGCTCTACCTGATAAATACTTTTAACTAATGTTAGGAGTTCCGTGTGATAAATAGAACAGCGTTGAATTGAAAATGCTATTCGAGCCGGTGAATCGACAAAACTATGTCCTTTGCAGCTTATTGTGCAATGTCATATGTCGTAAAAAAATTATTGGTGCAGGTTGTTTTCGTATGCTTTTTCAGAAACAAGAATTACTACTATTTATTGACTTCATGAAAAAAAAGTACATTGACACTTTATGTCTCTCTTTCGAAATTGAAACTTAAATAGCAAAGTCTATTTCGACTAGCGTGTGGTACTAGCTAGGAAATTCCCTAACCTCGTGGGCTTTTACGTCCGGTTGGGTCGTCGGCAATGACACGTACAAGAAGAGTCGTCGCGACGGAAGAGTGAAGACGACGAGTCAAAGGCAGCGGCGGCGAGCCACGCCTCGGCCGCTCTCTCGTTTCTCCTGCTCTTCCGGGCACCGGCGGCGGGCGATCGGCGGCTCTTCCGGCGAACTCGCGAGTCCCGGGGCCCCCTCTAGTCTGTACTAAGGAAGGTATGTCGTGTGAGGGGAGGGAGAGGGGTGGTCTTTGGTCGCCGCCATGGCCACGAGCTTATTCGTGTTGATATTCTGATGCCTATGTTCTTATTGCTGTGTCATTCAGGCTTGTAACAATTTATTAAATTTTAATAATTTATTCGCGAAATATGGTTCGCGGTTCTGCCGATGTGGCAAACAAGGAGATGGAGGCTTTACGTATCGGACAAAATCAAGGAACCAAAGTATGTGTGCTGCAATAGTTTCCTCTTTGGCGTGAATTAAATTGTTTTTTTTGCACTAAGCAATACTGACCATGCTTGCACTACCGTGTTTCATGAATGGTATGTGTAAGTTTTGGGTGACAAACAACGATGAAATGCTGCAGAGAATTAATCTGTTTTCCAGTGTCTGATCTGTAATGGTCCTGATAAACTACTGTTGTTTCTTTGCATACTCAATGTGCATTCTTGTAAGTTGTAACTAATCGCTTGTGTTGATAATTGACTACTTGTTGCCAAGCTTTTTGGTTAGAGATCAGAGATAGCATTTCCATACCAGAAATTTGAAATCTATATTTATGATTTCAATATTCCACCCAATAGTAAATGACACCTGTGGTTTCTAAGATAGACGAACCTCTCATGCCATCTGTCTTTTCATTCAATGGTCCTTGGCTCCTTTGATTGCTGTAAATTTACTTTTTTTTTCCCACAGGAAGCCATCACTTTAGAAACACATGAGGCATCATTAAAAGAAGGCAAAGTTGCAGATAGCAATGGAGCTCATTACTCACCACCAGAAGATGATGATGACGCAGAAGGCGACTGTCCTTCTCAAGATGGAGCACCAGGTTCCAACTCTGCCTTGCAAGTACTTATTGCTGAGTTTTTCAGCTAGAGTTGGAGCTATCTATTTACCATTCAAACGAGATTAATTTATTAATTGCTTTGAAACTGATTATTCTTCACAAGCTGCGAAGAAGAAAAAGAAGAAAAGCAAAGCGAAGTAAGTTGATGTTCAATTAAGCCACTACTTTTTCGGGAATACAATTAAGCCACTACTGTTCATTTTCTTTTACAACCATGGTTCATTTAATCTGTAGAAAAAAGAAGGGACCTCTTCAGCAAACAGATCCTCCATCAATCCCTGTTGATGAACTCTTCCCTTCAGGAGAATTTCCTGAGGGTGAGATCCAACAGTATAAGGATGAGTAAGTATACATTTATCACTACTAGCTGATTTTTTTCCACCGAAATGAATCGTCCAGTATCCACAAAGTATAAGTATATTGTAATGGTTTTACATTCCGCATGTATCCTCTCAAAATTTGTATATAATAACAAACCTGGCACGTTAATTTCTTGCCATTTTCACCTCTAAAAATGATTAGCTTCGACTCCCTCACCCCCAAAAAATTCTAATGGCAAATTCAATGGATTATTATAACAGTGAGTATCCGTTTGCCTGAATTAATCGTGTCGTTGCTCGTCAGTAACTTATGGAGAACGACTAGTGAAGAAAAGCGGGAACTGGAAAGGTTACAAAAGCCAATGTACAATGCTGTTCGTCGGGCAGCAGAAGTCCATAGACAGGTTTAAAACTTATTGTCCTCTTTGATTATTTGCGACTTCATCTGAATCTGTTCTGTATGTTACAACTCTGAAAGTTTTGGTTTGCTAGGTCCGGAAGTATATGCGGAACATTTTGAAGCCTGGGATGCTAATGATTGATCTATGTGAAAACTTGGAAAACACTGTCAGGAAACTTATCAAGGAGAATGGATTGCAAGCTGGTATTGCCTTTCCAACCGGGTGCTCCTTGAATTGGTATGGTATTCCAGTATTTTACATGTACTAAGTTGCTTACTCTGCATTCCCTTATGAAACTGACGGGGAAAACAAATGAGTGCTTAGTGTTGCAGCTCACTGGACTCCAAATAGTGGTGATAAAACTGTATTACAATATGACGATGTGATGAAGCTGGATTTTGGAACACACATAAATGGTCTGTATATTGTTTGCCATACTCATAAGAATTTTTTGTGGCTTTGTCCTCGAAAATACAAACTCACACCTTTTCTACTGCAAAAATAATTTGGTATTTTGATTCTTCTCAGGGTACATAGTTGATAGTGCATTCACTGTTGCATTCAATCCCATGTTTGATCCATTGCTTCAAGCATCAAGAGATGCCACAAATATTGGCGTTAAGGTAATTATCTATGCTTTTCTGTGCATTTTGAAATGACCCCAAGAAAACACCTTTGTGCATGCCATATTCTGATAGGGGCTCTGTTGGATGATAGGAGTGAGTGAAGTGGTTGTTTTAATGGAACCCAATCATAGTTGTTCATTAAACTGTTAGTCAATTTATTGTGTAGCACTTGTACAGTTTTTTTTTTGGCTAGTTATTGCGTGGTGTTTTTCACATACTACTAATAATGATCTGATGGATGTATAATGAATCTATTAATTTATTTTCTCTAAATTGTAATAGCATCTGTCATGGTGCTTCAATAGTGTTTTGGTCATTCCCTTCATTTTAGGAAGCTGGAATAGATGCACGGCTATGTGACGTTGGCGCAGCAATTCAAGAGGTCATGGAATCATATGAGGTTGAAATTAATGGAAAAGTATTCCAAGGTAAGTGCTAGTGCATCTTTCTTTCCCATTTCATACTGGTCTTGCAAAGTGATAACTTGACAACGCAAAGTACATTGTTGCTTCATGGCAGTAAAAAGTGTGCGAAACCTCAATGGACATGGCATTGGGCCATACCAAATCCATTTTGGAAAATCAGTTCCGGTTGTGAAAGGTGGTGAACAAACAAAAATGGAGGAGGGAGAATTTTATGCCATTGAAACTTTTGGATCTACAGGTATGTCAATCTATAGCTTAGGTTGTAATAGTTGAAAGTCTGTTTTGCTATCAAATATAAAAAGTAACTACTAATATGACCCTCCTTGGCTAAACGGTAGAAGTTTTTAAGTGTTGAAGTTATCTTTTTCAGATAATGGATATCAATCCGGCTTCTATATGTTGAAGTTCTTGAAGAATTTTATGCTTACTGTGTGTCATAATGTTTGCAGGAAAGGGATATGTCAGGGAGGACTTAGAATGCAGCCATTATATGAAGAACTTTGATGTTGGCCATGTACCTTTGAGGGCAGCAAAAGCTAAGCAACTACTTGTGACGATAAACAACAATTTCGGAACACTTGCCTTCTGCCGGAGGTATCTGGACCGGCTTGGTGAGACCAAGTACCTCATGGCACTGAAAAATCTGTGCGATGTTGGCATTGTTGAGGTATGTAGAAGTCCATTTTCTACTGCAATGTTCTAGCCTTCTACGCCTTGCCATTACCATACTCTCGGTTACTCATAGTTGTATGCTTTTGTTGGCAGCCATGTCCTCCATTGTGTGATGTGAGGGGAAGCTATGTGTCACAATCTGAACACACCATTTTGCTCCGGCCAACCTGCAAGGAAGTCATATCCAGAGGCGATGACTACTAATTGCTATGATTGTCCCTCTTGTACTGGTTTTGTGAGATCATTGCTCGCTATTTTGATTTTGGGCAACCTGTATACACTATTGTATGGATCATATGACATCACTATCATCAGATAAATAATGTGCAGTTGTTGTTTACCACTTGGCAGTTGGCACTCTTCATCTAATTTTTAGTGGAAGCTTGATACTATTTCGAAGCGTAGTCTTCATTTTGCTGGAAATGTGCCAATCTGTTGTATTTTGGTTGATTCGTATTAGGATTACCATCTAATTCTGATATGATGGTAAAAAGTAATAGAGTTTCCTGAGAAAAATGCAATTGCGAATTTACAATAGAGAAGAAGCTTGGGAATTTTTTTTATTTTTAGATTTATTTTTTCAAATATTTACAGAAATATTATAGCGACAAAAAAAATTACAGAAATAGACCCTGCCGCCCTTGCAGAGGGCGGCAAGCTGACGTGGCACACGGCGCCATGTGCATCTTCACGGCGTCCACACGACGCCGGGTGCGCATTTTACGTTTAGGTCCTTACCGCCTTTTGTAAGGGCTGCAAGAGTGGCTATTTTACGTTTTGCCCCTTGTCGCCCTTGCAGAGGACGGCAAGGCCCTTAGTACTAAACCAATTTATCATTGCCATATTCAAAAGAAGCTGAGACATGATGAGACATAATCACCTTGATAGACATTTCTAAAACTGGAAGAAGTGAATTCATTGTTGAGATTTTCTTGTCATGAATTAGAATGAGAGGATTTTCCATCTCCTGTACAAGCATAGGGATAAATGAGATCGTTTCAGACCATTATTTGAAATACTCTATGCCTGTTGATACAACCGTCATATATATTTTCTCTGCTCTCGTCAGGTCTTTACTGGGTCTAAAGCTATCTAAGAAACCAACTTAACAAACAGAAATAAAAACCTTGCAAGGATAAGCACCCTGAGTCATCCTTAAAGGTCAAGACTAAGAGACATAATCTACTAATGATTGCATCAAAGCCGCAGGAAACCAAAACCAATCAAAATATACAACCTGACTCACAATTATTACTGATATGTTCTACTTCCATACATATTTCCATCATAAAGCCAAAGGAAATGAGGGAACGCAGGAAACTTTTTACAATGCAGTTCATGCTTGATTCACTAGTTTGACCAAGAATACAGACTTACACACTTCTGAGTCTTCTGATCAGTCACAAAGTAAGGAGATATGTAGCCTCTGGACAGTTTCATTCCCTGTACCGCTTCAAGCTCATTGTCTAATGTCTTGCCATCCTGCCAATTTCCAAGAATAAGTTGCAGCCTAGGTATTACCAAATAGAATGATTCTGAGGTAAGAGGCTAATAATAAAAGCAGCACTTGGTACTCACAGTAATAGTAATAACTCCATCCTTTCCAACCTTTTCCATCGCCTTTGATATCAAATCTCCTATTTCCTTTTCTCCATTTGCAGAAATGGTTGCTACCTGGTTTACAGGAATATGAAATAACATATTCTTAAGCATGCAAGAAGGCGGGATAGTTACTGTGGAAAGTGCCGTAATATAGAGTCAAAGTGATTATTTAGTTACTATGGAAAGAGCAGTAATATAGAGTCAAAGTGATTATTTAGCTTATTTGCAGCAGATGCAAACAATAACTACAGCAAAGATACATAAGCAACTCAATATGGTTTATACAATGTAGCTGGAGGGAGCAGAGAGATCAAGCTACTAGTCCAAATAGCCGCCCGCTGACAGTGGGAGGTTAGGACCTTGCCGTCCTCTGCAAGGGCGACAAGGGGCAAAACGTAAAATAGCCACTCTTGCAGCCCTTACAAAGGGCGGTAAGGACCTAAACGTAAAATGCGCACCCGGCGTCGTGTGGGCGCCGTGAAGGTGCACATGGCGCCGTGTGCCACGTCAGCTTGGGGTCTATTTCTGTAATTTTTTTTGCCGCTATAATATTTCTGTAAATATTTGAAAAAATAAATCTAAAAATAAAAAAAATTCAGAAGCTTGGAGGAGGAGGCCCATATTAAAGCCCATAAATGAAAGCTTAGCCCATCTTATTGGAGTCCTCCTATGCCCAGGCCCACCTGCAGCGAGTGATGGGGCATTTCCGAAAACGCGCGCGCATTTAACTAGGGTTACCAGTGTCTCTTCCCTCACATCCGCTGCCGCCTCGGCGTCTCCTTCCTCCCGCCGCACGCCGCCGCTGCCGCCGGCGCGCGAGAAGAACACCCCGTTGACTCCAGGGACTCGCGTGGAAGATGGTAACTATTCCCTCTGAATCCTTCCCCTTTCTCCCTCAGTCTCGGATCCAACACTAGCGTAGCCGGTTTCTACCGCCAAAGTGCTGGTAGTTGTATAGCTGTGTTACTCATGCCAGATCGGCCTCATGATCCGGGGTGGTGTGAAGGAGAGCTGCGTTGATCTTGCTTTGTGCGGCGTGTAGCGTGGATATTACGCTGCTGAGGAGATGCTGCTTTGTCTGTGGCACTCTGTTCCGTTATGGTGACAGGAATGTGGGATAAGATTGTGACTTGGCTGTTGCTTCAGCTTATGATGTTCCGTAACTTTCCTGTAAATCCGTAATCAGTGTAAATCTATAATCGGTTGATATGTGCCACTTGTTATTCTATTGCTAGGTTCAATTTGAGGAACGAGTGCTTGGTAGTTTTTGCTTGCAGTGCTTGTCCATCGCTGCTGTGTTCTGTTTTCTATTAATAATTTTATCATGGGCCTGAAGTTTAGTTCATCCCAGATTACTGTAATATAGTAACTGTTAAGTGGTATATTGCGTGGAAATGAATTCCAGGTTGTGTAATTTACACCCGTTTACCTAGTTTGTAGGTAGAATTTCTGTATTGTTGGGGAATAACGCAACGTCTAGGGTGTACTATTGGAGAGTACCTCCATACCTAAGGTATTATATAAAATAATATAATAATGGACTAAAACGCTCCTAGGACAATGCCACTCTGATGTAACCGATCAAGGGCAATACTGTAATTTTTCGTTGTATATGAATAAATAGAGCCCTCAAGGGGCAAGGTGTCACGCCCCAAACTGGCCCCGGGCGGAGAGTAGGATAGAGCGGTCCAGATTGACCTGTATGCCTGTACCAGTCCCAGGAAATAGCGCTGGTACAACAGGAAGACAGAATACCACAACAGCAGCGGTCTCTTTATTTAAGAGTAGGATTACAACCAAGGTTGGAACTGCGGACAGAACCCGAGTTCGCAACAGCATTACAAAAAGGCGGAAGCGGAAAGCGGAGACTAGCCCTAAGCCACAAGCAAAGCCTTGGGGAAGGCCGAAACCCTACTACTGCTCGAAGTCTGCTTGCTCCTGGAAGAACTCTTCATCAGCAGGGTCCACCTCTTCGTCTTCGAGAACTGGGGGGGGTTTAATTACATAGAGCAAGGGTGAGTACGGGAGTACTCAGCAAGTCGGGGGAATTAAGTGTTTAATGCAAGCTTCAAGGGAAAGCCGGTTGTTTTTCACAATTGGTTTTAGTTTAAGGCTTTAGAACATCTAAGTGAGTGCTTCTCGACGGCACGGATGAGAAAGTGCGTCTCATCCGGCCGGAGCAGTGAAATTGTATCGATTGATTCTTGTCGGCACGAGAGGCTCCCTGCCAATCGTTCACCGACCCTGGCTGCTCCAACAGCCACCACTCACACACGCCGGTACGAGAGGCTCCCTGCCAATCGTCACCGACTCCGGCTGCTTCAACAGCCTCAAGTCAACACATCGGTACGAGAGGCTCCCTGCCAATCGTCACCGACTCCGGCTGCTTCAACAGCCTTAAACCAAGCACAGAACGGAAACCTCACACCAACAGCAGTTCACAAGGTGTTCAAATAAAACTACGCTAAGGAATCACCTCACATCCGCCCATGACCGTGGGCACGGCTGTTCGAACAGTTGTTAACCTCTGCAGAGGGGGTACACTTTACCCACACGACGTTACTAACCCCGAATCACCCAGCCCGCGACCCTCGGTCACGTCTGGCGACCTTAAGGCTTTCACGACAAGGCATTTCGAAAGCCGACTCAGGGTCATCCTATGCCAACGGGAGGGGTCCCACGGACCAACACCAGGTTAGGTCCCAGACCATACTGTGCCAGGAAGCCCAGGGGTCCTCCCCGACACCACCCCGGCGAATCCACTTGTCCCTTGGCATCAAGATTTCCCTGGCCTAGCTAATTACTCAGCCAGGGGCGTCCCATATCACCCATGTGGTCGTACTTGACATATGCTTGGATGTAATTCCCAAGGAATCGGTCCTTAGAGCGAGAGCGGGCAGACCGTACCTCCAGTACGTCTCCCGTACCGCGAGTTTTAGAAACTCACTTTAGTTTTCAAGGCACCGACCCAAGTGTCGGGTTTTCCAAGCATTTTGTAAACTCAAGTTTTACCCAGATGATCAATTTTAAGTTTGAGGGGAGTCTCGATATTCGTACGCGAGGTACGGATACCGAGGCATCACCTGAGGGGTGACAAGGGTGTTAGGGTTTTCAATAATCAAGGAAGGTAAGTGCAGCAAATGGGTAGGGCCTGCCAGTTGTATTGCAAACCGAGGCCGAGTGCCTAGTGTAACCCAAGTCATGCATAGTTTGCGGAAACAAAATACTTAATTTAAATTATGGGTTCAATTGATCAAAGGTGACTTGCCTTGCTCGAGATCTTGAGCTTCTTCCTCGAAATCCGCGCACTGCGGGTCTTCGGGCTCCGAGACTACACGCGAAACGAGACGACTCAACAAAGCGATAAAAAGAAGCCCTATTAAAGACCACTAAGCGTGCCATTAGGTAGATCTCGATTTTTGAGGAATTTTGGAAGTGGAACGGAGTCAATCGGACGAACGGTTGAAAAGATATGAATTTCCGAAGATTAAAGGATTTTCTGGAATAAAGAAAAGGAATTAATAATTACTTAATAATTCCCTGAAAAGAAGAGAAGGAGGGATGCCAATTAGACTTTAGTTTGGGCGGCCAAGAGCAGCCCAAAGGAATGGAACGGGCGCGGCCGAATTAGTTGGGCCGGCGGCCCGAAGGGAATCGGCCTAGGCCGAGCAAGGGAGGCCGATGGGCCAAGGGGACTGGTGGACCGGCCGATGGCCCAAAGAATTGGCCCACAGCCGATCGGTGAGCGAGGGTTGGCCGATGGGCCTAGCGGCCGACGGACGGGAGCCGATAGGCCGATAAGGGAGGCCTATGGGCCGATGCAGGTTGACGACGGGAGCCGACGAGAAGAAAAGCGGCCGATGCAGGCTGGCGGCCGAAGCCGACGGCGGGAGCCGACGGGAGAAAAATGTGGCCGAGCCGACGGCGGGAGCCGACGGGAGAAAAATGTGGCCGAGCCGACGGGAAGAAAAACGGCCGAACCGACGGCGGAAGCCGACGGGAAGGAGAAAATCGGCCGAAGCCGATGGACGGTGGATTAAGACGACGACCGACGACGTGGGGCTCGGTCCGAGCGGCGGCGGCGGCGGCGGCGTGCTCCGGCGAGGGCGGCGAGTCGGAGGGGGCGGACGGCGTCGGTAGGCGCCGGTGGAGAGAGATGAGAGAGAGAGGACGAGTCCAAGGCTCGGATCGGAGCGGGACGCGACGGCGGCGGTTTGAGACGACAGCCGACGCCGACGGGGAGAAAGAAAAAAGGGGTAACGGCGCGGGGGGGGAGAAGACGAGCGACGGCGGCCACGGCGGTGGCCGGAGAGGGGTTCCACGGTTGGCTACGGCCTAAACCGACGAAGGGAAAAAGAGAGGGGGAGAGGAGAGGAGGTTTACCGCGGCGGGGCGGCAAGCCGGGATGGAGGCCGACGGCGCGGGCGCGGGCGCGGCACGGCTCCGGGCCGGGGAAGAGGGCGGCGGAGATGGCGCCCGGAGCTCCTTCGGGCGCCCTCGGCTGCGGCGGCGGCGGCAAGGACGGCGGCGGCAGCGAGGCGGAGTGGAGCGGCAATGGCGGCCGGGGCAAGGGAAAGAAATTGCGGCCGGGCGGCGGGGGGTTTTGTAGGGGGTTAGGTCGGTTTGGTCGGGGGGGAGAGAGGCGGTTCGCGGAGGTCGGTTTGGGGCGCGGAGAGGGGACCGGCGCACTCCGGCGCTAGCGGCCAACGGCGGCAGCGGTGACGCCGGCCGGTCGGGAAAAAGGGGAAAAGGGGGAAGAAAAGGAGGCTTGCCTCCTAGCCGATTTGGGTAAGGGCGCGCGCGGGGAGAGAGAGCGCTGGCTCTCTCGGCTCGACGCGTGCGGGGCACGTGCGCGGCGTGCACGGGCCGAGCGGCCTGGCGCGGGAGGGAGCTGGGCCGGGCGACGGCCCAGGGAAGGAAGGGGAGAGAGGGGGAAAAAGAAAACAGGCCGAGAGGGGCTGGGCCGGCAGCGGCCCGAGGGGAAGGAGAGGGAAATAGGCCGGGAAAGGGAAAACGGCCCGGGACAAGGGAGGTAGTTTAGACTTTTCTGAGGGTTTGGTTTTGGGAGGATTAGGGTTCGGATTTGAAATCCGATTTCGCGGTTTTCTCCGGGATTGAAGTGAGAGGGGAGACACGAGACCTTGGCACACGTCAAGACTCAACCGAAGAGCAAATTTTCGCAATTAGGGTTTTTAGCAGATAGTTTTCCCGCTAACGCCGCGACAAAACGGGCGTTACACAAGGCAGGGGGGCTCCCCTGATTATTCCATCCATCCAACAATCATCTTCTCCCCCAGGGATCTAAGCTTGGGCTCTCTCCAATAGAGGAGTATGCCTTGCCATGCATGTTGGACTTTGTTCCAACATTATGTTCACCAGGACTAGTTATGTTTTCCCAATATCCCTGTCATGGAACATTTAATTTCTCGATGCTACTGCTTGCGTGGCTTCACTGATGTATCTGTAAATTTCAAATGTGATATGATGCTAGAATGGAGCTGATTAATTTGTTATCTACTGTCATCCTGTGTGTAAACTAAACAATTATTATGATTCCGTAGCCAAAGCAGATTCATGAGATCAAGGACTTCCTTCTCACTGGGAGGAGGAAGGATGCTCGTTCAGTGAAGATCAAGAGGAGCAAAGATGTTTTCAAGTTCAAGGTCCGCTGCTCCAAGTACATGTACACCCTCTGCGTCTTCGATGCTGAGAAGGCAAACAGGTTGAAGCAATTTATCCCACCAGGTTTGTAAAAAGTGGCTCTAGTTCTGTTTAGCACTATGTCATCTCTGTTTGGGTATCTGAGTAGTTTGTGCTGGTATAAATCTTGCTTCGAATTTTGTTCTTCTTACTGATGGGCATTCTTTCTCTGCAACATGATGTTTTGTTCCAATATGTTTTCTGTTTATAGTGCTGGTAGTGCTTATATCTGTCGGTTGATGTCCCAGTGACGATAAAATTTTGGTCCAAAGATGATTATTCTCTGGTTTTAGCTTCAAGCCCTCTGTCATACCATTTTGATAAGTGGATGGCTTGTGGCTAAAACCATTATCAAGAATCATCAATGATGGCCAACAATAGCTATGAGATCTGAGGGACAACCCTACAGTACAACATATTCTGGTATCTCAATTCTTTGTTATCCTTGGTTCCTATTGAACTGGATGTGTTATTGGAGATGTCAACACATTCTGGTATCTCAGTTCTTTGTTATCCTTTGTTTCTCTTGAACTGGATGTGTTATTGGAGCTGTCCCCAAGGAAGACAAAAACATTGTACCAAAGATGGATTTGCAATTAGTTTTAGCTTCCAGCCATCCTTCTTAAATTCATCAGTGATGGGCAATAGCTATGAGATCCGAGGGATGTGAGTTATGGTTTTTTCAGACAAAAAAACTACTAGCAGATCAAGAAACTATTTGAGCTGTCAATTCTGTTTTTATAAACTTCTGCATCTGATAATTTTGTTTTCATTGATCCAGGTCTGAGCGTCCAAGAGGTATAAAGATACAAAGGCAACATCTTAATGAAGTATCCAAGGTCTTTGGTGCTGAGAATGCAAACAAGTTGAAGCAATCTCTCCCACCAGGTTCACAAAAAGTGTCTGCTAAGTTGATGTCCCAGTGAAGAATCCTTTTAATTCTTATGATGCATGTGGCTTGTTAAAACTAGTTTAACTTTCAAGTTCATCAGTGATGGGCAATAGGTATGAGATTTGAGGGACGTGGATTATGGTCGTTTCAGATACAAAAGGTTCTGCGTCTCGTTTTGTATGGTCCTTCACTGTTCTGACCAAGATTCCAAGAAGCTATTTGAGCTGTCTGTTTTGTTTTTTGAATGCAGAGTTATTTCTCTCATGTACCAAAGTTCTGCATTTGATGACTTTGCATTCCTTGATCCAGGTTTGAGCATCCAGGAGATCTGAAGACACAAAGGCAACACCTTTAAAGTGTCCAAGTTTCTGTCTGTTAGCAGTGCATGCTCTTATGTGTTGAATCTTTTGGACTCCTAAGCAAATTAGACCTGCCTGTTCTTGATCTGTAATCTCCACTTTGGAGAAAAGGTGTCTTTTGCCACAGTTGTGTGATGCAGATTTTCAGCTTATTTTAGAATAAACTGCTTAGTGGATAAGATTTCTCTCTTACAGTTTACATTGCACCTGAATGAAGCTTTCTTTTTTTGGTAAAGTAGCAATATTTGGTTAGGATGTTATGATAGCCCTTACCTTATGGGATGAAAGTTCGAATTTGATCAAATGCGATATAAAATCGTCCTGTGCTGCTGTCCAGCTATTGATTCTGATGTTTCACCCTGCGATATATTCTGGGATCGCAATCATGCTTCATAGACGGGCTACAGTGCTTTATCTTTGATTCTTTGTTTAACTTGTGAATCATATGATGTAAATAGCTATTAAATCCTGATTCTCACTGGAAGAATTAGAGCTACTTTGGCCATGTTCTTCTCAGCTTATTTACCTTTCTTCTACTGTATTACTTCACTTAGACTGCTTATTTTAAGCTATTTATTAAATTTATTTTTAAAAAACTATTTAATTTATTCATATAATCAAGTAGATAATCCATAACAATAATCTAAGGCAACCATCAGCGGCTGTCATTCAGGCATTCAGCTTCGTTCCCATTGGTATTTAGCTTCGTTCTGAGTTTCTTGTTTTGTGATGCAAGTTGGACTTTGGACATGAAAATCTTTCACTATATCGAAATGCACAATCTGTAACTCCAAAACATCAAACTGCCATGATCTTTTATTGACTTTGAAAGGTTATCACTTTTTTTTTACAGGAGGTAAAACAATCCTATAAACTTCAGTTAGTAAAGCAGCCCAATGAGATTGACGGCGATGTTACACTGCTTCGCCGTCGTCCTGTCGGTGCCGGCCACCGGCGAGACCCTCGCGCGGCGGCCGATCATATTGTCGCACATGATCGCGGCGTAGTAACCGGCCAGCTGGTGCCTGACCACGTCGCGGTACGCGCCGGAGCTGTAGGCGTCGGCCGCCGCGCGGGCCTCGTCGACGGCGAGGTCGTACATCCACCAGCACTCGAGCAGCGTCTCCTCGAGGACCTTGCCCTGGTTCTCCAGGAATGTGCTGTACACGGTGGCGGCGGCGATGTCGAGCGCGATGCCGGCGAGCTGGTGCTCGGTGGTGGCCCTGGCGCTCCGCGGGTCGGCGCTGAGCATCTTCACGCACTCGGTGTGGTTGGTGCGCTTGCACGTGCGGGCGATGAAGCGGGTGTCGCCGACGACGGCGGCGAGGAGGGAGGCGACGGAGACGAGGACGGCGAGGGCAACAGCTGGTCTCGCCATTGCTGCACCAACTCAGTTTGATCGATGAACTCCTTGATTAATTACTCTAATTCTTGTGTTTGTTCTGTTGATTTTGCTATGAGTGTTGTAGCTAGTGTATGTATATATAGGCTTTAAAAAGAATCCCAAATATTAAAAAAATCATTAATTGATGCATTTAATGTTTTTTCTTTTGTGGAATCCAAATAGGAGTACTACTGCCTTTGAGAATCCAATTTGAGGAATTTAATGCTACTTGCAAGAATTTAGTGCATGTATCTTTAGTGAATTTATTGGCTTCTTCACCCCTAGAAATTCCAATTTTCTTGAGGACTTTATTGCATTTTCCTCAGGGAATCCAAATGTTTCTTTCTTATGCTTTTTTTTGTGGAATCCAATGCTTGAATTTTATTGTTTCCCTGTAGGATTCAAATCATTTTTTTGTTGTGGAATTTTTTTCCCGTTTGGAACCCAATTATCCAAACCCGACCCGTGTAGAATCTTACAATGATAGATAAATGAGTTAAAGATACACATGCAGGGACGGACCTAAGCCTCGGGCTGTCCTGGGCGGCCCAAGGCTAGGATGCAATCTTCATTATAAAATCTATTTTTTCACTATGTAAATTGATATTCACAGTCCGAACTACAATGGGGCAGCCCATGTCATGGTCCAATCCTAGGTCCATCCCTAAGACATGTACCATCATATTATTAAGTTTCAATTCAAAGTTTATATCTCAGATCTTAGACTAGTTAGCAGTTAGCACTGATTAACAGTGTTGGGCTCTTACATAATTCTATCAGAAGTAATATCAGAGCTAGTAAAGTATGGGTAAGCTCTTATATAAGAAAAAAATATATGCTACAAACCACATATATAATGCAAACTTAAAAACTATCGTAGGATCTAAAAATAAAAAGATGTTCGAAGCTTATTCCTTTGCAGCTATACTGCTGTGCCCAAAGATATCTTCGGGAAAGAAAGACGGTGATGATTCATAAGCAACCTACTCTGAAGAGATTTGGACAGTATTTTTATTGAATATTGTAATAAGGAAGCAAACAAAGTTGCTCATGAATTGGCTACCGTAGTTTTTATTAGGAAATATTCTTGTATTACCTCCTAGCTTTATTCTAAGCACTTTGGTTAGCGATGTAATTATGTTTTTCGATCAATAAAACTAGCCAAATGGCATTCCCTCGAAAAAAAAAGTTACGTAGCAGGAACTGCAGAAGCAGCAGTGGAAACTCCAGACCATGATGCATGCCATGACATATTCAGTTTAGATACATTCGGAGTATTGATAGAATCGTCAGTGGCGAGAGTAGCACTCTTCATTATGCAGCAAGCAGCAGCTGCATCTCTAGATGGTTTGTTCTGAACACAAGAATAATCTGAAACTCTGTGTCGATCGTTGTTAATTTATCTGAAAATTAAAACAGGGCTTTTGGTGCAACAAAAACTTGTCACAAATTTCACACCAACCAAGCAGAATCTATCCGGATGCAAAAAAAAAAGACTCGTACATATAACCCATTGCTAAAATCTATCATCACTGGTAATGGGAACCCATGTACATCATCGGGATTTTCTTTCCTATGCATGTAGAATGATCAGTTGAGCCTCTTGATGCGGACGATGCGGCCGAGCTCCTCGCGAACGGAGACAAGCAGCATGTACGCCTCACGCGCGCCCTCCACGTCCACCACGTGCTGCACCGTGCCGCTCTCGCCGTCGTAGTAGCCGCCGGTGCCGACCACCCGCACCTCGCCGCCATCGCGCGCGTCGACCACCGCCACCTCCTTCTCCTTCCCCTCCGTCACCGTGAGCAGCATCACCGACCCGTCGTCGTCGACGTACTCCGCGCACCGCACCGCCCTGCGGACGACGCCGTCGAGCCGCACCAGCACCGTCCTCTCCTCCATCAGCGGGAACACCTTGCCGGCGATCTCCAGGCACTCGCGCGCGTCGTCGGGGACGAGGCGGCGGCAGTCCTCGCGCGAGAAGAAGAGCGGCTTCCCGTCGTACTCCACGCAGTCGCGCACGACGCTGCCGGCCGTCGCCACGGGCCACCTCGTCAGCTGCGGAGTGTACAGGGACGCCATGGCCGCGGGTGACGCCGGATCACATCGAAGAAGCGAAGGTGGCTACGGCGGCGAGCACGGAATCGGATCAGCAAGTGCAATGCCCACTGATCGATGGTGAAAATGAGCTTGCGAATTGCTTGAGCTCTCATCAGCGCCAGCATCTGAATTTATCAGGAGCGCCAACTCTGTGTGCAAATCGGAGTCGGTGTCCGACTCCGAGCCCAGAGTCGATCCGGCACTGGCGCTCCTGTGGGACCCACACGTGTATTCTCCTAGAGGACTGCAGGTGAGACCCACGTATCAGCCAGCGGCAAACTATGAGACCAGTTGACCCTGAACTATTGGGCTTCGAATTTTCGGTCTCCACTATTGGGCTGGTGATTAAATGGGTCGTTTCCACGTAACCCATATATTTCGATCAGCGAAAAAGGTCCATTTTACCTGCTTCCACTATAGCCCAATTTAATGAGCATCATTCAACTGCAAAACCAGATATACAGTGTAGGGCTTCCTTAACTATTGAAACAAGCTTTTTTTTTTGCCAATCTAAGCAATTTAGACAACTTTTTTTTATCCTACATGACACATGGCACATTGACCTAATCTTCATCCGACGTAGCGCTTACTTGCAATCATAGTCAACAAAAAAGATAAAAAAAATCAATGGATCCACATGTCAGTCTCCACCTTCATCTTCTTCCTCACCTCTTGTCACGCCCCAAACTGGCCCCAGGCGGAGACCAGGATAGAGCGGTCCAGATTGACCTGTATGCCTGTACCAGTCCCAGGAAATAGCGCTGGTACAACAGGAAGATTGAATATCACAACAACAGCGGTCTCTTTATTTAAGAGTAGGATTACAACCAAGGTTGGAACTGCGGACAGAACCCGAGTTCACAACAGCATTACAAAAAGGCGGAAGCGGAAAGCGGCGACTGGCCCTAAGCCACAAGCAAAGCCTTGGGGAAGGCCGAAACCCTACTACTGCTCGAAGTCTGCTTGCTCCTGGAAGAACTCTTCGTCAGCAGGGTCCACCTCTTCATCTTCGAGAACTGGGGGGGGTTAATTATATAGAGCAAGGGTGAGTACGGGAGTACTCAGCAAGTCAGGGGAATTAAGTGTTTAATGCAAGCTTCAAGGGAAAGCCAGTTATTTTTCACAATTGGTTTTAGTTTAAGACTTTAGAAACATCTAAGTGAGTGCTTCTCGACGACACGGATGAGAAAGTGCGTCTCATCCGGCCGGAGCAGTGAAATTGTATCGATTGATTCTTGTCGGCACGAGAGGCTCCCTGCCAATCGTTC
>BDMV01000008.1:38287840-38397893 GCA_008326285.1 Oryza officinalis | reverse complement strand
ATTTGTAGAGGGGGAATTAGGTCGGTTTGGGGCGGAGGGGAAAGGCGGTGGAGCGCGGCGAGGGGACCGCGCGGGCGCTCCCCGCGCTAGCGGCCAAGCGCGGCCGCAGGTGACGTCGGCGGCGGTCGGCTGCCGAGAGAGAAGAGAAAAGAAAAGGAAAAGAGGGGGGAAAAGGGGGCTTGCCCCCTTGCCGATTCGGGCAAGGGCGCGCGCGCGCGGGGGAGGAGAGAAGGGGGCGAGGGGGCGCGCTCGGCGCCTTGTCGGCACGCGCGCAGGCGGCGGGGCCGAGGCGGGGGCCAGCGGCGGAGGCGGGACGGAACGGCGCCGGCGGGGCTGGGAGAAGAAACGGGAAAGAGAGAGAGAGGGGGAGAGCCGGCGGACCGGCTCGGGCGCGCGCGGGCCGAGCGGCCTGGCGCGGCCCAGCGGGAGGGAGGCGGCCGGGCAGCGGCTGGGCCGAGGCGGCCCAAGAGGAAGAGAGAGCTGGGCCGGGGGGGGCGGCCCAGGGAAGGAAGAGGGGAAAGGGAGGACTGGGCCGGCAGCGGCCCAGGGAAAAGAAAGGGAAAAGAAACAGGCCGGGAAGGGAAAACGGCCCGGGACAAGGGAGGTAACTTAGACTTTTTCTTAGGGTTTGATTCTGGGAGGTTTAGGGCTCGGATTTGAAATCCGATTTCGCGGTTCTCTCCGGGATTGAAGTGGGAGGGGAGACACGAGACCTTGGCACACGACAAGACTCAACCGAAGAGCAAATTTTCGCAATTAGGGTTTTTAGCAGATTAGTTTTCCCGCTAACGCCGCGACAAAACGGGCGTTACACCTCTCCTCTATCTCCTCGCTCCTTCTGTCCCCTCTCAGGCTCTCATCTTCCATCAGCGATGGATAGCAAAAGAGGGCGGTGGCGGGGAGGGCATCGGCAACACGAGACCAGGAGGGCGCCAGCACACGAGCAACCCTCTCCATGGTCTGATGGAATCGGCAGCTGGGCTCTGTGGAAGGAAGTGGAGGAGGACCAGGGAAAAGAGGCAACAAGGCCATGTCGCGGTTGACGAGGCCAATGGGCCCAAATCCGCACGAGCCCAATGAACAGAGTAGCAAATAGGTGGCACCGTCCCAGGAGGAAGGCGAATGCAAATGGACAATAGGGTTGTTGGCTCGAATGGGTTGTCGGCGGCAGCTCGAGCATCGGTGACACGCGCAACCTAATGATGGAGGAGGGCATCCAATGCCTATGGGTAGTTGCCTGGCCACCGTCGGGGATGAGGTTGTCCCTCCAAATCTAGCGTGGATTTAGCAGGCTAGTAGGTTCGAACTGATGCAGGCGGACGAAAGGTTGCCATGGCCATATTGCTTCGGCGACTCCTGCAAACCAATCAGCCTTCCTTGCTTCTAGTCACCGCAGATGTGGAGCTCGGAGTCACCACCATCATGGAGCTCGACAGAGAGGCGCACATGACGACACGGGGCGTGGAGTGGGAGGTAGAGGATAGAGGGGACCAACGCGGAGGTCGTTGAGCTCTAGCTCTGCCGAGGCAGAGAGAAAGAGGATGGAGATGAAGTGAGAGAGACTTGTAGGTCCTATAGACATATCCACTGACATGTGGCAATGTGGGTCTCATTGTGCCTTTTACTTTCTACGTTGATTGTGATTGCATGTAAGCACCGCATAGGCCCTACGTAAGGAGAAGAGTAGGCAATGTTCCACGTAGGTGCCATCTATGATAAAATCGTCATCTAAACTACTTGGGGAGGCAAAATGTGTCACTGTTAATAGTTGAGGGAACATTCATATCTGGTCTTCAGTTAAGAGATGCGAATCATACTAGAGCTATAGTTGAGGGAGGCAACATGGACCTTTTTCCTTCAGTTGGCTTTGGACTACTTTGAGAAGCAGGGTGCCGACACAAGGCTGGCGGCGATCTACTCGCACACACAGTAGGTCGGCTAGCAAAAGTGGTGGTAGGAAGGCAAAGAGTCGTCGTGGGACAAGAGTAAAGCCATGAACCATTGACCCCACATGTGGGTAGTGGCCCGTGGAAGTCCAATTGAGATGCGAAAAGTACAAATACGCGAACGTTCACGATGTGCAAATCAGAAATCCCCATTGCTCAGACCGGTGCGTACCTAGGAGTAGTTGGCTACACACATGCACTCATGGACCGAAAAGAAAAAGGCACATGTAAGACTGATTGTAGACTTGGATTTGGATTGTTGGCCATAAACGTGTTTGTGGACCGTAGAGCGTGTGAACACGTGACCACTAGACTTTCCTTTCCCATTGAGTTGTGCACCACATAATAAGTTAGCAACCAGATAGGCCCAGGTTGGGTGGGTCATAGCCATAATAGGCTTTAAGTCTTGGGATCCGATATTACAAAAATGCACTTTACATCCCTCATCCAAGAGTTGAAAAGCCATCCTTAGTTCTGTCTTGGGATCTGCCATGTGGTAAACCTCTAGCAGTTCGAGTCAAATCAGTTTTGCAGAATTGCACGATGCCATATTGCTGGCTCTTTTTACATCAGAACTCACAAGCTACTGTACCAATAAACTAGGGATGGGCGTGCGGTCTAGGCCAAAAATTCAGTCCAATTAGTTGGTCTTTAAAAAAAGCTGTCTTTGAGAATGCAAAACCGAACTTGCCAATAAAAATGTACTAACCGATGGATTGGTTAACCGATAGTTCGGTTCGGTCTTTGGTCTAAATTGAGCTGACCGAACCTACATGACTTCTCCCTCCGCTGCGTAGGAATGTAGGATGGTTCGATGGCACAACGACGAGGCGGAAGGCAGTTGCGCGACAGAAGGCCACCGTGACGGCAAGCGATGGCGTGCAGAGTGACGACATGCGGCGGCACGGAAGAAGACCATGATGGCATGGCAAAGTGACGGCATGCGGCGGAGCGAAAGAAGGTCGCAACGGCAGGTGACGGCGCGGGATGATGGACGACGCTCAAGGGTGCAGCGCTGAGTACGACATAGTCGTGCGACGGGTTTGCGGCGGAAGAGGAACGTGTGATTGGCAGCTAGATAGGGTTAGTACTAGGACTGCTTCATCGCTGCTATGCTTGGGATTGGGCCATTGGGCTGCTTTGATTGTAGTAGTGCTGTAGTGGAGATTAGGCCATTGGACTGCTTCGGTTGGAATGGTGAAAATTGGGCTATTTTGGCTCCTTCGGTTTGTTCGGTCTCTGCGGGTAGCCGCACAAGACAACTAAATTGACCGTAGTTAGTTCGGTCTTTTGCATATCACGTCCGAACAAACAACCGATGCCCGAGAGTTCGGTCTTTTCGGGTTCGGTCTCGGTTTTTTCGGGTTCAGTCTTCGGTCCCCGGTTGTTATGCCCACCCTTAAATAAAACTTGCTGCGTATATAGCATCTCTGGTACAATTTGGATGCACGCAACTTATGACGAATTCCCCGCACCTTGCAGAATCTATCAAATTACAAATGAAATTTCGGATTTGCTACATATGTGTCGACATTTTTTTTAAGAGAAAACAATCAGATCTTATACCGTTGGATGTGTGTTAAGATGTGTGCTATGATGGGCTTATTTCATGGTCCATCCTGTAGCTTCTTTGACCGTAATATATTTTGAAATTTGCACGTGTTCTGTGAGAAATTACTAGAGACTGTGGTATTAAAGTATCGGAAACACTATGTGTCGCCACAAATTTATAATTTTGAGACTTACATCAACTTACATATATAATTTTGAGACTTACATATGAAATTTTAAAACTTACATATGTAATTTTAAGACTTACAATGTAAATATATTAAAATTACATATGTAATTTTTGAGACTTACAATATAAACACATGCGGACTATTTTTTCATGAAAAATATGACAGCATATACATATATATACTCCCATGGAATTTTGACCCATTACTAAATCTATCATTACTGGTAATGGGAGCTCATGTACGTACATCAAGGAATTTTTTTTTAGAACGATCGATCAGTTGAGCCGCTTGATGCGGACGATGCGGCCGATCTCCTGTCGCACGGAGATGAGCAGTGCGTACGCCTGCCGGGCTCCCTGCACGTCCACCACCTGCTCCACCGTGCCGCTCTCCGGGTCGACGTAGTGGCCGCCGCAGCCGAGCACCCACACCTCGCCGTCCACCACGCTCACCTCCGCCACCACCCCTTCTTCCCCCTTCGTCGCCGTCAGCAGCATCACCGACCCGTCGTCGTCGACGTACTCCACGCACCGCACCGTGCCGCCGAAGGCGCCGTCGAGCCACACCGGCGCCATCCTCTCCTCCATCAGCGGGAACTCCTTGCCGCCGATCTCCAGGCACTCGCGCGTGTCCTCCTCGTCGTCGGGGAAGAGGCGGCGGCAGTCCTCCTCGCGCTGGAAGATGAGCGGCCTCCCCTCGTAATCCACGCAGTCGAGCTCGCCGCCGTCGCTCGTCGCCACGCGCCACCTCGTCAGATGCGGAGCGTACAGCGACGCCATGGCCGCCCGGTGGCGCAACAACACCGAAGAAGAAACTGAGCTAGCTACGGCGGCGTCGGCGGCGGCGGCGCACGGAATCGGAGCAGCAACCTAGTGCAATGCCCTCTGATCGATCGACGTCGATTCGCGCTTGCGAATTCATCAGCGCCGTCTTCTGAATATATCAGGAACGGGGGCTCGTGTGGAAATCGTCGTTGGTGTCCAGAAATCCGACTCCGAGTACGAGTCGAGGAGACTGCTGGTGGGACCCACAGAACGGTCAACGCAACGTATGACAAGTTGACCCCACACGGGACGTTCGATACGTGATGTGTGGTTCAGATTGAGTTCTAGTTATTTTTCCACGAGCGCCCTACGGGATGGGCCTCATATTGGTCACTGAAGCCCATGACCAGAACTCAGTGCCATCTTGGGCTTCCAGTTTTTATTCTCCAACTTTTGGGCCAGATGACTAAATGGGCTGGATTCGCATACAGACTTGTTGTTTCTGTCTGCATTGCCGGCTCCCGCTCCTTGTCTTGTCGCAGAGACGCAGAGCTTGAGCAGCAGCACGGCCGTTGGCCTGAATGCAATGCAGAATGCTTACTTGCTTATTGCAGCACACACATTCAGAGTTTCAGACATTTAGGCCCAGAATGCAACAGTTAGATTCTCTAGAAATTTCAGGACCACCACATTTTAATCTTCTGGAGTATATATGAAACATAATCGCATTGTGATGCAGCAGCCTTTGGGTTAAGCTCAGAGTAAAGGATCACAAACTTAACAGTAAATTGTCGAGCCTAGCTGCTATCTCTTGTTTCCATCAGAACTTACAAGCTAGTACCGATTAACTTGCAGTAGTTTGTAGCATCTCAGATACAGTTATGAGTACGACTTATGAGGAGGAGCAGCGCAAGGCTTGCATGATTGCATCAGAGCTTACCATACTCCATAACTACTACTACTAGCCCATCAATCCATCATGATGCATGCCTTGCCATGCTCTGTTCATACTTCAGATCATGGATCGATTCATCGATCAAATCGTCAGATACCTTTATTCTGGTTTCCGATCACTATTCAAGCAACGATACTGTCATAGTGCCATTCAAGCAACGATCACTATTCAGTAGCAGTACATCATGTCGCACACTCGCACTCTAAGGCTTGTCCTGGGCGCAGAATTTATCTGAAACTCTGAGCAGCTGTTGTTTCGTTGGAGTAGCAGAGATTCAGAGAACAGAATGATCAATGCATGCTTTGCCCAGGTCATCAACTCTTATGGGTAGGAAAAAGATTGGATTTGGGGGGGAATTGATGCATGCAATATGGGAGCAGATAATGCTCTGCTCAGAAAGTCAGAATTCCATGCCCCCACGCATGTGACATGTAGCAATACCACCATCCATATCCACTGCCTACTCAAGTGTTTCTCATCAACTCTTATTTTTCTTTTCTATCAACAGTCATTTTCTTCCAGATAATGAAATAGTTCTATACTTCTATCAACAGCTCATGTAACACAGTAATTTCACAATACCTACCATGTCGAGTCATAAATATTTCTAAGACATTTTAGGTACTGTGAAATTATTGTGTTCCAAATGGCTCCTTAAATCCTGAATTAATGTGTATGATGGATCAATGGTGAACAGATCCACATGATCAATCTTTGAAAACAAAGAAATTATCTGAGCTGTAAAATTATACTACTCCTGTTTATTTCGTTACGGTTGTCTGCATGCAGTGTGATGCTTGCCTGTCATCCAGTGATTATTGCAGAAGCAGCAGCATCACATTCACATCCCACGTTGGCGCCGACATGCTGTGCAGCAGCCACATGCGCATAACAAAACTGAGAAGTATTAAAAATGGGATTAACTTAGCATAAATCCAAGATTAAATCCGTTTTTGTATGCCTTGAGATTGGTGGGAGGCTGGGAGAAAGCACATGCTCACCAAACTGTTTTTCAGTTGCACCACAGTTGTTGTGATGTGATGATCTGTATGGACCATCCATGCAGGGCTAGGCTGCAGTCATCCATGCATGCATGAACCAATGCAAATGCTTTGATAATATGCAGATCTGAACCGGTTAATTATTGCCCAGAAAGCTACTACAGCCTAACATCTCTCACTCTCACCATCATGGGTGTCACTTGGTTGCTTTGCTGCCAGACTGAAAGTTTTAACTGTCCAGAAACTAGAAGCATGCAGTAACTTTGGAGAATTGGAGATATATATACAGAAGGGTTATGCTTTGTGTGAACCCTTGTGCGAGCAGTCTTAGTCTAATTACTCTTGTATCTTGTTGGTTATGTATATCCAGTTTCGATGTAGAGGTCAGGTTTTAATCTATTTTCTAAAAAATATACTGAAGGTATTGTAGATATGGATCAAGTGGTTTTACTTAACTCATCTGAAAGAATGAACGAATTAAGCTAACAGGTTTGTTCTTGGACAGTACTACAGTGATGCCTTGCAAATTGAGCAAAGGCAGGCAAAACAAGTACATAAATTTCCCCAGATTAATGGAGTGAGACAGCTAGTAGTACTACTACGGTACTACTAGTACCTTGCTGCCACTAATTCGAGGCCATTTTTTAGCTGACTTTTTGTTTCTTCGAGCACTTGGGTTCAGAACCGCATGGTTTTTGTTTCTCGTTTCGAGAAAAATTGGAGCTCTGTTCCTTGCTTTTCAAGTGAACTTCTGCAATTTCCATCCTGTTCTGCTTCAGAATGTTATTTGTACATACATGAATCTGAAAGGTATCAAATGTGTACACATGTTTGTAGTCTTGTAGAGAGTATGATCAATCATATCAACTAGCTACTGCATTACTAGAACCACATGCAGATAAGGTCGAACTAAATCAAATCAATGATAAAATTTTAAGTTATTAAAACTAAGTACTTTGGCTGGTGCAATGATACCGACGGCTCCAATACACGACGGCATAATACAGGCATAAAAATACTCTGGCAATTAGTTTACCAACCGGCAATGCAAATTATACGACAGTGGTTAGGAGATCCCTATCAATTAATCATCGGCAGCGACTGCATTATTCTGACGCTTGACCAAAATGGGGGCTGGCCTGAACATTAATCATTTTCAGGAAAATGTACTTATCTGAAATCTACAAAATATCAATGTGTTTGGTTAAATTTAACCCTTTCTTTAACATGGATTAGTTGGAGTACATTACAATCTGAAGTCAAACTGGAGTACTGCAGAGACAGACTGTCGGTAGTCCGAATTTTGATTCTCCGTGCAGTCGTTGACCAAATTGGATTGGACCATTTCATGGTTACTGCAGTCTGCAGGAGAAAGAAAAGAACACTTGATCTGCACTCAAACTTGGGTGCTTATCTTAAGCTGCTCATAAGTCATAACCAACCACATCTTAATGACCTGGTGAATATGAGAAGAGCTTGGTGCTTTTATGAGAGATTGACTTCTCCCAGGAGGTCCCACCATGTCAGTTTCTAACTCACGAATTTTTCGTATAAAAATTAAATAAATTCTTACAAAACTCCTATTTTTTAGATAATGGAATAAAACATCCTTTGCTCAACTAGTTACAGCTAATTATTACAAAATTCACACTAAAGCAGACTCACACAGTGAGTAAAAAACCAAAGTAACAAAACCAAAAGCAGACACAAACTAATAAAAACCAAAGGAGATGAAGATCCCCCACTGCTAAATTCTATTGGTGAATCTCCACCCAAAGTTAACAAAGAGCTACATGATTGTAGACTCAAGTTTACATCAAGCATCATTTATTAGCTTCGTATGACCATCATGCCTTTATAATTGAGTCCATCCTTGAAGCCAAACGTTGCCCTGAAAAAAACTTACCAATAAAATTTTGAAGGTGATTTATCAAAAACCATTTCATTCCTACTAATCCAGAGAGCCCAACATACAGCGGAAGCTCCTACAAGAATAAGTTTTTTGATTTTTTTTATTAACACCCACAAGTCAATTTCCAAACATATGAGATATACTATGTGAAGGATATAATCCAAACGAGAATTGTATAGATCTCTAAAGAAATCTAGAAAAATGGCAATCCAGAAAAAGATAGTAGATCGATTCATTTTTCATAAAAAACAACATCTCAGACTACTATTCCAATTCCTCCTAGTCAAATTATCATTTGTTTAAATAATCCCCTTAAGAAGATACCACATAAAAACCTTAATCTTAAGAGACATCTTAAATTTCCAAATAATATTATTTTTCTCTATGTAACCATTGTTGATTAGAGCCAAATACAAAACTCCTACTATTACTACATTTTTCTTAGACAACAGTACATGAAACTTTACAATATCAAATACTTCCACCGTCGCAAAATATAACAATATAGTACGAGATAAGATATATCTCAGTATTATAAATCTGAAAAAGTATCTTTGTGTAGATTCATAGTACTACCTCCGTCTTAAAATATAACAATTTACCGGATTAGACATATCTCTAATTCAGTTCTAAATTGTTATATTTTGAAACAGATTAAATACTAGAATTAATTATTCTATAATATGGTTACTGTATTTTAGGATTGAGGGAATATTTTCTCAGTAAAAAAACAACTTCTGACTATGTATCATTCTCAATACATAACCAAAAGTTATCTTTTTTTTTAAACGTCATTCTAAACGTCAGATATTTTTGATAGGAATGTATTAGGCTTGTGCATTGCCATTGTCTACCCAAATGTTTTGAGCATAAACCATGTCAAGATTATTTTTTAACTTTTTGGGTAAAAACTTTCACAGTTGTAGCTGTAATTTTAAAAAAGGCTTTCCCTTTCTCCAAATTGTCCTTGAACTCCACTTTGCGCCCATTGAAAACGACGCCTGACCTCAACAACAGCACCACCCACTGACTGCCCGGGCCCCACCTGTACAATCTCTACAATCTCAAGAGAGAGAGAGAGAGAGAAAGCTCAAAGCTTTCCCCAAATAACTTTGTCACAGTGCCTCCTGCTTCTCCCCTGTCCCTGTGCTTTGCAGACTTGCAGTGCAGAGCTCAGCTCGCTGCCTCCACACTCCACACCACAGTCGCCTCTCTCCTCTTTCCTTGCTCCTCTCGACTCTTTCACCGAGAAGCGAAGCGAGAGAGAGAGAGAGAGAGAGAGAGAGAGATTGGCACCGCCGCAAGAAGCCAACCGGCGGGGGAGGGAGAAGCAGAGCAAGCGGCAGAAAGAGAGCTCTTTTTTATAGGATCATCTGGTAGGCTGGCTGCCGTCTGCGGAGAGGCGGCACTGGTGGTGAGAGCAAGAGGAAGGATAAGAAGGATCGTCTTCACGGGAGGAGCAAGGAAGGAGGAGGGGATAATTAGGCTCGGATTGCCATTAGGCTGACGGGATTCGCGAGGCTTTGTGTTGAGGCTTGAGAGGTGTGTGCGCGCGTCCCTCTGCTTCTTCTCCATCTTACTAATCTTTCTGCTGCTTCTAGATTTGTCTCTTGCTGTGAGCTTTCTTGCTATGCTTGCAGTATCTGTGATGTTGATGGAGTTCGTCAGAAATGTCCCTTCTTTTCTTTTCCTCCTCACATGATTTCTTGGAGCAGCCTCTTTCTATATTCTGATTTTTTCCTGAAGTTCTTTTAGAACTGATGATTATATTTTAAGTTGCTAGAAGATTTGCTCGTTACTCTACTTGATCAATGTCAGTTCTGCAGCTGCCTAAAATGGGTTCTTTGGCTCAAGATTTGATTGAGCTCTCTCTCTCTCTCTCTGTATCTCTGTTGGTATATAGTTCTGGAACAGGTCCACTTTGATTCTATCCTGGGGACTCTTATTTGATTGTGTTTGAGGTCCTCATTGGATCTGCTCACACCTCACTTGTACTCCTATAGTATCTCATTCGGATTGAATTAAATGCATTTCCAAGAAAAAAAATTGCTCTCCTTAGTCCTTGCTCCTTGTAGCCACCATTTCGAGTACACCTCTATTTATTCGATCCTTGACTTCATTCCAAGCAGTATTGTTGGGCAGCTAGGTGTACTTGTCTTCTCCTTTCTGCACTTAAAATGTTGTAGTTAATGGCACCCTTTCGTGCTCATTGAGTTTGGTATGCCTTTTATGGTTCAGCAAAATGTGAGTAGCAAATTGTTGTTTGTGGGTTTCAATTCCAGTGACAATTTCCAGCCATATTACTAGTTAGCATTTACTGACAAAATGCATTGGTTTCATGTTCACTGTGAGCCATCAAAACGACATGTTAGCCTGGATTGAGTTTCACTGTAAAGTTGCGACCTTTATTACATTTGGTTGTTGGGAGATTTCACTTTCGTTAGGACTACCCCAGGTTGTCGACCATTAACTCATTAGACTTTTGTCACTTTCAAGTTCTACTAATTCTTTGAAGTCCTCTATGATTACTGTGATTTCTGAATTGTGTTTAACATGTGCAGGTAATGTGCTTTAGAGTCAACAGCAATGGCTTCGTTGGTACCTGGGGTCCTTCTCAAGCTCCTTCAGCACATGAACAGCGATGTTAAAGTCGCCGGCGAGCACCGCTCGTCACTACTTCAGGTGGTCAGCATTGTTCCAGCGCTTGCGGGGAGCGATCTTTTCACCAACCAGGGTTTCTATCTCAAGGTGTCGGATTCCTCGCACGCAACATATGTTTCCTTACCAGAGGAGCAGCATGATCTCATATTGAGCGACACAATTCAGTTGGGGCAGTTCATCCATGTAGACCGTCTTGAGGCAGCCACTCCGGTGCCAATCTTGAGGGGAGTCAGGCCAGTTCCAGGCCGGCATGCTTGTGTCGGCAGTCCAGAGGATCTTGTGGTGACAAACTCCACTTTTCCTGGAAGTAAGAAGGCACAACAATCTATCAATGGGTCAAAGGATGCCAGTTCTTTATCACTAGAAAAGGAGCAGAGCAAATTGGAGAAACTAAAACCATCAGTGAAAAACAATGGGGCAGAAATCAAGAAACCCCAGTTAACCAAAACAAACTCCTCTCTCTCAAAACAAGCATTGAATAGCATTATAGACAAGAAGGAAGTAGTCAGCTCAAAGGCAAAGGCCACCAGTGCTAGGTCGACACCTTCATCTCCGACCAGCGTTTATTCTCTACCGGCATCATTTGAGAGATTCTCGAATGACATAAAGCAGAGAACAAAATCAAAAGGAGCAGATAAGTCATCACCTTCTAGGCTCTCCTTGTTAGAGAAAGCTGCTTCTGTTTTGAAGGCTACTACAGCAGGGAGGAAGTCCTCTGCAGGTAACTTGCTTAGTAACACCATGTTAAGTATGGAATCAGGGCCAAAGGCCCTGAGAAGAAGCTGGGAAGGGAATGCAGATGCAAAGAGCAAAGGGAATTCAGATTCGAAGGCAGCCAAAACTGAGAAAAAGTCTGAGAATAGAAGCACATCGGTATGTACGGCTGTTGTCAATGCTTATCAGTTATATTTGTCAACAAATGTGTTGTGATTTACTTTATTGAGTATCCGTCATGTGTCTTAAGCTATTGCCTTAACACATTGTAGCCTTCCAGTGACATATTATTCATGTTTGATCCTTTACTGCCCATCTTAATATTTTTCAAAGTAACTAAATCTTTGCTGATTCTTTTGTTATCAGACTCCAAGACGCAAACCACTGGTAGAAGAGAAGCCATTGCATAAGGATGACAGTAAGATTCAGACTCCTCCAAGGAAGAGCTCAGCAAGTGCCCCTTCAGATGATTCTGAGAAAATAGTGAATAAGCCTTCTTCTCCTATGAGGAGGACGTCTGGAGTTTTGAGCAACACGAATATTACAAATCTAGTGAAGATTGCTTCAAACAGCAAAAAGTTGACAGATGCTAGCGCTTCATGGACAGCACTTCCTCCTTCACTTGCTAAATTAGGGAAGGTATGAATATGCTCATTCACATGTTCGCAAAGGTTGGCTCATTTATGTGTTCACTATGGCTATTTGCTATTATAGCCTTATAGTTCTAGCATTGCAAACCTTTTGCAATTTTGAGGGTGCTAATTTCATTTGTCCTTTTTGCAAATATATACTCATAAAAAGAAACTACGAACGGCCCCTGTTTTACCATCTCAAATGGGGACACCAGTTCCCCTGGGCATCAAGCAATTTTACTATGCCATTTTAGTCCTACTGTCCAAGAGAATTCAAAGATGAGATATCATTTTTCTCTGTAGCTGTTGGATGCTTCATTATATGTCCTCGTGTTGAACCTTTAATTGGATCTGACTTGTCACAGGAGCTTCTGAAGTACAGGGATGCAGCACAAATGGCCGCTGTTGAAGCTATGCAGGAAGCTTCTGCTGCAGAGAACTTGCTTCGATGTTTAAGGTAATTTTTCTACTGACATATCCTTTCGTGATCTCGCAATTACAAAATCTATGTGTATTCTAGACATACATAATGAGCACCATTTCAAGGCATTCCCAACTCCTAATACTTCAATGATATTGAATTGTTTCTCTTGAGCTATTCCTTGACTTCTTTGTCTGATAATGATACAACCACCATTTATTTCCAAATTGTGTTTTGGAGTATTTAGTTTTTGAATATATATAGCTAATTTTTTAGATAATATTGAACTGATGCATATTTTGGTGGTGTCATATGCTTTACATGTCAAAATATATTATGAGAAGATCCTGTGGTTAATGTTTTATTGGATGAAGCCATCGTCTGCAGTTGGCATTGACTACTTGAATAATTGCTTTTATTCAATGCCATGTAAAAAAGCATAGCTATATGCGTGTACATAGTTGCTGTAGTTATTTTGAGAACATTTTTGTTAACTTTAAGGTGAAAACTCTTCAAGTCAACTGCTTGCGCCATGCTATGCTCATTGACTTGTTTTCAGCCTAAAGATATCCTTAGGGTGTTAGTACGTGCGACTGATAGGATCTGCCTGGGAATTTTTTGTAGTTCCAAATTTGAATCAAAAGCCAAAGATTTGAATCCAAGTCCCCCCTATCCAAACAGGGCCTTGAGGATTTTGTTTGCCTGTCCTAGCATGTTATGCTTACAACAAGCAATTTTATGGATAGATTTCAAGTCTCACATGGCATCCAATTATTAACATGGTTGATAATCGATGGCTCTCTTGATGTTTATATCACATGGGTGCTAAAATAATCGATGACCAATTGGCATCAGGTCGAAATGCCTCAGCTATAGCTGTCAGGCAAGTTGCAATGATATTACGAACCACCAATTAGCTCCCCTCTCCTTTTGATCCATACAAGGGCTTGATTATGTCTGCACATGCTTGGAATTTAGATTTCGGATTGAGCTTGTGTTCCTGAGTGCTCTACCGACAGATTTATCAAGTTCCTGGAGTTCATGCTAGCAATTCATGGACATCCAGCTGTTTTTGTCTGAACAAAGCTAGGCTGTACAGTGCTTATCTTCTCAAACAGTCTGAACTGCTGATTCTTGTATCTTGACAAGCATTGCCAGACAAGAACTTCGTCCTAACAATTCAGTACTTGCCACTGCAATGTACTATGAAATAAAGTACTCCCTACGTCCTAAAAAAAACCCAACCTAGTTGTGGATGTGACACTCATTGAATTAGGTTGTATCACATCCCAACTAGGTTGGGTTTTTTTTGGAACGGATGGAGTAGTGTGCAGTGTGCACTTTTTGCTCACACACTGGTGCTTGCAGTGCACTGACATTTCTGTGCCTAGTCACAAATACTATGGTGATGTCAATTGTGAACTTTTTATCTGATCAAAAGTGAGTTTTACTGATGGTTCCATCACTGTTACAGAATGGTGCATGGTTGATTGTACAGCGCAGAAGTTCAGATTTCTTCAACCTTTTTACCTACCATGCACTGTTGTAGAATTTGTGTACTACTCCCTCCGTCCCAAAAAAAAATCAATTCCTGGCTATGAATCTAGACATGTGCTTGTCCAGGTTCATAGCCAGGATCTGGACATGTGCTTGTCCAGGTTCATAGCCAGGATTTGAGTTTTTTTTGGGACGGAGGGTGTACTACGTAGTTAGGAATGGTGCATTTGTTGCAGTAACAACTAAGAAATTACCTGTCACTGTTGTGTTGATCTGAATGCTTATCAAATGAGCTTTTATCTGATCAAAATGTGAGTTTTACTGATGGATCACTGTTACTGAATGATGCAGCACAGAAGTTCAGATTTTTGCAACCTTTTTACCTTGCTTGTGTCGTTACGTTTGATGCAGTAATAACAGCTAAGAACTTACCTTTCACTGTTGTGTTGATCTGAATAGCTCGTATGCGGAGGTGAGCTCGACGGCGGAGGAACAGAACCCGCAGCCGGCGGTGGAGCAGTTCCTGGCTCTCCATGCAGCCATGTCCCGCGCCACCGTCGTCGCCGACTCGCTGACCAAGGCCACGGCGACCTCACCGGACCGATCAACAACCAGTGAAGCCGCAGCCGTCGACGAAGAGTCCCTTGCCGTCGCGGCGGAGCGCCGTCGCCGGGCAACCTCCTGGGTGGGCGCCGGGCTCGCCACCGACCTCTCCGCTTTCTCCCTTTACAACCTCAAGCCGACCCCCACCACTGCTGCCTCCCCGCTGGCCGTCGTGCTCGTCGACGAGTCGGCGAAACCGGCGGCGACGAAGGCGTCGCCGCCGGCGAAGTCGCGGCTGTTCCCGGCCAAGGTCAAGGGGAGGGTGGGACCCGTCGCTGCAGCGGTAGCGGCTCCTCCGCCTCCGCCGGAGTGGGAGAGGGGAGGCGGCGCGGAGGAGAGGGGCGAGCTGGCGAGGCGGCTCGGGGAGGAGGCGAGGGGGTGGTTCCTGGCGTTCGTCGAGCGGTTCCTCGACGCCGACGTGGCCGCCGCCGCCGCGCCGTGGGATCGCGACCGCGCGGCCAGGATGCTCCCGCAGCTGAAGCGCGTCAACGACTGGCTCAGCGAGATAGCGAAGCCCACGGAACCGTCGCCGCCGCCGCCGCCGCCATCCGACGCCGATGGTGAGGAATCCGGCGGCGCGCCCGCCGTTGTGAATGGAGGCGGCAACACCGTGCCGGAGGAGACGATAGAGCGGCTGAGGAAGAAGATCTACGAGTACCTCCTCACCAACGTCGACTCGGCCGCCTCCGTGCTTGGCGGCGCCGGCGAGGTGGCGCCGGCGGCGAACGGGAAGAGGGTCTGAGCGATATGGGCCGTCGGATCTTGCACGAATCTCGAGGCCAGCAGGGGGAGGCTTAACTGGGATCGTAAATGGGCTGAGTCGGCCCGGTCTCGAGTTCTATCTAAAATTTCTGCATTCTCTAAAAGAACATTCTAAAATCTAAAATCTAAAATCGATGCGGAAAATGAAAAAGAGAAGGTGGTAACTTGTAATGATAGTGATGTATATGGCAATACAGTTAATTGTTCCTATTGTTGAAATGACAAAAATTAAAAGAGTAAATTGTACTCATTGTGCAAGTACAACCTAGTATTGGGTGCGTTCTAGTACAAGTCATTTGACAATTTCATGTTTGGTGCAACTATTTGGTTAGGTATGCGTTGTTATGTTTATTAGGTGCTAGATGAGTACTTTTAGGATGTCAATATACCATCACATATGAATCCTGCACATATTATCTTATAATCTTTGCATTTAGTCTATAAGAACCACGTTGCTACTTTAATTTTTCTTCACCTTCTTAAATATCAACTAAAATATAAAATTTTTGTAATTTTCTACGAAGTAAAATTTAATTGTCTTTAATTTACAAGAATAATAGAAATTAAGTATGCTTGTATGCAAGTATATAAATAAAAATAAGTACTTACAAACTGAATATGTATAGAAACAAAATGCTGCAAATAATAAAATAGGTGTACTAACACACTCACTTTTTAAGTTATTATCAAAAGCATACTCATGTTCTAATTAAGTTCCTGCATCCATACGTTTACTTGAATCTACCAACATGTTCACTTATCAAGTTATTATACTAAATTGTACCTACTGTAAAGTAAAATTGATACACCCATAAATACAATTTACTCAAAATGAAATGTAGTGCCATTCCTCATAAAAAAATTGTAGTGCAATTGAGATGATGAAATTTCTTTCTGAGAAACTATACACCTGTTGACGTAAAATCTGTCTCGTTAGGTGTGCCAAAAGATGTGTTGACATAGATCTTGTGTGTGACACACTTAGCTTCAATGCAGGTCCTAAACTTTGATGAGATACGAGCGTGCCAATCAGTTTGATCCTGTAACTTACAAGATGGATAAATATGTTGATGACCAAAAAGCCAATTGGCTAACAAGCCGATGTAGCGATGCTAGCCGATATCGATGCTAAACGATGTCGATACTAGCCTATGTCGATAGGGTTTTGAATAATCGACTATATGTTTGATATAGATTTTGACACTTGAATAAATAATGATATAAAGACAATCGGTTGATGATAATGTAATTGGATAAAGAACCAATCAGCTGATGTAAATGTGACGAAATAGAAATCCAATGAATCATTTAGCCGATATAGATATAATGAAACAAATATCCAACAAGCCAATTGGCCGGTATGACATAGATCATTAGATGATCCGATAGTTGAAGCATACATCGGCTGGAAGTCCGATGTTGTTAAATCCAAATGATTAAGTGATCAATGAAACCTTTGCTGCAATTAGCTACAACCAACTTGTAGATAATCCTTATAAGCCGATGCAACACTTAGATAACTCATCGGCTGAAATCCCGATGAAACAATGATTGATACATACTGACTTAAATAACTCTAACTTACAACCACAATCTCATAGGTCAAACCTAACCGATGCAGCACAAGGTTGATAATTGCCTGATAAATTTAAGCAAGTCGATATGACACCGATCAAAGTGGTCATGTATTAAATTTAACCAATACAATAAAACCATCAAAGAGAAATTTAACACATTGGATAAGATCGGCTAGCCCTTCGATGAAACATTAGCATGAACCTATCGGTTTAACAAGACTTAAATTATCAACAACAATCTAGTAAGTCGGACCTAACCGATGCAGCACGAAATTGTATATAATAATCTAATACTAAATGGGCATATAGATCTGTCTAATGTGATGGATATAAAGATTCTATCTAAAACAACATTATGATTGTAGAGATATATTGACTAAGCCAGAAGATTAGACCTAACCAAAACAGTCCCAGCTAAACCGATGCGTCTCTAAACATAATGCAATTAAAGATAGAATCGAGATATCAAGTAGGCAAAGATACTGGCTGAACCAGAGCAATCCAAGAGATCGAAACGAGGCAGTCTTGAACAACGCCAATATAGCCGATACAATTGCCAGGGCTGACGGAACTTAGGACTTACCCCTTCGTCGGAGATCGAAGCCGATGCAGCCCCGCGTCAGGTTGACGCATCTAGGCCCCGCTGTTAATTTTGGTAATTAATGACAAGCGCTAATTGTGGACTAATGATTCTTTTGAGTTAGGATCACACAATATGAGTGCATGGATGATCATCGAGGACGTTTTTTGATGGTGCAAAGTGAAAGGATTGAAGACGGTAAAACTAGCGGTTTTATTTTAATTGATCGAGGAGTTTGGGCGATCAAATTTGCTAGAATTTATTTATAGCTTTGCCGTACTATCAAGGGGGGTAATGACCTAGTCAAAGAGATGATCAAAATGTCACATTAGGTTATTTGCACTTAAGTCTTGGTTTGCATCTTTATTTTCTCCTGTTGACTGTCCCTAGGCGGTCTAACCAAAGTGCTTGATCCGGTCTGACCAGCCCTTCATGGGCGGTCTGACCGGCCACTTGTCACCGGTCTGACCGGCCAGTTGAAGGCTGGATGGCCGCCTCTGGCCTGGCGATCCAGAGCTGCCAGAGCCACAATCGGTCAGACCGAGCCGATGGCGTTCTGACCGACCGTTTGGCCTCCGGTCTGACCGGCCCCCTAATCCCAGTGCATTTAATGCAGTCCAACGGCTAGTTTTTCAGCCGTTGCGAAGTAGTCCGGTCTGACTGGCCACACAACGGCGGTCTGACCGGCAATACACAGAGTTGGTGGATTTCGTCCCCAATGGCTAGTTTTGGGGGTTTGGGGTATAAATACCCCCCCATTTGCAGCAAGGGGGTTTTCTTGGCACTTGTTTCACTTGTATACACCCCTTGCACTTCTCTCACACTCACTTGAGCTTTTGTTCATCCTTTTGTGTGATTGAGAGTGGATTAGCCAAGAATCAAGTGCATTTGCTTTCTTGTTGAGCTAGTGTGGCACTTGATCATTTTCAAGCCGGGTCATCGCTTATTACTCTTGGAGGTTGCTGCCTCCTAGACGGCTTGTGGAGGTGTTTGCCCGGTGACCTCTCCAAGGAGATTGTGGAGGAGGCCCGGTACCAATTGTGAGTGGTTTGGAGTTCACCACTTTCGAAGTGAAGGAAGAACTACCCTAGTGATCGAGGCTTGGGTAGTCCTCTCCGTGGGCCGGCTCTCACCTTGCCCACCCCTTGACGAAGGGGGCGTGTGGTGGCTTCGTGGTTGAGCGGTGGAGTTGGGCTCGCCTCAACAGGGACGTAGGAAACCGGCGAGTTTCCGAACCTTGGTGAAAAACTTCTTTGTCTCTTGTCCCTTTATTTATTGCATTTACTTTTGTGCAATTTATATTCCTAGATACATACTTGAGCCACTATCACCCTAGGTTTGCAAAACATAACTTAGTTGCTTAGTTAGACTTATCTCTTATCAAGCCTAGCAACTTAGGTTAATTTTGATTAGGTGTCATTTATTTTTAAAACGCTTATTCACCCCCCTCTAGTCGACATCTTTGATCCTACACAGGTGCGAAGTTTCGTCGATAGTAAAAGAAAACCTCGAAAAAGAGGGTGACAATACGCCAAAAGTTATATTATTCTCAGAGATAAGTTACATGGACCATGGGTGTATATATTTACACCCATAGACCGATAAGAGTCCTGTTCGGACACGACACAAATTTTTCTAACGATAAAAGAAAAAACATAAGTCCTGATCAGACACTAAACAAAACTTTCTAAATATAAATCCTGCCTAATTAATAGATAAATTAAGCTGCCATGTCGTGGTCTTCACAATTCCTTCTTAAACTCGGTCTCTTCTAAATAAGTTTTCATCGGCTGCTTGACTTCTTTCCTTAATTGAATCCATTAGAGAATCTTACCAAATTTTGACATTAACAACACCGAAGGTGATGCAAACTTTTGATGGCAAGAACGAAGTTTTGCACATCACAACAAACCTCAGCCAAGCAAATTCTTCAAACCCAAATTCGCACCAATATATCAAGTAGTACTAATACTACGTGCATCTAACACCAAAAGTAAAAATGAGTAAATTTCCCATCCAACAAGAATTGTTTACTAATTGTGTTATCCTTGGTCAAGCAATTATGGCGCTTCTTCTCCATAAAAATGATTTTGATTCATCTTTCATGTCCTAAATCCCATGCATTAACCTAGAAAATGTAGATGAACACGAAAAAGATAATTATATCAAGGGGTGCTAAAACTTTTTTTTTAAAAAAAAGACATCCAAAACCATGGGCATTAATCTTGTGGCTGGTGGCAGCCTCTTCATTGCCATCAACCTTCCATAGCTTCGCATTATGCCACTTTTGAATATGCATGCAAAACCCATGCCCATTATCCGATATTTTGCCCCCCATTTATAATTAAAACCGGTGTGTGGCTACCGCTCGTGTATTTATGGTGTTAATGTAACATTTCGGTCAATGTACATGTGTTCTCTTTTTCGGCAATTTTCGGCAATGATCGTCCGTGTTGGAATTCAACGTATGCTTAGCACATAATTTCCAAGCATTCGGCACTAGAAATTGATGTGAGATAAATGAGAGTAGGTTGAAGATGAAATTGGGATTTTTCTTAAAAAATATGCAATTACTTGTTAAGTAAAAAATATAATTCTCATTCAAAATGGCCGATGTTTGGATACTTCCGAGTTTTATCTAAAATCTTGCAATCTCTAAAAAAAAATCTAAAATCTAAAATTGGTGCAGAAAACTAAAAAAACGTAGGTGGTAACTTGTAATGATTCATAAAGTAATACAAATAATTGTTTCTATTGTTGAATGACAAAAATCAAATGCAGTGCAACTGCCCAAGATGAAGAAAATTTCTTTTCATGTGACAACTACCAAGGTGACGCAACTTTTCATGGCAAGAACAAAGTTTTCCCTGTAGAAATTGCAGATCGCAACAAAACTCAGCCAAGCGAATTCTTCAAACCCAAATTAGCAACAGATCTCTCATGGTAGTACTAACTACTCGCAGATCAAGCACCAAAAATAAAAAACACAGTACTTTTCCCAAGCATGCAGCAAGAATTGTTTACTAATTGTACGTTGTTCTTGGCTAAGAAGCGGTGGTTCTTTTGCCTGCATACAAAATAATTTTGATTCATTTTTCCAATCGTAGATCTCATGCATTCATCAACAGTGACCCATCCACGCTGGCTCCACCGTCTTTCCCCCCTTCTTTTTTTTTCTTTCGTGTACATTTAACCAAGATTTAACCATTTTTAAATCTGAAATGTTGTAGACAGTACTTGATTTGAGTCGTAGGAGACAAGGGTATTTTGATCCATATGAAAATACATTAATAAAACAATTCAAAACGTCTCTCGGGTGTACAACATGGTATTATCCAATTTTAGGTGTATTACAATACAAATAGCTGGTGAATAGTAATGGTAGATTTTTAAACCGTGGAATTTATAATAGCACGAATCCAATTAACCTATTTTGGATAGGCATACAAAACCCATAGATAATCCTTGTAGCCTCCTTTTAGTAATTAAGACTAGTGTGTGGCCACGTTGTGTATTTATGTGTCCACTTCTCATTTTCACTTCGACGACATGCGTTATCTGTGTGGGAATTCAACATACACTTATTGCTTAAATTCAAGCATACGGCGCTAGAAATTGAGACGAGATAAATAGAGTATGGTGACAGAGAAAATGGGATTTTAGTTTAGAAAAGAAACGTGCAATTAACTTCCTAACTAGAAAAAGATAAATCTGACCCGAAACAGCATGATGCAAAATGATAATATTTGTGTATCCCCAACATTAATTCTGAAATCTTCAGCTCATATGCTTGTCACGTATCCAGACCGTTTCACACTGTTCGCTCTCTTCTTCTAGTTTTATTTACGAGATACCACGAGAAAATCATATCGAACAGATTAGGGTTAAACCATTTCCCATGCTTTTTTCACCCATATAAATACCCTATTGTTCCTCATTTTCTCATTTCCCACTCCCTTGTTCTTATCCAAGAAGACACAAAACAACACATGTGTCTTCTCCAAATCAATGATCCGATAGGAGGCAACAATCAGACAGGGATTAAAATTTCGGTTTGAAATTTCAAAAATTTTGAACCCCCGGCAAGCAACTATCTCATCTAGAATTTCGCATTTTGTCCAAACGTTTTTTAAAATTTGGTCAAAATTTATTCAAATTCAATTAAAATTTGTTAATATTTTAAATAGTTTCATGCAAAAATATCCTGAAAGTCCTGAAGTTCACAAAATTTCGGACTTTCCTGAAAGTGTAAACCTTGCAACCAAATTTCTAGTAATTCTTTTGTTAGAATCCTTGTTGGTTCATATCTTTGCAATGAGCCAGTGGGACACGTCATGGGCACGACCCACCCATACCCACGCACAGCTAACACAAGGAGCGAGTCTCACGCGCGCGGCACGCTCCTCATCCACGCACGATGATCAGACGCACGCCGTTCTCTAACGGACTCGCCCCCGATCTTGCTCTTGTGCAATATTAAAAAGGGAGAGGCCGGCTTGTACTTAGGTGACGATCTATGTACCCTAAGTCACTCCCAAAATACCTTAAATACCGATCCTAACAAGTGCTGGGAGGAGACTGAAGGACCTTCTCCATCCCCGTTGACGGTCAGTGCAGGTGGTGGCCAGAGGGGAGACGCCATCCGCACCTTGAACATCTACACCAGAACATGAGTCCTGCTACTGCGACACTGGCTCCACCGATGACTACCGCAATGGCTAAGATGGCTTGAAGTTCTACTGGTTGTCCAGTTTCACCAATTCCGCATAATGCTTAGGTGATAGTATATCGGCTAAGGCAATTTATGAATTAAGCTACAACATTGTGGTATCAGAGCCACCTTAGTCCTCTACATGTATCCATCATCCTGGTTTTGAATCCCTTATAGGTGCATCATGTTCTTAGCATCGGCTTGTTTTGGATATGGGTGTCCATGTTTTGATTAATGTTGCAATTAGATTAAAGTTATGTGAAATTGTGGATAGAGGCATTAAAGACAACCACCCATATATTAAATCGACTTCCTACTTAGTCTATACATAAAACACCTTATGAAATATGGACTGGCAGGAAAGCGAGTCTAAATTATTTAAGAGTATGGGGCTACTGAAGTAGGCCTTTTAATTCATATTTAAGAAAATTAGATCATAAGTAAGCTGCTATTTTATCCGGTATCCCAAAAATCTAAGGAATATCGATTTTATTGTCAGTACCGTATCCATAAGTTTATTAAGACTAGACACACTGTCTTTTTAGAGAATAGGGGAATAAGAATCAATCAATACCCTGTGAGAATAAGTTGATTCCTATCGAGGTATTATGGTGGCTGTAGGTACTGTTATCACAGTTGTTTTTTGTTGACTGCTATGACGCATTGCTTTGGTTTGCTATTCTATGGACTTATTAGCATTAAGATTAAGTGGGAGAATGTTGATTGATCTCTGGCAATGAGCCAGCGAGATGTGTCATGGGCACACCCACCCATTTCTGAGCTACGTGACGAGAATGTGTATTTATAGTGTCCACTTCTCGTTTCTACTTCGCTGACATACCTTGTCTGTGTCAAAATTCAACGTACACTTATTATGGAAATTCAAGCATACCGCGCTAGAAATTGAGGCGAGATAAAGAGTGTAGGCGAAGGATAAAATGTGATTTTTCTCTAGAAACAAAAATGTGTAATTAACTTCTAAGTTAAAAAGATAAATCTGACCCGAAATGGCATGACGTAAAATGCTAATATTTGTGTATACCCAACATTTATTCTCAAATCCATGGCTCATATTCTCGTCACGTATCCAAACCGCTTCACACTATTTACTCTCTTCTTCTAGTTCTATTTACCTCAAATCTCATGAGATATCATGAGAAAATCAATCCACGAGATTAGGGTTAAACCATTTCCCATGTTTTTTTCATCCATATAAATACCCTCCAGTTCCTCATTTTGTTCTCCTCTTCTTTTTCCAATCCTTTGTTCTTATTCAAGCCAACACAAAAAACACACGTCTTCTCCAAATCGATGGATCTGACAAGAGGCAACAACCAGACAGGGATTGAAATTTTGGATCTCTAGCAGGCAACTACCTCATCTGAAATTTCCAGATTTTTCCAATTTTTTGCATTTGGTCCAAATTTATTCAAATTCAGTCAAAATTTGTTAAAATTTTATATAATTCCGCTAAAGATCCCGAAGTTCATGAAATTTCAGTCTTTTCGAGGGTGCAAACCTTGCAACTGGATTCCTAGTAATTCTTCCGCTAGAATCCTTGCGAAACATGGGTTTAGTGTCGGTTGATCTCCTAGAAATGAGCCAGCGAGACACGTCGTGGGCAAGGCCCACCAACGCCGGGGCACAACTAATGACGAGGAGCGAGTCTCACACACTCTTCTCTTCCACGTGCGACGATCAAATGCACGCCGTTCTCTAACGGACTCGCCCCTGATCTCCTCTTGTGCAATATTAAAAGGGAGAGGTCGGCTCGTACCCAGGTGACGATCTACATACCCTAACCCACTCTCGAAAAACCTTAAACACTGATCCTAAGAAGCGCCTGAAGGAGACTGAAGTGTGTTCTCTATCCCATTGTCGGTCAGTGCAGGTGGCGGCCGGCCAGAAAGGAGATGCCATATGCATCGTGAACATCTATACCAGAACCAACATCCTGCTACCTCGACAACTAGGATGGCTTGAAGTTCTACCGATTGTCCACTTTCACCAATTCCGCATAATGCTTAGGTGATCATGTATAGACTAAGGCTAAGTTATGAGTTAAGCTCCAACATTGTGGTGTCAGAAACACCTTAGTCCTCTACATGTATCCATCATCCCGGTTTTCAAGCCCTTAGAGCTGAATCATTTTCCTAGCGCCGGCTTGTTTCGGTTATGGGTTGCCTATTTTTTTATTAATGTTGGAATTAGATAAAAGTCATGTGAAATTGTGGATAGAGGCACTAAAGACAACCGCACATATATTAAATCGAGTTCCTACCCAGTCTGTACATTAAAATGCCTCGTGAATATATTATGGACTAGTAGAAAATCGAGTCTAAATTATTTAAGAGTATGGGGATGCGCTGCTGAAGCTAGGACTTCTAATCCACAGTTAATAAAATTAGATCCTACGATTGTAAGTTGTCATTTTATCGGGTATCTAGGAAGATCTAACGAATATCAATTTTACTGTTCATACCGTGTCCATAAGTTTACTCAGACTAGGCACACTGTCTTTTTAGACAATGACCAAATCTGTATGAGCTTACAGAACAGGGGCGCAAGAATCAATCAACACACAATAAGAATAAGATTAAGTTTATTCCGATCAAAATATTATGGTGGCTGTAGGTACTGTTATTAAAGGTGTTTCATTGACTGCTATGACACATTGTTTTGGTTCGCTATTATATTTAGAATGGACTTGTTAGCATTAAGATCAAGTGAAAGAATGTTAATTGATCACCTAGCGACGAGCCAATGAGATGCGTCATGGGCATGGTGAGCCACTTGTGAGATACATGACGAGAATGTGTATTTATTGTGTCCACTTCTCGTTTCCGCTTCTCCAACATGTCTTGTCCGTGTCGGAATGCGATGTACACTTATTGCCAAAATTCAAGCATACTATGCTAGAAATTGCGGTAGATAAAAAGTGTAGGGCGAAGGAGAAATGCGATTTTCTCTAAAAACCGAAACGTGTAATTAACTTTTTAAGTTAAAAAAGATAAATTTGACCCGAAATAGCATGATGTAAAATGCTAATATTTGTGTGTGCAAAACATTTATTCTCAAAATCAGCGGCTTGTATGCTAGTCACGTGTCCCAAACCGTTTCACACTACACTCTCTTCTCATACTTCTATTTACCTCAATTTCTCACGAGCTCAATTTCTCACGAGATATCACGAGAAAATCTTTTCCACGATATTAGGGTTAAACCATTCCTCATCTTTTCACCCAATATAAATACCCGCTTCCTCATTTTCACCCTTTTCCCCCCATTTCCTTTGTTCTTATCCAAGCCGACACAAAAATCCACGCGCCGTCTTCTCCCAGATCGATGGATCCGACCAGGCGCAACAACCAGATTCCAGGTATTTCTCCTGTCAGAATCCGTAAGAAAAACACGGGCTAGATCTTTTGCTTTCTTCCACGTTGTTCTTTGTTTGTTGCATGTTTCTGACACCGACCAAAAACTTTGCGTTTCAGCCACCTTCGAGGAGTTTGATGCTGCCATGGCGATGGACGCGTCTCAGATGCAAGGAGGCGTCGCCGGCGGTGTTGGAGGAGCCGCCGGAATCGGCACCCCCTCACCGGCGCCGCCGCAACCATATGTCACCGAGGAGACGCGTCTTCCACGGAATGATTTCGTGAGCCGCGCGCCGTACTCATCACCTGCGGCGAGGCTCCTCCACCGCCGGGCAAGCTCTGACGTCATGGGCCTCGCCGCCGGTCATGGTGGCGAGGGGGATCTCTTCTCGAGGTTCGCCGCCGGCGTCGAGGAGGTGAACAACTCGGCGTTCGTGAACTCGTCGAGACACATGGCTAGGGCGGCTGGGTTGCTGCCCCCAAGGCCGAGGCCGAGGCATCACCACAGCCAATCCATGGATGCGTCGTCGAGCTCTCTCCAAGCACAGAGGCTGCTTGGGTTGCCGGCGACGGCGGCGGCCTCGTCTAGCTCTCTCCAGCCACAGAGGCAGCAGCTTGGGTTGCCGTTGCCGGCGACGACGATTGCCCAAGCATCCAGCGTTCTCCGGGCGCAGGACTGGCTGCTTGGGTTGCCGGAGACGACGACGACCCAGGCATCACATGGACTTGGGTTGCCGGCGATGGCCGCATCCACCTCTCGCCAGCCACAGATGCTGCAGTTTGGAGGGTGGCCGGCGACGGCCCAAGCGTCGGCCGGCTCTCTCCATGGCCAGGCAACGGCCCAAGCGCAGAGGCTGCCTGAGTTGCCGGCAACGGCATCACCATCCAGCTCTGGCCAGCCACAGAGGCCGCAGCTTGGTGGGTCGCCGGCGCCGGCGACGGCCCAAGCGTCGGCTGGCTCTCTCCTGGGCCAGGCAAGGCTGCTTGATTTGCGGGCGGCGGCGGCACCATCATCAAGCTCTGCCCAGCCACGGAGGCTGCAGCTTGGTGTGTTGCCGGCTACGAGGACCACGACACCATCTAGCTCTGGCCCAGCAGAGAGGCTGAAGCTTGGGTCGCCGGCGAAGGGGAAGGCGAAGGCGACGGCAGCGGGGCCGTCGAAGTTAGAGATCAGAAAGGCAATGCTAGCCGTGGAGTTCGAACAGATAGCCATTAACGACCCAGTGAGGGCAAGAAGGTACGATTTCTACACATTCTTTTAAACTATATATGTACTAGTTACATTAGTTAATCGCCTGAATTTTCTGTCCATCGCGTGCTGTTTTTTTTTATGTTATTACATGTTGCCATTACTTGGGGGAAAAAAATCTATGGGGATTACAGTCAGTTAAGCTGGATGGCAGTAGTATTATTTATATTCACTTCTTTGAGTGATGTAAGAATTACCTATCGATGAGTGGTTGTATTTAGATTACGGGTATGCTATATTATATGTCGACACAAAAATCCACTTGATTACGGTCAGTTAAGCTAGCACTTGAATATATATCATGTAGATTCGTGCTGCTCTATCGATGTGTGCATGTGATGGTCGTTTGATTCTGTGCTACATACCTGCTGCCCCTTGTTCTAGCTATGTTGTGTTTCCCATTGATTTTGCACTACTATTATTAATTAATTTACATAATCAAATTAACAGTCCATCTCAACCATTTTAAATCGTAGGTCTGTATAACAGTTTGGTATTAGAAAAAATGCATTACAGTATTTAAAATTTATAGTGTAAATATATAGAATTTCAATTGTATATATGGCTTTTAAGATACTGGGAGTTGGCCTTTGAGATGAAAATTAAAGGTTGTAGTATATAGAGAGTAAAGTCATACCGTGCGACATATTCCTGTACGTGAAGTTAAAATGACATCTAAACACTATTTAATAGGATTTCTAAACACCAATTGCTACTTCACCTGTTTGGCTGTTAACTATAAGTACATCCTACTTAATTACGTAAATCCTAGTTAGATTTTAATTTCTATTATATTTGACAGTAAATTGTGTTGGCTGGTTGCTGATCTCTAGGTGTAATTTAATTTATATTGTGATTTTTCTCTAATCTACTTATTTTATAAGTTTACCATGGCTAATTAATGATTTATGTTGTGTTTATGTGGTTGTGTAAATCATCTTAATTTAGCTAGCTACGTATGAATTATGGAATATGACTAGCTGAGTTCGTTTCTTTGCTTTCCCAACTCAGCTCCCTCGTTTTCCGCGCGCACGCTTTTCAAACTGTTAAACGGTGTGTTTTTTTGCAAAAGGTTTCTATACGAAAGTTGCTTTAAAAAATCATATTGTTTCATTTTTAAAAAAAATTTAGCAAATACTTAATTAATCATGTGCTAATGAGTCGCTCCGTTTTTCGTGCGGAGAGAATAAACTTCCAACATCAACTACCGAACTCACCTATATCTTTGATTGAATTTGTGTTGCACTAGTATCGATAGTTTTGTAGTACAATTAAATACAGTATAACCGCTTGCCTCCCGCTAAATCCATTAGCACATGTTAATTGGACGGTGGTAATTAATCTAACTGAAATATAGAAAATTTTCAGTCGCCATATTGATAGATAGACCCATAGATTTCTCTAGCAATATACTTTGATTTATTTTAAGTAAGGCGGTGACATCATGTCCCAAACCATAAGAAACAAAGGCGAGTGTAATATATAATCTTCCCTATTCTATTTGCATTATGTTCTGGAGATAGATCGAGATAATATGTGTGAGTTAATTAAACTCCATCAGATTTCTCTTGTTAGAAAGACATACAATATAGTATAACACACTTGGAAATATTTATTTTAAGAAGACAATATTCTGATGCATTATAATAAAAAACACAGAAATTTGTACTACTTAATTCTGGAAATATAATGTAAATTTGACAGCATATCCACTTAGCACAACAAAAAACCAACGCCGGTTCTAATTCCTAAGCAAAGACTACATATTATGGTTCACCTGTAGAGGATGTGTTTATGGGTTATCAGTTAAGCTCCTTGTATTTCTTAGCAAGCCATTGTATTATGGTTCATCAGTTAAGCTCCTTGTATTATGGTTCTAATTCCTAAGCAAAGACAATATTCCTAAGCAAAGGCATTTTAATAAGCAAAGACAATATTCCTAACCAAAGACAATATTGTAAATTATGAATTATTAGCTCCTTGTATTTCTTAGCAAGCCATTGAATTAATTAAGCACCCATTTTATTGACAATTAAGTATCGTCTTTTAAAGCAGAATTTTAGAATGACCATATTATACATAAGAAACGCTCAAAAACACAAATTGCATAGAAAGTAAAGCATACATATAGTGTGACATATTCCTATACGTGAAGTTAAAAAGACATCTAAACACAACGTACATCCTATATAGTTAGATTGCAATTTCTATTATATTTGACAGAAAATTGTGTGTTGGCTGTGGTTGATCTCTAGGTGTAATTTAATTTATGTTGTGATTTTTATCTGATCTACTTAATTATTTTGTAGGTTTACCATAGCTCATTAATTATTTATGTTGTGTTTATGTGGTTGTGTTAATCATCTTAATTTAGCTATACTGCGCATTATGGAATTTGACTATGTTTGTTTGAATTTCTGTTGCACTAGTATCGATAGTTTCATAGAACAATTAAATACAGTATAACCACTTCCCTCCCGCTCAAGCCATTAGCACATATGCTAATTGCACGGTGGTAAATATGTTTGAATTATAGATAATTTTCAGTCGCCATAGTGATAGATAGACCCATCGATTTATCTAGCAATATACTTTATTTTAAGATGGTGACATCATGTCTCGAACAATAGGAAAAAAAAGGTGAGTGTAATATATAATCTTTCCTATTCTATTTGCATCGCATTATAGATCCTCTAGAGATAGATATAATATGTGCGCGTTAATTTAAACTCTGTATCAGATTTCTTGCTAGAAAGACATACAGTATAGTATACCACCTGGAAATATTTATTTTAAAAAGACAATATTCTGATGCATTATAAAAAACACAGAAATTTGTACTACTTAATTCTGGAAATGTAATGTAAATTTGACAGCACATCCACTTAGCACAACAAAAAACCAATGCTAGTTCTAATTTCTAAGCAAAGACTACAATTATTATGGTTCACCTGTACGGGATATGCATGTTTGTTGGTCTGGAGGTCCTTGTATTTCATATCAAGCCATTGAATTAAGCATCCATTTTATTATTGAGAATTAGGTATTGTCTTTTAAAGAGGAATTTTAGAATGTTCATATTATACATAAGAAACACTAAAAAATACACTATAAATACATAGTTTACGTGGCAGCAGTCAGCAATTCCATCATATTTAGCTCGGATTTGTGCCAGCAAATTTGATAATCTGACATACAACAATTAGAAAGAATATAAACTGATGGGTTAAACAATATACATTATATATTAAAGGAATCTCAGCATAGAATTTACATCGAATTTTACTTTAAAATCAAGTGGCTGGCAGCAAAGAATCAACTGTGTATATTGGATGACCAAATTAATTAAAGCCTGCTGACAAGTACAACCAGCAACAGTTGGAACAATATGTGAGTCGAACAACAAATCCTAAGTGTTTGTGTCAATGGGTGTAATGCGAGTGAGGCTAGAAATGCAAGGAAGCAGTGTAGAGAATGATGACTCCAAAATATTCCAATCCCTGGCACAGAGGTGACCTGGTTCCACTTATATATATATAGTCCCCCAACTTCGGTCAGGGTGATTATGATGCTGCCATTGAGGGGATACATGCGCTAACACGCTAACTGTGTCTTTGTCTTGTGTGCCCCACGAAGGCAACCTTGTCTTTGCCTTCTTCATTTAAACCAGATGGCCGCAGTCAGGTGCCCAGGCAAGGGTAGGGATGAATATCGAGTCGGCTTGTTATCCTAACAAGCTAGAATCCCAGCTCAACTCAACTTGGCTGGCAGCTCGAGCTAGCTCATTTATCTTGCAAGCCAATACACCCATGACCCAACAATAGTCTTTTATTTCAAAGATATAACATTAGCTGCCAACAACAATTTTTGCAATTGAATAAGAAATCAAGGAACTGCCAAATCACAAAGTTTTGGCACGGAATTTTGTACACATCAATTGGAATATTTCATCCATCAACACAACCGAACTTTAATAGATCTGGAAGCCTTGTTATATTCGAACCAACCAAAAGACCAAGAAAACATCCTAGTGAATCTTAGACCAACCAAAATTAACATGGCAGATCGACTTGTCTAAGTGCTGCCGGCGACGAGAATGGCAGGCTCGAGGTCCTCAAGCGTTTGCTCCTCGATTTGGATCTTGGTGGTACTGGCGGCAGAGTTGCTTGCTTTTGCTTATTTGTCTTGTCGATGATGATGAGGCAGAGGCAGAGCCGCGCTTGTCTCAAGTGGGGCGGCAGGCTAGGGTGATGCCATGAGCCCACGACCTTGCTGCCCACGTTGTAGGCTGGTAGGGATAGTCATGAGCGGTGCGGGCATGCGGCATGATACGGGAGAGAGACGGCGCTGCACTGGGGATTTTGGAGGGGGGAGGGGGTGAATGGGCTTGCTAGGGTTTAAGGGGGGTAGGGAAGGTCACTAGGCTCGATGGGCCTTGGGCCTACAAATTGCAATTCAATCTACCTATTGGGCTCCTAGGCTGCCTGTTTTTCCCTAGGTCATTTGATTCACAAGCCAAATCGAGTTGGCTCATTATGTATAATGAGTTAAACCCTTGCCTCAGCTCGTTAGAAAATCTCAACGAACTGAGCTGAGCTGAGCAAGCTAATGAGCCACAAGTATTTGCTCCAACCCTAGAGGGCTACTCCTTGGATGTGACACTCCCCATGTCACCCCAAGATCCACTGCTTTCTCGGAGCCCGGGGCACTACGTGGAGGCATGGTGCTGCCGGGATTTGGGGTCTGGCTATAGGTAAGGCATTGAAGGCCTAGTCTATATGGAGAGTGGCTAAACAAACAGTTTGTCTATCTATCTTTAATTGTCTAGCTCAGATGGATCCCTAAACGGAGGGGTCTTCGGAGCCATCCTATGTAGAGGTGTCCCCTTGGGACTTCTACTCCCAAGATTGGGAAGCTGGCCGTACGCTTTGTCCTTGTCTCTTACCTCTGGAGCACTACTTGGAGGTGCTCGACTCTGCTTGGCCCTCCATAGCCGGAGGCCCCTTCGGAGTCAGAGATGGTTGCTCCTTAACCGAAACCAAGGAGGAAGTAGAGACGCTATTATGGAGGAAATAAACCCTCTCCCCCAACCGAAAAAATAGTGGCGATGACACTACTGTTGTGATGGTTGTATGCCTCAAATTGTGTTCTACAGATGGAGACAACACTTGGATATGTATAGAATTGAGGGATAGACACTACTACAGAAAGCATTTTTGCATGCGGTCAAAATATTTTTTTTCATGCGGTTGGGCCGCCCATCTGCTCAAGAAGGTCTGCGAAAATAGCGATTTTTCTATGTAGGTGCTTATGTCGTCTGCACGCAAATAGGAAAAATAAAAAAAAATCCCAAAACCCTAACCCTAGAAGCCATCTGTCGTTGCTTGAAGCCATCGCCGCCGTCCTCGTCGTCGCCATCATTGCTCGAAGCCACGGGAGGGGGAGCCAGGTCTGTCCCTCCCGTCGCCACCGCTGCTCGTTGTCGTTGCCGTCGTTGCATGGGAGGGGAGCCGGATCCGTCACCGCCGCGCCTCCCCACTGTTTGATCCACCACCGCCGCATTCCCTACCGTCAGATACGCCATCGTGCCTCCCCACCGCCAGATCTGCCGCCGTTGTTCCTCCCCACCACCGCCGGGCGCCTCCCCACCGCTGGATCCGTCGTCATGCGCCTCCCGCCCACCACTGTCGGATCCACCTCCCCTAGCACCGTCGCCATCGGATCCACCCCTCTCGAGGCCAGCTGGTGGCGGATCCGCGAAGGAGGCGAAGAGGCCCACTCAGTCGCCATCGGAGGGGAAGGGAAAAGGTGACAGGAAAGCGCCACCACCGTCGTCGACCTCAGTCACCACCGTCGCCAACCTCCGCCATTGCCGCCGACTGAGAGAGAGAGAGGGCTGAGAGAGAGGCTAAGAAAGAGAGAGAATGGAGAGAGGAGAGGAGAGGGGAGCCGGATAGGATAAGGATGAGGGATTGGCCGAGTAGATTTTTTGAGGAGGAGGGAGGATAGCTGGACTTTTCTCAGGCAGGCCTCTTAACATGCCCGCCTACGAAAATACATTTTCGCATGCGAGTCTTTTAAGGAGTCGTATGTGAAAATGCAGGCCGATTTTTGCAGGCGCGACTAGTTACGGTCTACCTGCAACCTACAGGGCCTCTCATTCAAAAAAATCGATTCCGTAGTAGTGAGATGCAACAGAGTAGGGCCAGGCAAGCGGAGTATGGCGACTCAATGGCCAAGTAACTTTCAACTCGAATCGGAAAACTTTCAACTAAAAATTGGAAAACATTCCAATTTGACATTTGCAACTCTACTCATGGACTAAAACTTTCAACACGAATTACAAAACTGTCAATTCAGATATGAAAAATTCCATACTAAAATCCCTATGGGCCTTTGTCATCGGAGTTATGATACACTAATCTCACTTAATACATTGTGCTATTTTCATTGGCTAAGCAATTTAGCAATGGATTTCGCTAGAGGCCGTCGGGGTCATTTGACCCCGATGGATACACTATAGCTCCGCACCTGCCCACAGTGGTGACGATGCATATCGGGGCTCAGGGCGGCGGTGACACAAATTGGGGCTCGGGCAGAGGCGGTGCAGATTGGGGCTCAGGAAGAGGCAACGCAGGTCGAATGCTTGTGGTAGAAGCAACGCAGATTGAAGGCTTGAGGTGGAGCAAATCGCCGCGGTGAAGTTGAACTTGAGTTCGGGAGCTCGGCACAAGACGATGACGGCAGCCATTGGCGTACATCAAAGTTTTCGAGGGCTTAGACATGGCGAGAGCTTGCGGACGATGAGGTCGAGGACTTCACGTTATGAACGATGACTGGCAATGGGGTCGATAGCTTGAGGGCGCCCAACCTTTCTCGGAAATATAGTGTGGCCTTTCGAGACCATACTCGATTTTCGATGGAATCAGCCCAATACAAGCGTAAATATTATAGGTTATGGCCCATCCAAGCGTCATTTTCAGATCCACTTTCTAAAATATTTCAGGCCTGTATTTTACACCCTGGATTGGGCCAAAAACTAGTCTTCCAAGCAGGCTCTAAACTTTCAAGCTATTTTTTTCCGATCTTGAAAATTTTAACACAAAAGTTCAACTCTCTACGTGTGACTTCAACTCTCTATTCGAATCCATGAAAAATTTTTAGCATTGGGCCTTGTCGGTGAGGTGAATGGGGAGAAGTCGATGCCTCGTCGAGGAGGAGGAAGAAGAGGAACCGAGGAAGCCGATATCTCAAGTTTGTCAGCATCTCGTCGGGGCTGTGGAGGAGGAAGAAGGCTAAGCTAATGTCCTAAGCTCATCGGCATCTCGTCGGGGCTGTGGAGGAGGAAGAAGGCTAAGCTAATGTCCTAAGCTCATCGGCATCTCATCCAGGGTGGAGGATCGGTTGGTGGAGCAGTACATCAGGAAGGGGAGAAGGTGATCCTAAGCTCGTTGGTGTCTTTGGGGAAAAGGAAGATGTGGGTAGGAGGGGCAATGGACTTGCCAACGCCATCGAGGTTTGGATGGAAGCAGGGAGGAGCGACGGCGTACCAGATGAGGGAGTGTCGGGAGGAGGCGAAGCGAAGCGACGGGGTGAGTGGGGAATTGATCTATCTGAGATGATAGCGTGAGGTGAGAAAAGAAAAGAAAAATGAGGGGTGGGCGACTGGGCGTGGGCTTGCTAGGCCTAAAGTGTTTGTCGGCAGAGAAGCTGCGTTAAATATAGGATTGATGGCATGATAGGCCAAGGAAGACTCCCATTGCATGTCAAGTCCTGGCCATGTGTGGAGAACACATAATTGTTTACTTTGAAAGGGCATATTATTTAGATTAGATTGTGGGCGAAACATTTATTAGGCTTTAAGCCTGTTCTAAAAAAATGTTGGGCTTTAAAGAGTCCATGTATATTTATGATATAATCAACGATTATGATATTATGATTCACCTAACTAATGGATGGATCTTTCCGATTAATGTGGAACCTCCTACAAAACACTCGATTAGTATAGGTATAGACAAAAAAATATTATGTGAAGATGGAATTAAAACCTTAGACGAGATAAATATGGTGATGATCGCATTGTGCTTAAATATAGGACCCAAATCTTGTTCACCCGCTTCTTGAACGTTGGATGTTGGTAGTCGTCTTTACATGGCTGAAATTGCATTTCTTAGAATTGAAGCTACGCACAATGGATTAGCTAAATTAATTGTTTTTTGACAAATATAATGTGATACTTTACTTTAATTTGTGTTAGCTACACTTTTTGTGGATACTGTTGTAAATGTATGTCTAGGCATTTATCAGGGTATAGTAGAGAAGTATATTTGCATTCTTAATTATTTATTCCTACACTTAATCAGCATGTTAAATGTGACAGGATGTTGGCCAACAGACAATCAGCCGCAAGATCCAAAGAAAGGAAAGCAAGGTATGTGGCTGAACTGGAGCAGAAGGCACAGGCCATGGAGAGTGATGTAGCAACATTGTCAACCAATGTTGCACTGTGGCAGGTAAGGATTTGTCCCTAGCCTTTCTCCTTTTATTATATATACCTATGCTCCACAATCTATGTTATCAAAGTATATATGCATGACTAAGTCAGTCTCGTAGGAAGATAGCATTATTCTAAGTAAAATAATGTCATACACACAATACATGGTTTATTACATTTGCATACTTGCACACAATTTCAAAATACACAAAATAGCTACTAATTTTACCCTTGTTATGTTCCTGTAGAGAAAGAGAGATATGCTGACTGCCGAGAAAAATGAGCTGATGGCGTGTATAGAGAACGCCGAGCAGCATACTCAGTCACAAGATGGTAAAGTCAATTATTCTACATACCCATTATTTTTCTGTATTTTATCTCATTTATCTTGAAATGATTTATGTTTAAGCTAAGTAGGATAATATGATGTACTCAGCACTGTGTTAGGGCTGACAGTAAGAAACACATTTTTCACATATTGTGTAGTATACACTATCCAGCAGACATAAAAAAATGTAAATAATCAATCCAAGCCGTAGATGAGATATGAATTGATGGCCAATATATTCTCTTTTCCAGATTAATGTTGTAATTTCTAGTGATATATCTTCTCTTATTAATGTGAAAAGTTTTTGTTTTTTACCTCCTAAAATTATGCTGCTCTTATGTCAACACCATTTTTCTAAATCTAACCTTTTTTGTGTTTCTTTTTGCAGCTATGACTGAATCTCTGAAATTAGAGATTCAGTATCTGCAGAACTTTGGTGGATTGCCACAACCACATGGAAGAGACCAGCTGATGCATCACCAGATGGACTGGATGCAACAGCTGCAAATGCCTCCACCACACCAGCTGCCACAGAGCTCTCACCAGGCGCCATTGCACCATCAGGGAGCCCAGCAGCAGCAGCAGGAGGCTCAACCCAACCTGAGGATGAAAGAGCCTATGGATGCTTCAACCTGTGGCCAAATGGATGATGGTGACAGCACTGGGTCTGAAGGCAATGGCAATTGATCCTTGATCAATTGGTATCTGAGGAGATTCTCTCCTTGTTGTAACTAGTGGTTAGAACTTAGATGCCAAGATCTAACCCTAGCTAGTATCTTTATTCATTTCTAGCCTATAGGGTTTAAACAAACTCATTACATACCTATAGTCATACCATACATTAATGGAACTGTGTGGTCTCCGTTTCAGAGAATGTCATTTTGATTAAGTTTGCTCATGTTATTCAGTCGGATGTTAGAAATATATTATTATTATCATCTCGTTGGAGGATGTTGTTTTGTTTTAGGATCTACTTACATTTCTAAATTTTTTTCTCGGTCTTTATAAGGTAGTGAGAGGTAGTTATCACATAGTGCTGATCATTAGGTACAAGGATATTATACCTCTTGAATCCCGAATGACATTAGTAGTACCTCTACCCTTACAATACCTCCTAATGACCAATAATTTACCTTTTTCCTTAGGTTCACATGTAGACATGCAAATGGTTGGCCAAGTGAGAGTCGTCGGCACAGGCGGTGGTGCCAACACAAGGANNNATGTAGCTACCTCTATCAGATCTAGGCATGGGGAGAGAGAAGATAAGAATGCCCGGTTGTAGCAGCGCGAATCTCAACGTGATCTAGGCAGTCTAAAATCCACTAAAATTTTTGTAGGTTTTTCAAGTGACCTGAATTTTCTGTTTGTCACGTGTTGTTTTTGTTGTTAGCTATTACCTAGTGCTTGCCATTACTTTGTTCTGAAGATATTGATCTTGTTCAAGCATGATTAGTTTCTTGCGCTGTTTTGAATTAAGTAAAGATCGAGTAAACGTAGAGATTGCACACTGGATATTTTTTCTGTCTCAGCAGATCATGCATATGAGACATGAACTTGATGATTTGAAGTGGCACTAAATAAAGTAATTAGAAAATAAAAGTATTATGTGATGATGGAATTAAAATCTTGCATGGGTTAAAGTTGGTGAGGGTTGCAAATTATGTTTAGTTTTAATTTGTATTGTGAATGGTATAGTATATATCTGAATAATTTGCAGGGTTCTTCTTTACATGATTCAAATTGCATTTTTTTTAGAAGCTATGCACATTGGATTAGCTAAGTTAACAGTTTCTTGACAAAATATATTCTGATACTTTACTTTAATTTGTGTTATCTGCACTTTTTGTGGATACTATTGTAAATGTTTGTTAGAAATTGATCAGGGCATAGTAGAGAAGTACAATTTACATTTCATTTCTAGAACCACTCTTTCAATTAACACTGAATAGGACAACTAGAATTAATCACTGCATAAACAGTTTAAAATTTGAAAATCACAGAGAAAAATAGGTGGGAAGCATTGATCCCGATGACATAATTAAAAAACATCATCAAATGTGTGAATGACATTTGAGGCCTAAGTCTGCATGTTGTCTGACACATACAATGTTATCTTGACGGAACCAAATTAAACTAGTAAGTTTTATCTGGCATTTGGACATGGCAACTCAATTAGTTGTCCTGTTTGAAAAATGCTTAATTGTTTATTCCTACACTTAATTAGCATGAAAAGAGTGAGTATGTTGGCCAAAAGACAATCAGATCTAAGATCCAAACAAAAGAAAGCAAGGTATGTGGTTGAACTGGAGTAGAAGGCACAAGGCGTGGAGACTGATTGTCCATAGGGCTAGTGGCAACAATCCATTTGTTCCTACTGCTTTTGATTTTACACTTAACACATTATATTCATTAGACAACCCTTAGAACAACTACATAACATTCAACAAATAAAGTTGTGGCATCCCTCTCATTGCACACACTGTGGCCAACAAGATGCACATGTAGTTGGTAGCTACCAATGGTATCGAGATAGATTAGCTAGTAGCCATGGCGTCCAGTGGCTCGTGGAGGGGCTCGAGCAGGGGGTCGAGGTCCATCCCTACCGCCCACTTAGGATGAACGCGTCGTCGGACGATGACAATGACTTGCCGTAGTTGATCCTACCATTGGCCCTGCGTGGCCGCCCCGCCGGCGGTGGCCGATCCCGTCCTCGTAAGAACTTGACTCCCCACAAGATTACAATGAAAGTTAGGGCTTGGACATGAGAGAGGTGATAGGAGAGATGGGAGGATCTGCTCGCACTAGCTTGAGGAGACTGTCCATGGAGGCCTGCAAGGAGATACCGCTTGGGAGGTAGGTCCGTGGTGGGGTGGCCCAAAGCAAGTGGGAAGCACCAGCCATAGCGAAGCTCAGTCCGTGGAAGTTAGCAGCGGCAACCTTATTTTATAGATGACACATTGGCAACCGTGATAATTTCTTAGAGCAATAACTGCCTGCCAAATAAAAAAATATGTACTTAGCACAAAGAACATATATACTCCAAAAATTTGCCTTTTCCTGAGGTTTTCCCAGAGGACCAGAGGCAACAATCTATTTGTTCTTGCTGCTTCTGATTTTACACCTTACCACATTATATTCATTAGGCAACCCTTGTTGATTCCTTAGAACAACTACATAGCAATCAACTAATAAATTTGTGCCATCCCTCTCATTGCACACAATGCGGCCAACGAGATGCACGTGTAGTTGCTAGCTATCAACAATACCAGGACAGAGTAGCTAATAGCTAGCCATTGCGTCCAGTGGCTCGTGCAAGGTGCTTGAGTAGGGGAGTTGAGGTCCTGCACCACCGCTCACTCAGGATGCACGCGTCGTTGGACAATGATGACGACTTGCCACAGCTGATCCTGCCCCCGGCCCGACGCGGTCGCCTCGCCAGCCGTGGCCAATCCTATCCTCGTAAGAACTCGATTCCCCACAGGATCACAATGGCAGATAGGGCTTCGACACAAGGAGATTAGGAGAGATGATATGAGAGACGAGAGGGTCCGCTTGCACTAAGCTTGATGTCACGCCCCAAACTAGCCCCGAACGGAGGCCAGTACAAGGCGATCCAAATTAACCTATATGCCTGTACCAGTCCCAGGAAACAGTGCTGGTACAATAGGAAGATAGAATATCACAACAACAACGGTCTCTTTATTAAGAGTAGAATTACAACCAGGGTTGGAACTGCGGACAGAACCCGAGTTCGCAACAGCAGTACAAAAAGGCGGAAGCGGAAAAAGGCGGAGGCTGGCCCTAAGCCATAAGCAAAGCCTTGGGGAAAGACCGAAACCCTACTACTGCTCGAAGTCTGCTTGCTCCTGGAAGAACTCTTCATCAGCAGGGTCTACCTCTTCGTCTTCGAGAACTAGGGGGGTTTATTTATATAGAGCAAGGGTGAGTACGGGAGTACTCAGCAAGTCAGGGGAATTAAGTGTTTAATGCAAGCTTCAGGGGAAAGCCAGTTGTTTTTCATAATTGATTTTAGTTTAAGACTTTCAGAAACATCTAAGTGAGTGCTTCTCAACGACACGGACGAGAAAGTGCGTCTCGTCCGGCCGGAGCAGTGAAAATGTATTGATTGATTCTTGTCGGCACGAGAGGCTCCCTGCCAATCGTTCACCGACACCAGCTGCTCCAACAGCCACAGCTCACACACGCCGGTACGAGAGGCTCCCTGCCAATCGTCACCGACTCCGGCTGCTCCAGCAGCCTTAAACCAAGCACAGAAGGGAAAACCTCACGCCAACAGCAGTTCACAAAGTGTTCATTAAAACTACGCTAAGGAATCACCTCACATCCGCCCATGACCGTGGGCACGGCTGTTCGAACAGTTGTTAACCTCTGTAGAGGGGGTACACTTTACCCACACGACGTTACTAACCCCGAATCACCTAGCCCGCGACTCTCAGTCACGTCTGGCGACCTTGAGGCTTTCACGAAAAGACATTTCGAAAGCCGACTCAGGGTCATCTTATGCCAACGGGAGGGGTCCCACGGACCAACACCAGGTTAGGTCCCAAACCATACTGTGCCAGGAAGCCCAGGGGTCCTCCCCGACACCACCCCGGCGAATCCACTTGTCCCTTGGCATCAAGATTTCCCTGGCCTAGCTAATTACTCAGCCAGGGGCGTCCCATATCACCCATGTGGTCGTACTTGACATATGCTCGGATGTAATTCCCAAGGAATCGGTCCTTAGAGCGAGAACGGGCAGACCGTACCTCCAGTACGTCTCCCGTACCGCGAGTTTTAGAAACTCACTTTAGTTTTTAAGGCACCGACCCAAGTGTCGAGTTTTCCAAGCATTTTGTAAACTCAAGTTTTACCCAGTTGATCATTTTAAGGTTTAAGGGGAGTCTCGATATTCGTACGCGAGGTGCGAATACCGAGATTTCACCTGAGGGGTGACAAGGGTGTCAGGGTATTCAATAATCAAGGAGGGTGAATGCAGCAGTTGGGTAGGGCCTTCCGGTTGTATTGCAAACCGAGGCCAAGTGCCAAGTGTAACCTAATTAATGCATAGTTTGCGGAATCAAAATACTTAATTTAAATTATAGGTTCAATTGATCAAAGGTGACTTGCCTTGCTCGAGATCTTGAGCTTCTTCCTCGAAATCCGCACACTCCGGGTCTTCGGGCTCCGGAACTACACGCGAAACGAGGCGACTCAACACAACGATAAAAGAAGCCCTATTAATGACCACTAAGCGTGCCATTGGATAGATCTCGATTTTCGAGGAATTTTGGAAGTTGAACGGAGTCAATCGGACGAACGGTTGAGAAGATATGAATTTCCGAAGATTAAGGATTTTTTTGTCTAAAGGAAAAGGAATTAAAAATTCCTTTGAAAAAGAAAAAAAAGAAGGGACGGAAATTGGACTTTATTGCGAGGGGATCGGCCTAGGCCGAACAAGGGAGGCCGATGGCCGAGGAGGCCGATGGACCGGCCGACGGCCCAAAAGAATTGGCCCACGGCCGATCGGCGCGCGAGGGGTGGCCGATGGAGTCCAGAAGGCCGACGGCCGAGGCCGATGGGCCGGAGAGAAAGGGAGGCTGATGGCCGAGCGGCCGGGTGGGCCGAGCGGCCGATGCGGGGCGGAGGCCGACTGGGCCGATCGGGGCCGAGTGAGAGGCCGATCGGACCGGGGCCGATCGAGGCGCACCGGCTGGCGCTCGCGTGGCGCCTACGTGGCAGCCACGGAGGCCGGCGGCGGAAAGGGAAGGGGAAGCCGGGATCAATGGCGTGCGGCAGCGGCGGAGCCATCGGGCGGCGCGGCGCGAGACCGGCGAAGGGGAACGGCACCGGAGCGAGAGGGGAGGGAGGAGAATCGAGCCACCGGCTCGGATTTGAGAGATGAGGCGCGACGGCGGTCGGCGACGACGCGAGGTGTCACGGCGGCAACGGCGGCTCGGGGAGAGGGTGGAGGAGAGGGCGACGGCCACAGCGGCGCCCGGGAGAGGGTTCTACGTGCTACCGGAAAGCCTAAACCGAGGAGAAAGGGGGAGACGGGTGGGAGGAGGAGGTTACCGCGGCGGGGCGGCAAGCTGGAGAAGAGGGCGACGGCGCGGGCGCGGCGCGGGGAAGGAGACGGCGCCCGGAGCTCCTTCGGGCGCCCTCGGCTGCGGCGGCGGGCGACGGGGGCGGCGGCGGCAGCGGGGAGAAAAGGGGGCGAGCTCGGGTGGAGGCGGCAATGGCGGCCGGGGGAGAGGGGATTTTATAGGGGGCGCTAGGTCGGTTTGGGGAGGGGGCGCGGAGGTCGGTTCGGCCGAGGGAAGGCGGTTCAAGGGCGCGGGGAGGGGACCAACGCAAGTGCTAGCGGCCAACGGCGGTGACGTCGGCGCCGGTCGAAAAAGAGAAAAGGGGGCAAAGAAAAAGGGGGTTTGCCCCCTTGCCGAAACGAGCAAGGCGCGCGGGGGAGAGAGAGGGGGAGGGGCGCGCGCTCGGCCCCTTGGCGGCACGCGCGCAGAGGCGGGGCCGGGAGCGGCGGTCGGTGGCGACGGAACGGGGCGTCGGCAGGGGAGAGCTCCGGGAGGGAGAGGGAAAAAGAACGGGAGAGCGGGGGAGAGAGAGCGCTGGCTCTCTCTCAGCTCGACGCGTGCGGGGCACGTGCGCGGCGCGCGCGGGCCGAGCGGCCTGGCACGGCCCAGCGGGGAGGGAGCGAGGCCGAAGGCTGGGGGACTGGGCCGCCGGCGGCCCAGGAGGGAAAGGGAGAAGGAAACAGGCCGAGAAGGGAAATCGGCCCGGGACAAAGGGAGGTAAAACAGACTTTTTCTGAGGAGTTGAATTTGGGAGGATTAGGACTCGGATTTGAAATCCGATTTCGCGGTTTTCTCCGGGATTGAACTGAGAGGGGAAACACGAGACCTTGGCACACGACAAGACTCAACCGAAGAGCAAACTTTCGCAAATAGAGTTTTTAGCAAATAGTTTTCCCGCTAACGCCGCGACAAAACGGGTGTTACACTCGAGGAGGCCGTCCATGGAAATTGCCTTTTTTTTTTCCTTTGGCTTACACACGGAGATGCAAATGGGTCAGCCTAGAAGTACCCATTGAATTTTCCATCTAATATGAACTAGAAAGTGGAGAAAAATACACTTTCAGTGGACTAGTGTGGGTCATGGGGTACTGGTACCTCGTGGGTACTCATAAGTGGATAAACTTTCATTCCTGCTCACCTAGGGGGGCTAGAAGCAACAAAATCTATTTCTTCCTACTCCCCCAAATTTTACAGATGACACATCATCAATCTTGATAATTCTTTAGAGAGCAACTACTATATGTCAAATAAAAAAATGTGTTCTTAGCACAAAGAACGTACTCTGAAAATTTTCCTTTTCCTGAGACTTGCCCATAGGACCAGCGGCAACAATCCATTTGTTTCCACCGCTTCTATTTTTCTTTTTCTTGAGACTTGCCCATAGAACCAGCGGCAACAATCCATTTGTTTCCACCGCTTCTATTTTTACACTTTAACACGTTATATTCGTTAGGCAACCTTTGTCAATTCCTTAGAACAACTACATAACAGTCAACTAATAAAATTGTGCCATCTCTCTCACTGCACACACAGCGGGCAACGAGACACACATGTAGTTACTAGCTATCAACAGTACCGAGACATAGTAGCTGGTAGCTAGCAATGGCATCCAGTGGCTCATGGAGGGGCTTGAGAAGGGGGAGTCAAGGTCGCCGCTCACTCAGGATGCACGTGTCACCGGACGATGACAACGACTTGCCAGAGCTTATCCTGCCCCTGACCCTGCACGGCCACCCCGCCGGCCACAACCAACCCGTCCTTTAGCGACGGATCCACGAAGAAATAGTAAGAAGGTCTGAACTACTGAATAAATTTAGTTGAGGCTTCGTGAAGGCTCCCACAGTCCTCACGCGAATAGTGGAGGCTTGAGCCGCCGCCGCTCCCATGTTGGATCCGCACCTACCGTCCTCATAAGAACTCAACTCCCCATAAAAGTAAAATGGCAATTAGAGCTTGAACATAAGGAGAGGTGATAGGTGAGATGGAAGGGTCCGCTCGCACTAAGCTTGAGTAGGCCATCCATGGAGGCGTTCAAGCTTCAAGGAGATACAGCTCGGGAGGCACGCCAATGGTGGGTGGCCCAAAGCAAGTGGGAAGCGCCAGCCAAGATAGAGCTTAGCCCGTGGGAGTTAGCAGCGGCCATGGCGGTTTCCAGCCTTTGGAGGCCAATTTGTGTAGTTAGCTATTTGTCTTACTAAGTTTTTTTCCTGGTCTTTATAAGATAGTGAGAGGTACGTGTCTAGTAGTGCTGATCATGGTACTACATACCTCCTAAATCCCGATTAGCACTAGAAATACCTCGACCTCATAATACCTTTCAAGAACCGAAAATTTCCCTTTTCCTACTGTTTCTGATTTTACACTAAACACATTATATTCATTCGGCAACCCTTGTTGGTTCCTTAGAAAAACTACATGACAGTCAACTAGTAAAATTGTGTACTCCACATAGAACATACTTGCCCACAATCTACAGCCGAAAAGAATTAATGGTCTCTCTAGATCGATGTACTGTATGGAAAATCATTTGCTTCATCATCTTTTTGTAAAGAAGTGGAAAACCAGAAGAGGGTGTATATATTCCAATGAATGCTTTCACTCATCATCAAGACCTGGTATATACAATAAGTTGACGTCGAACATAACTGGGCTGCTTGGAGGCACTCTTGGCCTTCCAGGAGCTGAAGTAAGGCCCTTCGGAAATGCTAGCTGTTCAGATCAAGAAAAGCACGAAAAATCAAATGATCACCCTCCTTTCAAATCTCTGTGCTAAGAGGAGAAAATGATGCCATAAAAATGGTTGCAATTTTCTGGCCCGAAATTTACCACGTTTTTCATTTTCTCTTGCATAGTTTTTGTTGGCATTGGGGAGTTTAGGCTACTTACCGGGCCAGGTATGTATAATCGACGTAGTCCTCCAACCTTCATTGACAATATCCCTTCATCAAGTCCCTTTATCACCTAATGTTTACCACCACAAATGGATGAGAGAAAATTAAATTGTTTTAAAACATTTTAGTTTGAAGGCGCATAGTGTGTTTTCCGAGAGGATAGTTTGGTTACTGACGGTAAAATCCCGGATTTTGGTTTTTGAATTCAAAATTTTTTATTCAAACTCTTGGCATGGCTAATGTGAAATATTGAAATATAAAAAAATGTACCATATATATTGTTCAAAGAAAATGTGTAGTACACATTAATTAATTAGTGTACCAAACATTTTCTTGCAGCATTATATATGGTATATTAATGTTTTATTAATAATATGAACTGCACATTTTTCATGTAGCATTATGTATGTTACATTAGTGTATTTCATATGCAATTTATACATTAGACATACCAAGAGTTTTACTTTGAAAACCAAAAACCAGACGTTAACCGGCATGTTCCAAAAACTTGTTATCAGCCTGTTACCATCAATTACTAGTTTATAATTAAAATATTTTGGATTCAATCTTTTCCTAGTAAAAAGTGGTAAGGGGTCGGTTACCCCTTTTTCAAAGGGACCAGTTGGTATTTTGTTCTGAAACTAATATTCAAAACCTTGGTTCCTACTCTTTAACATTTAAGTTTTAAATATTAATTCGAATTGTTCTGGGCTGGTATACCGATAGCCAGTTGGTGGATTAGGATCGGTAAGTACCGGTAACCAGCCAAGATTTTGATTCATGGTACAGACGTGATCAAATATATGAACTGTAGATGACTGTGAACCCTGGAGAAATAGTGGTAGCTACAATTTAAATCAGTTTGTAATTTTATTGCTCACATTTCAGTGGTAATATTTCACAACATAGGCTACCAAGTACCAACAGGAACATGTAGGGGGGAAAAAATACCTGTCCTGAACCAACACGGAATATGTAGGGCTGCCCCTTTTCCAGAGAACTGTATATAACACAAACAGAGAAGCAATTTTGAGCTTGCAACTTAAACTCGCCTATGTAAAAGATGGTCAGTTTAATTCCAGATGAATGGCAGGAATCAAAAGTTCTGTTTACACCTGTCAAATATCTGTCCATTCGGTACCATGGCAACATAATTTGCAGCAACCTAAATGGTAATCAATGAGAAAAAAAAAAGATTAAGAACATGATCATGAATATCTGCACTGTGTCATATGTAAGAAATCAAGTGAGCACCTGGAAACCAATGGGTGGACTTGGGCCTTCACCCACTTTGATATCCTTGTACTGAAGACCAGACTCTGTAGTCACCATGGGCACCTGGACATCATGATGAGTAAGTTGCTGAGATTAGCATGATTAGATGATTAATATTTACCAATCTCGTTGCTAAACATGATCATGTATTCATGCATAGTTCAAGCAGAGCTGAAATATATGTTCCTAACCACAAAACATAATCGATCACCCTGGCAAGAAATTGCAGGTAAATAAATTTGAAACAAAATCGATCAGAGTAAGTACATTTTCGAGCTCCTTCTCGCAGGCGGCGTCGCAGAGCTTGGGCTTCTCCTCGGGAGGCAGCCCGGCGGCGAGGGCATCATCAAATGCGGCCAGGCCGAGCGCGAGCGCCGACGCCCCCACGGCCACTCCAAGAACGCTCCTCCGGGTGGTGCTGGAACAGACCACGCCGCCGTCATCCACTCCGCGCTGCGGCGGCGCCGTTCCCGCCTCACCGGCGGCCTCGCACCTGCAGCAGCAGCAGCAGCAGCACCGCCGCGCCGCTGAACTCAGCACCCTGCTACCGCTGCTGCTCCTGAACGCCCTGCCGTCGCGAAACCACGACCTGGAGGAAGGGGCCGAGGGGAGGAGGAGCGGCGAGGCGGCGGCGGAGGAGGGAGCGGGTGCAGCAGCCATGGTGAGAGGAAGGCGTTGGTAGGTACGGATCAGGAGACGGGGGAGAGAGAGGAAGGAGACGAAGACGATGCGATGCGAGAGTGGATAGCGCGACGCATGCACCACTCGCTGCGTCCCAAACTGAAATGAAATCTTCCGGGTGGTCCACGTGTCACACGTAAACCACTTCACTATCCTGGCTGGCTTGGCGAAATTTTCACCGTCGTCGTAGAAGAAAAGAGAGCAGAATTATTTAACCGTGACAATTGACACGCACTGTACATTTACGACATTTACCTCCACGAGGTTAATTTGGAGAGAAAATTGACGTGCAAACCTTTTGCGCGTTTGTGAAAAAAAGTGCGTTTGTGAAAAAAAGTTAACTCCTTGCCGTTTGCTTGCTTTGTTGTCACAGCCACAGGCAGCGGCGGCGGCTGTAGCAGCTAGGCCGTCGGCATGAACTCACTGCCGTGCTCCTCGTCCTGAACGCATTGGCATTGCCATCGCCGTTGCCGAGAGGAAAGGAAACGATGAGGTGGAGAGGAAGAAGATGCATTTCTTTGTTCTGTATTATATACTATGTTCAAGAACAAACATTATCACAGTCTGAAGTTCTGAACTCTGAAGATGTGTTTATCAATTCAGAACAAATACAGTAAAAATTCTGAAGATTTGCGTGTATTCAATTGTTGTCACTGTGACTCTGTGGCATTGGAACAAATCTTGCAGTGGCAGCAAGCCGAGCCAGCCAGTTTCTACTTTTGATAATAACATGTGTCAACTGTCAGGCAGAAAACATATGGTCAGAGAGAATAAAAACTGAACTGCATACATTGCAAATTTGCGATTATACAGCTCTACTGGCAGTGACATATGGGTTGATGCGATCACACAAACTATTCGAATCGCCAAATGTTAGTAAATAGTAGTGGAAGGCTCTTCCAAGTGATAGCAAGTGATGACGGACTCCTGACGGCGTGCTGCCAATGAAGTGTCTCTCCCTGCCATCATCCTGCTGATATTGAGCTTCATCTCAACTGCAGCAATGAAGCGGTTGTGTATGTTGTCGATGAACTGAAAGTCTGAAAGTAGGATCTCCTGGAACTGGAAGCTCCACTGAATATGAAGGTGGTTGAAACGACGGAAAATCCAAATGCAAATCCCAACAGGGTAAACAGGTATGTCACCGTGTCAAAGTTCTCACGATGTTTCTGGCAGCTTCTGTAAATTGGAGGTCCACAGAGATTTTCATTTCCCAAATAAGAGTCTCCTTCGAAAGTCTCAAGTTGATTTCCCCATGGTATCTTTCCTGATAGGTGGTTGTAGGATAGATTCAGAAAGCTCAAAAATTCAAGTGATGCCAAGCTCTGAGGAATTGGGCCTGATAGATCATTCCAAGAGAGATCAAGTGCTACTAACATGGCCAGATTTCCAATCCCTTCAGTAATACTTCCTTCAATGCGATTCCTTGATAGATTTAAGGACGCTAGTCTGTAAAGATTTCCTATTTCACTGGGTATCTCTCCGGTTAAATGGTTCTCTGAAAGATCTATACTGGTAAGGAGGAATGATATGCTGAAAGTAAATCTATAACCTTTGAACGTTGCCTGTAAGGTATCTTTGTACATAGAAAAGTAAACGCCCCCAACGCCATAAACCATGAATTGGGAAAAAGGCGATGAATCCCATTCTAGATTTTGTGAGAGCAAGGACGTTAGTTTTCCCAGAGAACGTGGTATGGGGCCAGAGAGTTTGTTGTTACTAAGATCCAGATATTGAAGGGCATGAAGTTGGGATAATTCTTCAGGTATTTCACCGGAAAACTGATTTGACCCTAAAATCAGAAGTAGCATAGTTTGTAGGCCATTGCCTATCCATGTTGGTATGTATCCTGACAAATTATTCTCTCCAACGTCAAGGACTAACAATCTTTTACATGACTGCAATGAGGTGGGCAATAGTCCAGATAAGTTGTTCTTGCTGAGATGCAATGCTGTAAGGGAACTTAGAGAGCCCATAGTGGATGGTATTTCACCCCAAAAATTATTGCTGGAAAAGTCTATGACATACATATTGGAATTCATACGCCAACAGTTTGGAAGTTCCCCTGAAAGGTTGTTATTGGATAGGTCAATCAGTTCCACTGATACCATGTCACATAGATATGCCGGGACTACTCCACTAAGAAAATTATGTGAGAGCGACAGGTATTGCAATTCTTTGTTTGCAAAGCTTTGTGGAAGTGATCCAGACAAGTTATTGTGGGATAGATCCAGAACTCGAACACTATTTGGCATATCAGGGATGTATCCCTCAAGTTGATTATGCCTAATATTCAGAGTTGTCAGCATTTTTGATCTCTCCAAACTTGCAGGCAACTCACCAGTTATGTCGTTCATTGAGATATTTAAGCTAGCCATTGACGAAGAGAAGTTCCAGATCCAATAAGGTAATGCACCCCTGATGCCTGCACTGCCAAGATCAATCATCTTGATTTTGGTTTGTGATTGGAGCCAGGTTGGAAAGTTTGGCCCTACCAGGCAATCATGCAGTCCTAGCTTTGTGAGCTGAAAGGGTGGCAACCAGCCATGCTCAACTACAATCCTGAAGGAATTTGATGCTAAAACTAAAGTATCCAATCTTGATAAACTGGCAAAGTGGAGTTCTGATAATTCACCGCTAAGTTTATTGAAGGAAATATCCAAGTATGTCAAGTTCGATAGCCTGCCAGTACTTGTTGGTACAACTCCGGATAGTGAATTCTCACTGAGATCAAGAACTTCTAGACTTGCCATGTGCTCAAGCCAGCCAGATAGTTGTCCAGTTAATTTGTTATAAGCAAGGTTAAGGATCTGCAACTTCTTCATGCAGGGAAACATGCTCTTTGCTGCTTCTGTGAGATTCCCTGACAAAATGTTTCTAGAAAGATCTATGTGAACTAAGTTGCATAATCTGCTCATTGACCGTGGTATTGCTCCATTCAGCTTGTTGTTCCCTAGTCCAATAAACTGTAGCGATGCCAGTTTCCCTAGCCCATCAGGAATCCTGCCTGAAAGCTCACAACTAGACAGGTCCAACTCTGAAAGGGCAGATAGATTCCAAATCCAATCTGGCAAGGAAGAATTCAGTTCATTATTCTTGAGATCAATTAATTTAAGGGCAGTGAAGTTGATCTGAGAAAGAGAACTGAGATTGGTGGCAGGAAGGCTTGCATCATTCAAGTGAAGCACTTCGATTGAACAAAGCATATTCACAGCCTGCAGCCAATCCACAGAAGCAGCAAGATACAACCAACTAAGGTCGAGATACCTCAGGGAAGTTAACTTTGCAACCCACTGGAAACTGTCCACAGTGATCACATGAGAACCAGATGAGCTCAGATCAAGATAGCTGAGCCTTGACAAGTTGCCAAGGTGAGGAGGAACTGTCCCACCAAAACCAGCATGCGAAAGATCAAGATACCCCAACATCTTGAAAGAGCCTATGAATTCGGGGATGGGCACCCCACCAAAGTCACTTCGACTCAGGTTGAGGTACATCAATCTGGTTAAACCAGCCAAAGATGGATTTATCTGACCACTGAGTGTGTACTTGCCAAGGTCCAGCTTGATGACATGGCCAGTCTTCTTGCTGCAGCTCACACCGCTCCAGCTGCAACAGTTCTCGCCATGCCATGAGTGCAGCCTCCCATCAGGATCCTTGATACTGGTGTTGAAGGCAACCAAAGCATCCCTCTCTGTGGCGATGCACGCAGCTATCTCCCTGAAATTGATGATTAAGCACAAAAGAGCCAAAGCTATAAGCAATCCATTCATCATATTTCCCATGTTTTTGGACAAAACTGCCAGTTATTGGTGGTAGAATAGAGAATATAGGTCTACACAGTTATTACCTCTAATTGGACTAATCAAAGTACTGAGATGAAGACTTGACCTCTAGTCTTCACTCCTAGCCTAGTCATTTTCTGCACTTCTAGTCGTCCGAAGAATTTTCTTCCTGTGCATTAGCTGCAGTTTGCAGTAGCTATCCTTTTTTCCTTGACGGTCAGGGAACTGCTAGTGGCGGACAAATTTTCATGCGAACAAAGAACAAAAAGGGTGTACACAGTCATGAAGGAAGCTGTTTGTCTGAGATCAAAGCAATAGCACCTGCACAGTTTGCAGATTACAAATCTCATTATTATAAGAATTCACCTGAGCAAGGCCTATTTTGTGGACTTGTGGTCGATCTGCTCAGGTTCAAATCTTAGGATTGGCTAGGATGCCCAAACACACAGATGCTACTAGAGATCATGTCCAATCTTCAGATAAAAGGGCAAGGTTTTTCATGGCTGCAGTATGAATTTGTGGTTGGGGGATGTTTAGTGGAGAATTTACTTGTTTTCCCCAGTACTAACATAAACTCAAAAAAATTCTAGAGCATATGGACTGCATGGTTGTCTTAGACAATGAGGCTGCTACAGTATTGTTCGTGTCTTTCAAGCCTCTGAATCTCCATTTGCTTTTACACTTGGGATAACAAATTGCTCTCTTTTTTTTCCAGGAAATATCCATCTGGTTCATTCATATCTATTGGCACTGAAATTTCTGCTCTAAGTACTGCATTTGAGTCTGACTAATATGCTTCAGCAACTGTACATTTCACTGAAACAAAAACCAATTCTCCTGCTACCACACTACAAGGGAAGTGAACTAAAAGGATGGCACTAATGAATTTAATTTACCGCCGGAATAAGCGTCCCTCTGGATGCACAGTAGTTCGCAAACAGTAAATCGTGCAGCTAAGTTTTTTTTTTCCGGTAAAAAATGTGCAAAACTTGAAGAGAATGCATGATTCACTCAACATCAAAACCTTGGTACTTTGAGAGGAAGAAACCTGTGCAACCGCAAACCTGCAATCCGCACTCCCAAACCCCTAGGAGCTTACCTCGCAGCGGGAGACCACTCCACGCTCCGCCGCCGGCCAGCAAGCCGCCAAAGCGAGCAGGCAGCATGGTGTTGAAGACCATGCCAGGTTACGAGTTACGACCAGTTGCCCCTTGGCGAGGAGGAGGCCGGAGGACGGAGCCCACGGTCGGAAGCGGCGGTTTGGTTGAGGGAGCTTCATGTGAGGGTACCTGCTGCGGCGGTGACGGTGGAGCTACGCCGGGGAGGCGGCCGCCGGCGGCAGATAGAGGAGCCCTCGCCTTATTCGATATTGGGCTTTCCATTCATGGGCCTTCAAGTTTAGCGGTTTCACTTTTGGGCCATAATTTAATATGGGCCGAAGTAGCATACAGGCTTCACCAGGCGAAGTCATGGGCCGTGTCACATATTAGTTTAACATGAATTTTGCAATCAACTCGTTTGTTTTTTGGGTGCCAGGATTGCGTTCAAATTACTTATTTAAGTTCGTTTATTTTTTGCCAGGATTAATCAACTCGATTTCTGTCCAAGTTCGTCTCTAGTGACCCATGGTGATCATCGTGGAGACCAGAGTTCATGCTGAGTGGGACAAAAATTCTTCAGTTTGTTAGTCACTGACACAAAAATTCTTCAGTTTCCCAGTATACTGAGCAAGTGTAGACGCATGCAGAGAGTTTTTCAGCCTGTGCTGCTTCCCGGAACCCCAGCAACCATGAATTTCAAAGTCCAATCCACGGCCAAGGACAGCAGCCTGTCGCCATGCGGATACGGAAGCCATAGAATTCAACAACGCACTCCTACTTGATTGACCATAACAGTGAAGAATATATACTCACCTTTTGACCCGTCCAACACAGTTGATGTCATATGCTAACAGTGTGCTACTTTGTTCTTTTCTTTCAAAAAGGAAGCTTACTTGAACCTTGCTGGTACAGATTACAGAATGATTAGCAGATAAACACAGTACGGCAAACATGAGCTTTTTTAGTCTGATATACGAGCTTTCGTAGAACCGATTCAGACACGCTCTCGTTTCGGCTTTTTTGGTATTATCTCTTGCATGACAAAAACATTGATAAATGTCCAAGTGATTACACAATCACATGGAATTTTTTTTAAAAAAAACAAGGATTTAGCATGCGTTTTCCAAGTCCAATTTCTTGACTTCCACCGTTGACAGGTTTGCTCCCAAATCTGCACGGGTCAATGCTTTCTCCCCACAAGTTTTGCTCTTCCCTTTCCAAATCCATGGCTCCAGTGCTCCACACAATCTCTCCACCAACTCATTTCGATATTTTTCTACTGAACACATGCGTCAACTGCTTTAGCCAACACGCCATCAAAATGCTTACAAATCAAACCGCCTCTCGAACCATATATATAGAGCAGATCAGCAGAGCGCCAACCAAAGTGTTTTTCAGAGAAAATTGCAGAGTTCAGTTTGGTGTTGGCTCTCTTGTCTCGTCCTCTGAATCTCTCTGGACTTTCTGATGGGTTCGTCGAGGAGACAGGCTCTTGCTGTGTTCATGCTCGTCGCCGCCGTGGTGGTCATGGCGGACGCGGCGAGGCCGGCGCCGGCGGAGGCGGAGCCGCGGCTGGTGGACTGCGGCGAGGTGGGATACGAGTCGATGGTGTACCCGGCGGTGGTGGAGAAGGCCAAGGAGACGGTCGAGCTGTTGCTGGCGAGGTTGCCGGCCGGACCAAGCCCCAAGGGACCCGGCCACTGACGATCATTGTGATTACGGGTTTTTTCCCCCCTTTTTGTTCATTGTTTGATTTCTCAGAAAGAGAGAAAAAAAATATTCTTTTTACCTGTATGATGATATCAGTAATAAGACTACTGATTGATGTAATTAGACAGTGAATTACTGACTAGTACAAAAGTTGCAATTTTTTAATATGGCTGCTGTCTTGTACTCATGTGTTGTGTGTTCTTGCCCATTCGGAAGAATCACCAACGAAAACTTTAGCTGTTTCCCATGCCTCGAACATATCAAAATATCGAGAGAGTCAAAGTCTAGAACTGATTCATTCAATTGGGGCCAGAGGTTTAAACAATAACTAGTGATCAAAAGTGGAGAAAAAAATGGAAGACAGGTGACAAAAAAATTATAAAAATTTGCCCCCACGCAGGATCGAACTACGGACCTTCAGTTTACAAGACTGACGCTCTACCACTGAGCTATAGGGGCGCTTCTTGTTGGATGATTGTGTCCTTTCAATTAATCTATTTTTGTATCGGCAATATGCACAATTTGTTGAATGGAATCTCTCCGTAGCTTGAATTGCATAAAGTTATTCTTTTTAAAAGATAAAACGAAATGCATAGATATACGGTCAGGTATGGTCATGTGACTTTCCTGCTGCATTGTTTTCTTGAAACTTCGTTTATGGTACTAATTTCCAGGACGACATGTTACTCATGGCGCTTATTCTGTCATTTGCAGTACGGATCTAATTTTTGCACACGTAGTAATTAGATGAACTCATGAACAATGCGATTATGCGATTGCTTACCAATAGTGTTTTGATTATCTCTCTCCGGATTAATATCCAAACGACTTAACCTGACACAGACTCGGAGTCGGACTGAGTCCGATTTCCACACGAGTTCGCGCCTCTGGTAAAACCTAAATTCAGACGCTGGCGCTGATGAGAGCTCAAGCAATTCGCAAGCGCATTGTCATCGACATCGATCCATCTGAGTGCATTGCACTTGCTCATCCGATTCCGTGCGCCGCCGCCGCCGTAGCTCGCTCAGCTTCATCGGTGTTCTGTGATTCTGTCGCCACCGGCGGCCAGCCATGGCGTCCCTGTACTCTCCGCAGCTGACGAGGTGGCCCGTGGCGACGGCCGGCGGCGTCGTGCGCGACTGCGTGGAGTACGACGGGAAGCCGCTCTTCTTCTCGCGCGAGGATTGCCGCCGCCTCGTCCCCGACGACACGCGCGAGTGCCTGGAGATTGCCGGCAAGGTGTTCCCGCTGATGGAGGAGAGGATGGTGCCGGTGCTCCAGGACGGCGGCGCCGTCCGCAAGGCGGTGCGGTGCGTGGAGTACGTCGACGACGACGGGGCCGTGCTGCTGCTCACGGTGACGGAGGGGAAGGAGAAGGAGGTGGCGGAGGTGGACGCGCGCGACGGCGGCGAGGTGCGGGTGGTCGGGTGCGGCGCGTACTACGACGGCGAGAGCGACACGGTGCAACACGTAGGGGACGTGGAGGGCGCGCGTGAGGCGTACGTGCTGCTCGTCTCCGTCCGCGAGGAGCTCAACCGCATCGTTCGCATCAAGAGACTCAACTGATCATTCTAATTCTTCTATAGGAAACAAAATTCCGATGATGTACACCATTACTAGTGATCATAGATTTTAGCAATGGGATCAATTTTGTGTATTTGGGTTCTGCTTGATATGGAATTTGTAATAAGTTTTGTGCATCGAAGCCCTCTGTTATTCTGGGTTCTGAACAATGACAGTTCAAATTAACTTCGAAGTTTGAACTCCATAGTGAAATCGTTGTAGTAGTTACAATGCAAGCATATATATACCATGCTGCAACATGCTTCTTTTACCAGATACACATGAAAATTATAATATTTGATTAAAAAACCCACAAAGTCAAATTGTACGAATATTTGTATATATCAGATACAAATATTTTAAGAATAATACATACTCAAAAGGTTTTGGAATTTTGTTTACAATGTATCCATTAATCCATAGTTCCATACTCAAAAGAGCGGCAACTTACTCTGTCACTGTCACTGCTCGTCCCGCTCGCGGCGGCTCTGCGTCTGCCGCTTCCAGCTCCAGCCGCCGCTCCGGCTGGCCGGCCTGCTGCGCGTGCCGGTAGATCGCCGGCGGCCCGGTGGTGCCGCCGGGGCCCCACATCTCGATGTCGTCGTCGTCGTCGACGTCGGTGGTCGTCGGGCTGTGGTGGTGGTGGTGGTGGTGGTGGTGCGCCGCTCCGGCGACGTTGTGGACAAGGCAACGCGCCACGGCGCAGATGAGCAGCCTCGCCGCGACGACGATGGCGACGACGATGACCACCGCCAGGAAGTAGTCCAGCGCCGACCGGCGCACGTGCTGGCATTCGGCAACGCTGATGCAAACCATTGCTTGCTTGCTGCTTGTGCGTGCAGAAGTATATGCGAGAAGTTGCAGGGACAGTGAACTAGCTGGTCATATATATTTTGGCCGTGTGAAGAAAAGTTGGAGAAGATTTGGATTCGTTACTTGGCTTGGCAAGAGGATAGAGATGTTTGAATCTGTACCTTCCTTGGGGCTTTTGGGATCTAGTCGCATTTCAGACAGCGATTGTTCAATGGCTTTTCAGTATGTCTTTCTGGGAATGGATCGGCCTCAACTTTTAAACGTTTAGTACAGGTGATCGACGGAGAAGCTATGATTTTCTTCATCGATTACGACTTACATGCAATCACAACATAGGAGTTTTATTCCCAGTCTTATTCATACAACAGAATACAGCTGAATTTTGCTTTTACCACGATTCATTTATACAAAGGCAAACAGCCTCCGTCTTACAAAATGTCAAAACTTCCACGTAAAGAATACACCACAAAGTACCCTGTACCATCAGTTGCTAACTTGCTATCTATATCTCATTCCTTGATCCTTAGGCGTTCAAAAAGCCCACCAAAGGTAAATCCAGCTATGTATGCGAAGCCGCCATTACTGTAGTTTGTCCAATGTAAGAAATCTACCATGAAGCTCAAAACCAGCAAACAGTATAGTTTGTTCCAACTCTATCACTGTAATGTACGATCATTCGATCAATCGATGATTAGATGCAGGTAGAGATCAGTGATCTACGGACTGAAGGAGAAGGCAGCTTCACCTCTTCTCCGACCTGATGGGATGCGACGGATTCAGATCCACCGTGCCGAGGCGGCGGCGGCACCCAGATCCACCGTAGGTACTCGCGCCGCCCCATCTCCAGATCGATCCCTCCCTCCATCTCTCTCGCCTTGGATTATTGGATTGGATTCTGCAGATTTTTCTCGCCATCACCAAGTTTATAATAATCTGAGTCGAGGCGGACTCAAACGACTCCATCCGATTCCGATTCACACAAAACCTTTCAGGCCGCCGCTCCAATAAGTTTTTCGATCGGAATTGTGCTTGCAGTAATAATTCATACTAGCAAACGAGATGTGATTTTCCTCGAGGAATAATATTAATATTTTTCATACGTACGTATCCACCATTCATTTACACAAAGGCAAAACCGCCTCGACCTACAAAATGTGTCCTTTTTTTTAAAACCGATCGTCCTACCAAATGTCAAAACTTTCACATAGAGGACATACCAGCAGTACCATCTATCTATCCCATTCCTTGGGCGTTCAAATAGTCTTCAGCAAATGCAAATCCAGCGGTATGTGAGGGCGCCATCGTTGTAGTTTGTCGAATGGAAGAAAGCGTCATGGAGCTCAATGAATCCCACTAAAACAAGTTGCACATCTGAAGCACCACATATGCCTTTGGCAGGAAATGTCAACAACTTGATCCAGTTCCATTACTTGTGGTAAACTTCGATTGGGCGGTCAAAACCAGTAACAGCACCCACCAGTTTGTCCGTAACCACCTCTACCGACCTGAATCCGATCTGCAAGGAACAATGCATGGTGAGGCAAAAATTCCGTTGCTGGGGCCAAGAACTGAACACAGAATTCGTGGCTGACATAGAACATACCTTGTCTAGAAGTATCTCCCGGAATTTATCTGGATGTATTAGGATGGTATTGAAGTTCTCTTTGGCAACCTGAAAGATAGAACACAAAAAAGAGTGAGATGTTGCAACTTTGCTCATAAAAAAAAAGATGGTCAGCCCGGCGATAAAAAAGAAAGATGGTCATGGAAGAATCAAATGTCTTCATGATGACCAAGATATCTGCCAGTATGTTCATTCTAGTATTCTAAAGATTGAAATAATAGGGGTTAAGAAAGCAGGTCCAGCAATTGCTGAGACTCCAACATACTGACAATAATGCCCAGCAAGCAATTAAAACCAGAACTGCAACTATAGCTTTTACACAAGCAATGGGCTGGAAGTAAAATAACTCTAGCCATCAAAGACTGATACAGAAACACAGCTAGCATATCAAACTTCAATGCTGTCCAGAAAACAATCAACTGGTGCCAGGGATCAGTCTGGCATTGGAGAAAATGATACCTCTGAAACCAATCTGTTTCTCCTATATGAGGTCCAAGGTTGAGGCTCCATAATAAAAACTCCTCCCTGAAACCAAGAGAAGCCAATGGAAATATAGTTTCTTAATTTTTTTCATCTTATCATTGACATGTAATTTGCCGAAGCACAGGAAACATAAAGACAGATAGATACCGGCCTAAGAAGTCTCCAGATCTTCACAAATAAAGTAATTATGCCATCGTCACCCCAGTTCAGGTGGATCCATTTGGTCACACTCAAACTGCATGAGAATAAAAGCACATAACAAAATAAGTGTCAACATGACATCCAATGTGGGTAATGCTGGTAGTTTTCACAAAATCTATATGTTGCAATATAGGAATGACAAAATGGCTATAGTATTAATAACAGCAGAAAATCTGTGACATCTATATTATAACTTACCAAACAATTGTATCATACTGTTCTGAACTTTTACTTATGCTGTCCACAAAATTCTCGCGACGAAAAGAAACAACTTTAAAAATATCATCATGATTGCCATTAGAAATATCCCCATTTGATATCTCAGGTGCCACTTTTTCCGGACAGCTTTCAGATGGTGAATCTGATGACTTATGAACTATAGTGTTTTCTACAGCCACCTTATCCAGTCGAGACATCCTTCTTAAATTCCAGTTAGCAGTTTCAATCAAACCTAACAGGACAGATCAGGATAAGTATAGCACGAAAATAGCTTAACAAATGAATAACAGTACATTTGTTTAGGGAAGACATCAAACATTAGTTACGTACAAATGTTGTTCAAGCATTGTTAGTAATATTTACGAGGCATCTATCAAATATTTATTATTCACTAATTCAAGACCATGCAACTACTGCAGCTGACATGTACTGCACATCCAAATTCCCATCATGCATGCCCACACCTTCATCAACACCATCTACACAGAGCCTCACCATTATACATGTTCAAAGAGTAAAAGAGAAAAAACATTTGGGCAAACAGGAGCATAGGACACAGCCATCCGATTTCGAAGGGTGTGGGCATCAGAAGAATTTTATACCTTCCAATAAATAGATACCATAACCAATAATGCCCCCACTGTAACTCACTAGTTTCGACCTGCAGCCACAAAATTATTGCACACCTCAAAGCATTGTCTCTATACTGATTATCAAGCAATTAAAAAAAAGCTAGCCTAGACAATTATGTGAATCAGCTCTGCTAACAGAACAAAATGTCCAAATAGATATCTTGTATCATTTGGCAATAAAGAACATGTCTGGTCTATATAACAGGGACACCACACACATAAAAAGTATCCATGAAACATTTACATTAATCTGGTACTTAAATTGCTGGTACGGTGCATTTAAGTATTTAATTAAAGTACCAACACATGCAATCAGAAAAAGTAAGTTCATTAGAATTTAGAATAATCAAACCTGAGTCAATATCAACTCCAAGAATGCTTTGGCATTTAAATTTCACCGCTGCACAGGGTTCACAAGTAAAAATGAGAAACCATGCCAGTAATAAAATTTAACAAATATTGGAATATAAAGAGTCTTAAAGTAACATATCAATAGGTCAAAAAATATATCTAGTAGATAGTTAAACTTTAAATACTGTCTCAGCTAACATTGATAGAACATTCTCTATTCTATTTATAGGAGGTATAAAAATGTAACTGTACCATTGTACAATCGTACAGTTCTGATAACTAGAACCAAAACTGAAACAAGAGCTTGCATTTGTGGAATATTAGATAGATCATTCTTTTTAACAAATGAACTAGACAGATCATCAACAAAACAAGATAGAACCTAAATACTGCACCCAGAAGACTTACCTAGACCAATCGTAACCAAACCCTGGTTGCATCCAATATCAAGACAATCCTTGCTTTCGAACCACTCTCTCTTAAATATCTTGAGACGAGGATCTTCACCAACATTACGGTCGATCTGTAGAACATTAGAAGAAAACATATGGCTGTCAGCTAATAGAAGCTAAGAGAACTGCTACAGGCAGCACTGGAAGTAGAATGTCAAATAAAACCTCGCTCCCTCCTTGTCCGAAGAAATCTACATTATACTTTGGCATTGGCAAATTTTACGGAAACAATGAGATCTATCTAGGCTCCCTGATACTTCACTCCTTCCTTCGCCACCAGGTGTAGTATAATATGCAGGGCATGGGAGAACTTTCGGATTATCAATTGTCTATGCAGTCAAAGTAAATGAGACAATATTGTTTTCCAGAAATAGTGAAATTTGTTGCTCACTGGCATACCCAACACAATTATGTGGTGATAAAAACAAAATGATGAGCTAACGCAAAGGAGTTAAAACAACGATTTTAATATTTATATGCTCCCAATAAATAGTACCTAAACTACCTATATTAGTGTACTGCAAAGTGCAAACTACAATCGATCAGAAATGACACTGACGTCTGCACCTAAATGCAAATCTCCTCAGTAGTTTGACACGCACAAGGCCTCGCAAAAACTGCACACTCCTAAAGTAAAGTCAAAGTGCACATCAATTCCGCATTCGATCAGAACTATTTCGTCAAACAGCTTTCTCAAAAAAAAAAAATCGCCAGGCCCCAACTGATCTCAATTAAGCGTCCCAATCTCATGAACCACCCTAATCCGACGAACACCGCGACCATCAATGAGGCGTTTGGTCGAACAGTTGGTGGTCATACACATCCATGAGCTCTAAGAGACGCGACAGGGGAGGGGCGTGGGTTTCACTCACCCGGTAGCCGTAGTAGTTCCTGTAGTTGCCGTAGATGAACACCTCCTTCTTCTTCCGCTTCTGACCCTGACCCCCGTAGCCGCCTCCGCCGCCGCCGCTTCCTCCTCTTTCTCCCCGCCAGTTGCTCTGTTTCCGCTTCGCCTCCCCTTTAGCACCCTTGGCCTCCGATGGCCGTGGCGCCGCTTCCTCCGGCGCGGTGGTGGTGGCCATGCTCGGAGAAGGGACGCCTCTCTCCGCCCCCGCCGCCGCCGCCGCCGCGCGGTTCGTGCTGGAGCTGAAACGCAAGGGGAACAGCGCGGGACGAGGCGGCGGAAGGGAACGAAACCCTCGCGGCTTGCGGCGCCGCCGACTTAAGAAGAAGAAGAAGTTCAGAAAAAACCCTTCCATAGAGAGAGATTCAGTTAGGCCCATCAATATTTGGGCCGTTATCGATGGTAGAGATCGAGTTCGGCCCATTTTAACTTTGCTTCTGTTAGGCCCACGGTGCTCGCCCTATAGACCAACTTCAGAAGAGTTTGGTCGCATTCGGTCGGTGAAATAGCCTGCAAGATTTTACAAGTGAGAGGAATTGATTAACAAAGGGGGGCCATTGGTTTTGCTTCATATATACGATTTGTTCCAACTTGCTGATAGGATATCATGTCATTCGATTCAACTCCTCTGACATAAAGTGAAAGAAACATGGATCCCTAATAGGTGAAGCCCACCATCATAGACCTATACTGTGGCACATGTCCCTCTGACGCACGTCACAGGAGCCTCACCCCATGTCATCCTTAGGTATCAGTAGTGGATATATGCTCAGTTGAGAAAATATTGTTGTTCTTATCCTGACAAGTGTTTTTCTGAACATTATGTCACAACATGATACTGTATGTTGATGATTGTATACACTATACATGTAGTGGTGGAGGAAAAAAATCTCAACATTAGGACTCAATTAATGTAATTACCATGCATAAGTTTATTTTTTTCTTCTAATTTTTTTAAATAAGGAAGTGTTATTTCAATTGGTATTTAGAGTCAGGAGTATGGCTTTAGCCCTAGCTGTCCTACTCCTATTTCGTCCCGTATGCAAGCTAGAGTGCTCATTGTTTTCTGCAAGCCCTGATGATCCCGACATTTTCGAGTTTTACTTAATTGCATACTCCAACATCAGAGTGGGCACAACTTCAGTATTGTGGGCAGCAGTAAGCTTGGACAGCTCTACAACCAACCTAATGTCATCACTAAGGCTGGCTTGGCCTTAGAGATTTTACCAGGTTGTCTTACTCATTTACAATATGCAGATGACATTGTGATATTCATGCCCTTTGTGGAGAAAGAGATTATAACAACCAAATTTTTGCTCTATTGCTTTGAAGAGATGGCTGGTATGAAAATCAACTACCATAAAAGTGAGGTGTTTACAATTGGGATGGAGTCTACTGAGACACAAAGAGTTGCTCAAATGCTGAATTGCCTTGTTGGGACCTTTCCTATGAAGTATCTAGGACTGCCGATTAGCCCAGACAAGATACTTAACCCAGAGTTGAATTTCTTGGGACAGAATATAGAGAAAAGACTGGGTACCTAGAATGCATGCAACTTATCTCATGCTGGGAGAGCTGTCCAAATAAATGCTTGTCTCTCATCAATTCCCTCAAATACTATGGGCTTCTATCAGCTGCCAAAAAGTGTGCAGTATAAATTTGATTCAATTAGAGGTAGATACTATTGGGCTGGCAATAAACTTAGAGGAAAATACAACATGGTGAAATGGGCTGATATATGGCTTTCCCAAAAGATTTTGGTGGGCTAGGTTTTACTGAGACTAGAGCTATGAACATTGCCTTGCTTGCTAAATGGATCTTTAAAATAGAATCAAATGACCAGAGCCTTTGTACTATCTACTTAGGAAAAAGTACCTCCAAGAAGGAAGGGTCTTTCAATGCAAAGAGCTAAGGGTTTCCCAATTCGAGAGAGGTGTGCTCAACACTAGAAAGTGGTTGTGCTTAGGGTTAGAGTGGCAATTGGGTGAGGGAATTCATATTTATTTATGGCTGGATGTCTGGCTGAATGTCTGGCTCCACTCAGGAGGGAAGAGAATACTTTACATTTAGAAGATCATTTGGGCCAAGAGAAGTTTCAGAGTGGCAGGAACTTGGGAATCTGATTGACAGTCTAGAAATAAAAAATGAGCCAGACATCCTGAAATGGGGCTTAAAGGAGAAAAAAAACTTTTACAACAAAATCCATGTATAGGGCTTTAACCTTCAGAGGGGTGCGAGATGAAGAGATGCAAAGAATCTAGGATGCTTCATGTCCAATGAAGATCAAGCACTTCATTTGGCTTGCTAGAAAGGATAGAAATCAATCTGCAGAGCAATTATTGAAAAAAAGGCTAGGAGGGCTCAGCCTTATGTCAACTCTGTGGCGAAGTAGAGACGACCAATCACATTATGTTTAGATGCCCTATGGCGGTTTTTATTTGGTGTGTGTGCAGAGATACTTTGAAATGGGTTCGCATTCCTTCTAATTTTGATGACTTTTTCCTCCTAGCTGACATAAGAGCCGATTCTAAACATAGAACTGTAAAATTTGCTCTATTAGCTACAATTTGCTGGACCCTGTGGATCACAAGGAACAATATGGTTTTCAGAGAGAAGCTTGTTTATTCCCCACTAATGATCCCTTTTCAAATTATTTCTTTCCTTTCACAGTGGAGGCCCCTTCATCGCCCTGAGGAAAAAACCGAATTGAAGGCGCTGATGAGGAAGTTGAGAGAAGTCTGTACTGTCCTGCGACCACCTAGGGCAGGGGTGGGTTGATAGTTGATACCAGCAAGACGCCTGAAGTGACACAGTTTCCTTAGCCCCCAGGAGTTGTTTCTTTTGCAGTCATGTTTTAGCTTTTTCTTAGTGTTTGTTCCAGTCAGTGTCTCCCCTAGTCTGTTTTGTGAGTGGTACTTTTGCTGCCATCCTAGTTGATCGAGGTGTGATCAAGCTAGGTTGTCTCATGCTCCTTAGTACTTGCTGTAAAGCTGGCAACCCTATCGAACAACCTTGCCTTTCGATGGCTTTCCATATAAGCCGGGTCCTTGAGACCTTTCTCTAAAAAAAAATAGAAACTTCAGGGAGAGTGTTCACCATTAGCCAACCCTCCTCCAATGCTCCTTTCCACTGTGCAAATGCCTGCAAGGATCAGTGTGTTGGATGCCTGTGTGTTGTTCGATTATCCCCTTTGCATGCATGTTGCACCTTCTTCTGGTAGGCGAGGCCATCAGTTGAATCAAACATCACCATTGGAGCAATCAAACATCACCATTGGAGGCTAGAGCTATAGTCTAGTTTCCTGTTTGTAAAGAAACTGAAGAACGTTCGTGACTGACGGGGGTCGGAGAATAAAACTCTGAACCCTACCGGTGACTGACCTGATTGCATGTCGTGCCTTCTTGTCTTGTTCAGAAAGGCCAAACGACCAGTTGATCAACCATCAGATCAGACCTTTTAGACAGAGCCTCAAATGAGGACACAACGTCGGGGACGTTGTCAATCCTCCCCAGAACTCTGGGACTAGGTTTTCACATAAAAGAAAGAGAAAGAAGTCAGCACGACAACGCTTCCAAGGAGGGAAACGACGCCCATAGTCATTGCCATCACCAGCACCTACCAAAACTAGGGCAAGGCTTCTGCCCAATATTCTCGCTTACTGCCAATCACACCCTCCTCAAGTGTCTCTTCTATGTGGCTAGAATAGGAGGATTTGAGTGTTATCGTTGCTAGCTCGTCAAAACCGGCAAGACAGCTCCGTCTTCACTCAACAAACAAGCGAACGCCCTTGCCACAGTTGTTTGAAAGAAATGGCAGTGCAACTGTGCAAGCCGGCAACACCACCCTACACCGAGTCAAAACTTGATGCCAAGGCACCACCCTTCCTTCACACCATGGAGCTCCTCAATCTAGAAGCGAAGTCTAGCCGGACACACAAGGGGAGGAGGAACAAGGGAAAAAGGGAAGACCCAGCCTGCACAGAAAGAGAGAACTCACCGTCCTCTGCGCATCCTTGCCGCCACGCTGTTAACGCAAAAATTTGGTAAAATTCTTTAGTGGATTCGGTTAAGGAAAGAGATCAAATAGCCAATGAAAAGCTTATCCAGAAGGGACCGAGTTCAACAAGGAATCGTGAAGACCACGGCATGGCAGCTTAATTTATCTATTAATTAGACATGATTTATTTTTAGGAAGTTTTGTTTAGTGTCCTATCAAGACTTATGTTTTTTCTTTTAACATTAGAAGAGTTTGTGTCGTGTCCGATCAGGACTTATATCAGCCTATGGGTATAAATATGTACACCCGGGGTCCCTGTAAAAGATCTCCACAGATCAATATACATCTTCGGCGCATCGCCACCCTCTTATAGTTTTATTTCGACGAGTACTTATTTTCGCGCATAGGCTGCATCGATTGAGTTCAACCTCCGGTAAGAAGTGAGTTTCATCATTTTCGCTTGCGCTGGCATGGCTAGGACTTTCTCAGTTGAGTCAGATATTCAAATCGGGCTGATGCAAGTGTTGTCTATCTGGTATATCATCTCTATCTTTAGTTCCATTACTGTTTATAGTCATATCGGCTTAGTTAGGACTTCGTCGGTTAGGTCTGATATTCTGATCAAGTTAATGTTTCTTTAAACAAAATGTCGCTTTAGATAAATTTGTTATATCCATCATATTAGACAGATTTATCGACTCATTGAATATTACCTTATCATATATAATCTCGTACTACATCGGTTAGGTCCGACCTACTAGATTGTTATTGATAATCTAAGTCTTGTTAAGCTGATAGGTTTATGCTAATGTTTTATCGAAAGGTTAGCCGATCTTATCTGATCTGTTAAATTTCTCTTTGATGGTTTTACTGTCTTGGTTAAATTTAATACATGACCACTTTGATCAGTGTCATATCAGCTGGTTTAAATATATTAGGCAATTATCAACCTTATGATGCATCGGTTAGGTCCGACCTATGAGGTAGTGGTTGTAAGTTAGATTTATTTAAGTAAGTAGGTATCAATCATTGTTTCATCAGGGTTTCAGCCGATGAGTTATCTGGGTATTATTTAAGTGTTGCATCGGCTTATAAGGATTATACACAAGTTGGTTTTAGCCGATTCCAACAAAGGTTTCATTGATCACTTAATCATTTGGATTTAATGACATCGGATTTCTAGCTGATGTATGCTTTAATCATCGGATCATCGTTTATTCTATCATACCATTATTGGTCGATCGGTTTCTATTGGATTACATTATCATTAGCCAATTGTCTTTATATCATTATTTATTCAAGTGTCAGAATCTGCATCGGACATATAGCCGATTGCTCTAGACTCTATCGACATCGGCTAGTATCGCTACATCGGCTTGTTAGCCGATTGGCTCTTTGATCATCAACAAATTTATCTATCTTATCAGTTGCAGGATCAAACTGACTGGCATACCCACATCTCATCAAAGTTTAGGACCTGCACTAGAGCTAAGCATATCTCCTAGGCCATTGTGTGTGTCGACATAGTTTGCATTAACACAGATTTGGCACCATAGGCCGGGCGCAAATTTTTCGTTAACACGCGTGCTCAAAACTAGGCAGATTTGACTGGTGCCTGTAACGCCCGTTTTGTCGCGGCGTTAGCGAGAAAACTATTCTGCTAAAAACCCTAATTGCGAAAGTTTGCTCTTCGGTTGAGTCTTGTGGTGTGCCAAGGTCTCGTGTCTCCCCTCTCACTTCAATCCCGGAGAAAACCGCGAAATCGGATTTCAAATCCGAGCCCTAATCCTCCCAAAACCAAACCCTCAGAAAAAGTCCATTTTACCTCCCTTGACCCGGGCTATTTCCCCTTCCCGGCCTACTTCCCTCTCCCTCCCCTCCTTGGGCCGCCGCCCGGCCCAGCCCTCGGCCTCCTTCTTTCCCTGGGCCGTCGCCCGGCCCAGCTCCCTCCCGCGTGCCGTCCCGGCCCGGTCCGCGCCTGCCCGGCCGCCTCCTTCCCCCGCTGGGCCGCGCCAGGCCGCTCGGCCCGGTCCGCGCCCGAGCCGGTCCGCACCTCTCTCCCTCTCTCTCCCGTTCCCCGTTTCTTCTCTCTCCCGAAGCTTTCTCCCGCCGGCGCCGTTCCGTCCCGCCGCTGCGTCCCCCGCCTCGGCCCCGCCGCTGCGCTGCGCGCGCATGCCGCCAAGGCGCCGAGCGCGCGCCCCCTCCCCTCTCCGCTCTTCTCCTACCCGAATCGGCAAGGGGGCAAGGCCTCTTTTTTCCCCCCTTTTTTTCTTTTTCCCCGACGACCGACCGCCGCCGACGTCACCCTGCCGCGCCGCTTTGGCCGCTTGCGCCGGTCCCCTGCTCCGCTCTTGGCCGCACCGCCTCTCCCCGGCCCAAAATCGGCATTTCTCCCCCCCCCCGAAACCGACCTAGTGCCCTCTAAAAATCCCCCCTCGCCCCCGGCCGCCATTGCCGCCCCCGGAGCTCGCCCCCCCTTTCCAACCGTCGCGCCGCCGCTCCTGCCGTCCGCCGCCGCGAGAAGAGGAGCCGGCGCCCTCGTCCTCTTCCCCGGCCCGGGATCGTGCCGCCTCGCCCGCGCCCGCGCCGTCGGCCTCCGGCTTGCCGCCCCGCCGCGGTAAACCTCCTCTCCTCTCCCCCTCCCCTTTCCCCTCGTGTTTAGGCCGCTAGGTAGGCCGTAGAGCCCCCTCCCGGGCGCCGCCGTGGCCGTCGCCCTCTTCTCCGCCCCTCCCCGAGCCGCCGTGTCCGCCGTCGCCCGCGCCGTCGCCAGCCGCCGTCGCTTCCCCGCGGCCCATCCGAGCCGACGGTCGATCCCCTCGCTCCCCTCTTGCTCCGGCGCCACTCCCCGTCGCCGGCCTCGCATCGCGCCGCCGAACACCCCCTCCGCCGTCGCCGCCGTCGCCCGGCGCCCTCTCCCCTTTCTCTTGCCCGGCCGGCCTACGTGGCCGCCACGCAGGCGCCACGCAAGCGCCAGCCGGCGCACCCCTTCCTTTCCCCCTCCGTGCGCTCGGTCTGCGTTGACCGCGCCGCTGCCAGGCGGGCCCCGCCCTAGCACCCGCGTGGTGGTCGCGGTCCACCGGATCGGCCGCCCGCGTAGGCCGCGGCCTGCACCGGCCCATCGGCCCCCTCCTCTCACTCGGCCCAGTCGTCCCCCGTGCCCGCGTCGGCCACCCGGCCTCGCTCCGCATCGGCCTCTCGGCCTCCTCCTCCTTGGGCCATCGGCCCGAGTCCCTCGGTCCGGCCCGTCGGCCCGTTGACCGAACCAGGCCGCGCCACCAGGCCGCGCGCCGCTCGGACCAGGCCGTGTCACTCGGCTTGGGCCGCGCCCTTGAGCGCCGGCCCGCTCGCGCCATCGGCCGATTAGGCCCATCGGCCTATTTCTCTCCCGCGCCGATCGGCCTAGGGCCGATCCCTTCGGGCCGCCGGCCCAATTATTTCGGCCGCGCCCATTCTAATCTTTTGGGCTGCCCTTAGCCGCCCAAAATAAAGTCTAATTTCAGCCCCTCCTTCCTTTCTTTTTCCAGGGAATTACTAATTAATTATTAATTCCTTTTCTCTATTCCAGAAAAATCCTTTAATCTTCGAAAATCCATATCTTTTCAACCGTTCGTCCGATTAACTCCGTTCCACTTCCAAAATTCCTCAAAAATCGAGATCTATCCAATGGCACGCTTAGTGGTCTTTAATAGGGCTTCTTTTTATCGCTCTGTTGAGTCGTCTCGTTTCACGTGTAGTCTCGGAGCCCGAAGACCCGCAGTGCGCTGATTTCGAGGAAGAAGCTCAAGATCTCGAGCAAGGCAAGTCACCTTTGATCAATTGAACCTATAATTAAAATTAAGTATTTTAATTTCACAAACTATGCATTACTTAGGTTACACTTGGCACTTGGCCTTGGTTTGCAATACAACCGGCAGGCCCTACCCATTTGCTGCATTCACCTTCCTTGATTATTTGAATACCCTAACACCCTTGTCACCCCTCAGGTGAGGCCTCGGTATCCGTACCTCGTGTACGAATACCGAAACTCCCCTCAAACTTTAAAATTGATCACCTGGGTAAAACTTGAGTTTACAAAATGCTTGGAAAACCCGACACTTGGTACGGGAGACGTACTGGAGGTACGGTCTGCTCGTTCTCGCCCTAAGGACCGATTCCTTGGGAATTACATCCAAGCATATGTCAAGTACGACCACATGGGTGATATGGGACGCCCCTGGCTGAGTAATTAGCTAGGCCAGGGAAATCTTGATGCCAAGGGACAAGTGGATTCGCCGGGGTGGTGTCGGGGAGGACCCCTGGGCTTCCTGGCACAGCATGGTCTGGGACCTAACCTGGTGTTGGTCCGTGGGACCCCTCCCGTTGGCATAGGATGACCCTGAGTCGGCTTTCGAAATGCCTTGTCGTGAAAGCCTCAAGGTCGCCAGACGTGACCGAGGGTCGCGGGCTGGGTGATTCGGGGTTAGTAACGTCGTGTGGGTAAAGTGTACCCCCTCTGCAGAGGTTAACAACTGTTCGAACAGCCGTGCCCACGGTCATGGGCGGATGTGAGGTGATTCCTTAGCGTAGTTTTATTGAACACCTTGTGGACTGCTGTTGGTGTGAGGTTTCCCTTGTGTGCTTGGTTTAAGGCTGTTGGTGCAGCCGGAGTCGGTGACGATTGGCAGGGAGCCTCTCGTACCGATGTGTTGACTTGTGGCTGTTGGTGCAGCCGGGTCGGTGAACGATTGGCAGGGAGCCTCTCGTGTCGACAAGAATCAATCGATACATTTTCACTGCTCCGGCCGGATGAGACGCACCTTCTCATCCGAGCCATCGAGAAGCACTCACTTAGATGTTTCTAAAGTCTTAAACTAAAACCAATTGTGAAAAATAACTGGCTTTCCCTTGAAGCTTGCATTAAGCACTTAATTCCCCTGACTTGCTGAGTACTCCCGTACTCACCCTTGCTCTATATAATTAAACCCCCCCCCAGTTCTCGAAGATGAAGAGGTGGACCCTGCTGATGAAGAGTTCTTCCAGGAGCAAGCAGACCTCGAGCAGTAGTAGGGTTTCGGCCTTCCCCAAGGCTTTGCTTGTGGCTTAGGGCTAGTCTCCGCTTTCCGCTTCCGCCTTTTTGTAATGCTGTTGTGAACTCGGGTTCTGTCCGCATACAGGTCAATCTGGACCGCCCTACCCTGGTCTCCGCCCGGGGCCAGTTTGGGGCGTGACAGAAGATGGTATCAGAGCGCAGCTTTGGCCTAGGACGAAACCCGACGTTAGATGACCGTAAGGTGCTAAGTTCTGAAAAAGCTATTTGCGAAAAGTTCGGTTCTTTTTTTCTTCTCTTACTCTGTTTACAAAACTGGTTACTGACTTCTCTTTCTTTTCAAAATTGTAGATGGCAGTCAACGCCACCCACAGTTCCCACGGCGTTGGTGAGGGTCACCACGTCGACCAGCTGAGAGACCTCGCTGGCTTCCTTGGCTTCTCTTGTCCCGAGTACGCTGGGTACTCCGTGGACCGCTTCCCTCCCCGCTGTGAGCTATCCGTGTACCTTTACCCCCGCGGAGGTACACACAGCGCTGGCCTTCGCCCTCACCACTTCAACTTGGCTCGCCCCATGCTCCAGCTCGCGTACCAGGACCTCTCCTGGACCGCTCTGCGTCACTTGGCCTACGACTACCGTCGTCGCCTTGCAGGTTCGGCCTTCCGGCTGATCCCGCAGCTCCCTCCTGGCCGTGCAGACAGCCGCTACCCTTGCCCTTACCGTGAGTCGCACCCTGCGCTGACGCGCATGGTGGAGCTTTCTGGCGCTCAGGCCACTCAGCACAACCTTCTCCTTGAGGCTTACCGCTCCTTGGCTCGCCGCTACGCCGCACTGGAGGCCCGCCTTGCTGAGGAGGGTGTCACCTCCGTGGACACTACCTCCTGGGACTCTGGCCGCCTCTGCCACTCCAGCCACCTGTCCTTCTACAGTTCACGTGGCTCTGCTCGCACCCCCAGCGGCCCACGCTCCCCCAGCCCGCGTGTGCCGTACTCGCCAGTTTACTCTCCCTACCCCCACCGTGCCAGTCCCTCCTACACCCCAGGTCACACCCCAGTCGCCAGCCGCCGTGGGCTCCGACTGATCCGCACCGCGCGGAAGCGCGTTGTGGGCTCCTCCACTGTGTTCCGTTTCGACCACCCAGCTCCTACCCTGCCAGCAGGCCGCCCTGCTGCCGGCCCTCGACAGGTTCCGCCGGTCCCTTCGCGTGCGCCGATCGACGTGTCCTCTTCAGACGAGCCGACCACCGGAGCCAGCCAGGCAGGAGAGCAGTAGAGTTCGTCTGCTGCAGGTGGAGTTCGTGTGCCAGACCTTTTGTACCGCCGCCAACTCTTTCGGAGTCGTGGCGAGGTAGTGTGTGAGTGTGTTGTTGTGGGTGTTGTCTGGTAGTTTGGATCTCTGAGGTGGTGTGCGTACAGTCAAGCTCGGCGCAGCTCTGTGACTTGTCCACACCCGTTGTTTTAGGTGCTTTCCGAGTTGAGAAAAGCTTTATGACTAGTGTGTGCTTTCTGAGCTCGTTTACTTTACTTCTTCAGTTTTTAAGTGCTGCTCTGTTCTCTTACCCCGCCCTTTTCTGGGAGATTAGATGGCTGCCCGTCCCCGTCGTGTGGCTCGTGCTCCAGCTCGTTTGGGTTATGAAACCCGCAGGGAAGAACCAGGATCGGAAAATGAGTCAGGGAATGAACCGGTTAATGCTCCAGCTCCGACAGATCCCGCAGCAAACCGTGCACAGGACTTACCCCCGCCTCCCCAGCTTCAGGCAGATTACCAGCACATGATGGCAGTTCAGACTCAGATCTTGCAGGGCTTAGCCCAAGCCATTGCAGGCATCCAGCAGAACTTGCAGCCGCAGGCTCCGCACCCAGTGCCTTTCCATAATAACAATCACAGATCCAAGCTAACGGACTTTCTAAGATCCCATCCACCGGAATTCTCTCACACCGTCGAGCCCGTTGAGGCCGACGATTGGCTGAAGGATGTTGAGAGAAAGCTCAACCTTGTGCAGTGCACCCCAGTGGAGAAGACCCTTTTTGCTGCACATCAGTTGAGAGGCTCTGCAGCCGACTGGTGGGAGAATTACTGTAATGCCCATCCAGACGCTGTCAACATTGAGTGGGCAGAGTTCGCCGATGCCTTCCGTGCAGCTCATGTGCCCGAAAGTACCATTGACATGAAGAAAGAAGAGTTCAATCGTCTGAAACAAGGTACAGGAAGCGTCAATGAGTACCTGAGTCACTTCAACAAATTGGCTCGGTATGCTCCCGAAGAAGTGGACTCCGACAAGAAAAAGATCAGGAAGTTCCTGAAGGGAATCGCAGTAGGGTTGAGAATCCAGTTGCTTGCCCATGACTTCCCCACTTTCCAGCACATGGTCAACAAGGCCTTGCTTCTGGAGGATGCCAGAAAAGAGGCAACTGAGGAATATAAGAAGCGCAAGTCTACCCACCAAGCGCCCCCATTCCGAGGTGCGCCACGCCCTCGTGTTGGACATCCCATGCAGTACCACCAACCTGCCCATCAGGTCAGTCGCCAACCTGGCTTTACTCCCCGTCCGCCAGTGCCCCGCCTTACTCCGTCGCCCCAGCAGCATGCCCCTAGTGGCAACACCGCAAGGAACAGTGTCTCCTCCTTCAATTCACCCTCAGGAATGGCAAATGTGCAGTGCTTCACGTGCAAACAGATGGGACATTACGCCAGGCAGTGTCCTCGGAATCAGGGAAATTCTAACCCCGGACGCTCTGATGCTAGCTTCCCCAGGGCTCCAACACCTGCACAGTCCCGCCCAGTCACTCAAACAAGTGGACAAGGTTCCCGCGCCTCCAACAACTTTGGACGAGGTCGAGTGAACCACATTCAAGCTGAAACCGCCCAAGAGGCCCCCGACGTGGTGATGGGTAGGTTCTCTGTCAACTCCATACCCGCACTCGTTCTATTTGATTCAGGAGCTTCTCATTCGTTCATATCACAAGCTTTTGTGAAAAGAAATGGTTGGAAAACCCAAAATTTACAAGTACCTATGTTAATACTTTCCCCTGGAAGGGATATAAGGGCAGATAAACTATGCCCCAAGGTTGATCTAGTGATAGAAGGGGTTAGCTTCGCAGCCAAACCCATAGTCCTAGACTCCCAAGGCCTGGATGTCATCCTAGGGATGGATTGGTTGGCTAAGCACAAAGGACAAATTGATTGTGCCGATAGGACCATCACTCTGCAAGGACCCGGAGGAAAACAAGTGCGTTTCACTCCCCTCCTTCCCGGAAATCGGTCAACCCTGAACAGTTTGCAAGCCACTCCCTTGGAGATGGTACCCATAGTCGACGAGTACCCCGATGTGTTTCCAGAAGAACTACCCGGGATGCCACCGGATCGAGAGATTGAGTTCTCCATAGAGCTTGCCCCAGGCACCGCTCCCATTGCCAAGAGACCCTACAGAATGGCAGCCAATGAACTGGCAGAAATTAAGAAACAGATCGAGGAACTTCAGAACAAGGGTTACGTGCGACCCAGCTCGTCCCCTTGGGGAGCCCCTGTGCTCTTAGTAAAGAAGAAGGATGGCTCTGAGAGAATGGTGATAGACTATAGAGCCTTGAATGAAGTAACCATAAAGAATAAGTATCCCCTACCACGGATTGACGATTTGTTCGACCAATTGGAAGGAGCCAGAGTATTCTCCAAGATCGACCTACGATCTGGGTATCACCAGCTCAAAATCAGATCAGAAGATATCCCCAAGACCGCTTTTTCAACGCGGTATGGCTTGTATGAGTTCACCGTGATGTCTTTCGGACTCACCAATGCTCCGGCATTCTTCATGAACCTGATGAATAAAGTTTTCATGGACTACTTGGATAAGTTCGTTGTGGTCTTCATCGACGACATTCTGATTTACTCCAGGAATGAACAAGATCATGCAAATCATCTACAGAAAGTAATGGAAAGGTTGCGTGAACACCAACTCTTTGCCAAGTACTCGAAGTGTGAGTTTTGGCTGGATAAAGTAGCCTTCCTTGGCCATGTCATCTCCACCAAAGGTGTTGAAGTAGACCCCAGTAAGGTTGAGACCGTCCTCGCCTGGAACGCACCCAAGACGGTGTCTGAGATCCGTAGTTTCCTCGGTTTAGCGGGATACTACCGGAGGTTCATCGAAGGATTTTCCAAACTGGCCCGACCAATGACGGAACTCCTAAAGAAGGAAAAGAAGTTTGAATGGTCGGAAGCATGTGAGCGCAGTTTTCAAGAACTCAAGAAAAGATTGACGACTGCTCCCGTCCTCACCCTGCCCGACATCCGAAAGGATTTCGAGATCATCTGTGATGCATCGAGACAAGGTCTAGGATGTGTCTTAATGCAAGACCGAAAGGTGGTGGCCTACGCTTCAAGACAACTCAGGCCCCATGAGGTCAACTACCCTACGCATGACCTGGAATTGGCAGCTGTGGTGCATGCCCTGAAAATTTGGCGTCACTACCTGATTGGAAACAGATGTGAGATTTATACCGATCACAAGAGCCTCAAGTACATCTTTACTCAGAATGAATTGAACATGAGACAGAGAAGATGGTTGGAATTAATCAAGGATTATAATCTCGGTATACACTACCACCCTGGAAAAGCAAATGTGGTCGCCGACGCGTTAAGTCGCAAGACCTACTGTGCTACCGCCCTAGTTTGGCCGACCCAGGATGACCTGTGTCGAGAAATCGAGAAGTTGAAAGTGACCGTGGTTCCCACCGGAAACCTTGCCAGTCTTACAGTGCAACCTACCCTAGAAACTCAAATTCGAGAAGCACAACAAGAAGACGAGGGTATGAAAGAAATGAAGGATAAGATCCGTAAGAAAAGACTCAAAGGCTTCACCATCGACGACCAGGATACTGTTTGGTTCGGATCCCGCATCTGCGTGCCAGCCAAAAAGGAATTAAAGGACCTCATTCTGAGAGAAGCTCATGAGTCAGCTTACTCCATCCATCCAGGGAGTACTAACATGTATCAAGATGTTGCAGAGTATGTAGCCTTATGTGACATCTGCCAAAGAGTAAAGGCCGAACATCAGAAACCCGTCGGTTTGTTACAACCCCTCCGAATTCCCGAGTGGAAATGGGAGGAGATCGGTATGGATTTCATTACCGGTTTACCAAGGACCCCTAGCGGGTATGACTCCATCTGGGTAATCGTGGACCGTCTAACCAAAGCAGCTCACTTTGTACCTGTGAAAACCACCTACGATGAGAAAAAGCTGGCAGACCTGTACATGACCCACGTGGTTTGCCGATACGGTTGCCCAAAGAAGATTGTGTCGGATCGAGGCACTCAGTTTACCTCGAGGTTCTGGAAACAGTTGCACGAGGCAATGGGTACCAATTTAAACTTCAGTACCGCCTATCACCCGTAGACAGATGGGCAGACAGAACGAGTTAACCAGATCCTGGAGGACATGCTTCGAGCGTGTGCCTTGGACTTTGAAGGCACATGGGATCGCTGTCTCCCTTACGCCGAGTTCTCATACAACAACAGTTACCAATCCAGTATCCAGATGTCCCCTAATGAAGCCCTGTTTGGACGAAAGTGTCGCACCCCGTTGTGTTGGAACGAGGTAGGCGAAGCGCAAGTGTTTGGACCTGACGTCCTAAAGGAAGCTGAAAAGCAAGTCAAGTTGATTCGAGATCGCCTAAAGACAGCTCAGACTCGACAGAAAAGCTATGCAGATAATCGGAGACGTGATCTCGAGTTTGCAGTGGGAGATCACGTGTACCTGCGAGTATCCCCACTCCGTGGTCTAAAGAGGTTTGGAATGTCCGGCAAGTTAGCTCCTCGCTATATCGGCCCCTACCTCATCACCGCTAGACGCGGCGAAGTTGCCTACCAGCTTGAGCTACCAGAAGGACTGACAGATGTGCACAATGTGTTCCACGTGTCCCAGCTAAAGAAATGTCTTCGTGTTCCAGAGGAACAAGTTCCCTTGGGAAGCATAGAATTGGAGAAGAACCTAACCTACAAAGAGAGACCCATCAGAGTTCTTGAAGAGGCTGAACGTCAAACACGAAGAAAGACCGTTAAGTTCTACAAGGTGCAGTGGAGCAACCACTCAGAGGATAAAGCAACTTGGGAACGTGAAGATCTTCTCCGTGCCCAGTTCCCGGAGCTGCTCCCTTAGGTGCTGAATCTCGGGGACGAGATTCTTGTTAGGGGGGTTGGTTTGTAACGCCCGTTTTGTCGCGGCGTTAGCGGGAAAACTAATCTGCTAAAAACCCTAATTGCGAAAATTTGCTCTTCGGTTGAGTCTTGTTGTGTGCCAAGGTCTCGTGTTTCCCCTCTCAGTTCAATCCCGGAGAAAACCGCGAAATCGGATTTCGAATCCGAGCCCTAATCCTCCCAAAATCAAACCCTCAGAAAAAGTCTAAATTACCTTCCTTGTCCCGGGCCGTTTTCCCTTTCCCGGCCTATTTCCCTCTCCTTCCCCTCGGGCCGCTGCCGGCCCAGCCCCTCTCGGCCTGTTTTCTTTTTTCCCCTCTCTCCCTTTCCTTCCCTGGGCCGTCGCCCGGCCCAGCTCCCTCCCGCGCCAGGCCGCTCGGCCCGTGCACGCCGCGCACGTGCCCCGCACGCGTCGGACCGAGAAAGCCAGCGCTCTCTCTCCCCGCGCGCGCGCCCTTGCCCAAATCGGCTAGGAGGCAAGCCTCCTTTTTCTTCCCCCTTTCCCCCTTTTTCCCGACCGGCCGGCGTCACCACTGCCGCCGTTGGCCGCTAGCGCCGGAGTGCGCCGGTCCCCTCTCCGCGCCCCAAACCGACCTCCGCGAACCGCCTCTTCCCCCCACCAAACCGACCTAAACCCCTACAAATCCCCTCTCCGCCGGGCCGCCATTGCCGATTCCACCCGTGCCGCTCCACTCCGCCTCGCTGCCGCCGCCGTCCTTGCCGTCCGCCGCCGCCGCAGCCGAGGGCGCCCGAAGGAGCTCCGGGCGCCATCTCCACCGCCCTTTTCCCCGGCCCGGAGCCGTGCCGCGCCCGCGCCCGCGCCGTCGTCCCCGCTCCCGGCTTGCCGCCCCGCCGCGGTAAACCTCCTCTCCTCTCCCCCTCTCTTTTTCCCTCCGTCGGTTTAGGCCGATTAGCCAACCGTAGGACCCCCTCCGGCCACCGCCGTGGCCGCCGTCGCCTTCTCCCCGCCCCGGCGCCGTTACCCCCCTTTTTTTTCCTTTTCTCCCCGTCGGCGTCGGCTGTCGTCTCAATCCGCCGCCGTCGTGTCCCGCTCCGATCCGAGCCGTGGGCTCGTTCTCTCTCTCTCTCTCTCCCCCGGCGCCTACCGACGCCGTCCGCCCCCTCCGGCTCGCCGCCCTCGCCGGAGCACGCCGCCGCCACCGCCGCCGCTCGGGCCGAGCTCTGCGTCGTCGGCCGTCGTCTTAATCGGCCGCTTTCTTCCCGTCGGCTCCCGCCGTCGGCTCGGCCGCATTTCCTTCCCGTCGGCTTCGGCCGCCAGGCCTGCATCGGCCGCATTTTCTCCCCGTCGGCTTCCGCCGTCGGCTTCGGCCGCCAGGCCTGCATCGGTCGCTTTTCCTTCTCGTCGGCTCCCGTCGTCAGCCTGCCTCGGCCCATCGGCCTCCTTGTCGGCCTATCGGCTCCCGTCCGTCGGCCCCCTCGGCCTCTTTCCCCTTTTCGGCCCAGTCGGCCCGTGCCCGCATCGGCCGCTAGGCCCATCGGCCAACCCTCGCTCACCGATCGGCTGTGGGCCAATTCTTTGGGCCATCGGCCGGTCCATCGGCTCCCCTTGGCCCAACAGCCTCCTCGCTCGGCCTAGGCCGATTCCCTTCGGGCCGCCGGCCCAATTAATTCGGCCGCGCCCGTTCTATTCTTTTGGGCTGCCCTTAGCCGCCCAAAATAAAGTCCAATTTCAGCCCTCCTTTCTTTTCTTTTTCCAGGGAATTATTAATTGATTATTAATTCCTTTTCTTTATTCCAGAAAATCCTTTAATCTTCGGAAATTCATATCTTTTCAACCGTTCGTCCGATTGACTCCGTTCCACTTCCAAAATTCCTCAAAAATCGAGATCTACCTAATGGCACGCTTAGTGGTCTTTAATAGGGCTTCTTTTTATCGCTTTGTTGAGTCGTCTCGTTTCGCGTGTAGTCTCGGAGCCCGAAGACCCGCAGTGCGCGGATTTCGAGGAAGAAGCTCAAGATCTCGAGCAAGGCAAGTCACCTTTGATCAATTGAACCCATAATTTAAATTAAGTATTTTGATTCCGCAAACTATGCATTAATTAGGTCACACACTTGACACTTGGCCTCGGTTTGCAAGATAACCGCCAGGCCCTACCCATTTGCTGCATTCACCTTCCTTGATTATTGAATACCCTAACACCCTTGTCACCCCTCAGGTGATGCCTCGGTATCCGTACCTCGCGTACGAATATCGAGACTCCCCTCAAACTTTAAAATTGATCACCTGGGTAAAACTTGAGTTTACAAAATGCTTGGAAAACCCGACACTTGGGTCGGTGTCTTGAAAACTAAAGTGAGTTTCTAAAACTCGCGGTACGGGAGACGTACTGGAGGTACGGTCTGCCCGTTCTCGCTCTAAGGACCGATTCCTTGGGAATTACATCCAAGCATATGTCAAGTACGACCACATGGGTGATATGGGACGCCCCTGGCTGAGTAATTAGCTAGGCCAGGGAAATCTTGATGCCAAGGGACAAGTGGATTCGCCGGGGTGGTGTCGGGGAGGACCCCTGGGCTTCCTGGCACAGTATGGTCTGGGACCTAACCTGGTGTTGGTCCGTGGGACCCCTCCCGTTGGCATAAGATGACCCTGAGTCGGCTTTCGAAATGCCTTGTCGTGAAAGCCTCAAGGTCGCCAGACGTGACCGAGGGTCGCGGGCTGGGTGATTCGGGGTTAGTAACGTCGTGTGGGTAAAGTGTACCCCCTCTGCAGAGGTTAACAACTGTTCGAACAGCCGTGCCCACGGTCATGGGCGGATGTGAGGTGATTCCTTAGCGTAGTTTTATTTGAACACCTTGTGAACTGCTGTTGGTGTGAGGTTTTCCGTTCTGTGCTTGGTTTAAGGCTGTTGAAGCAGCCGGAGTCGGTGACGATTGGCAGGGAGCCTCTCGTACCGATGTGTTGACTTGTGGCTGTTGAAGCAGTTGGAGTCGGTGACGATTGGCAGGGAGCCTCTCGTACCGGCGAGTGTGAGAAGTGGCTGTTGGTGCAGCCGGGTCGGTGAACGATTGGCAGGGAGCCTCTCGTGCCGACAAGAATCAATTGATACATTTTCACTGCTCCGGCCGGATGAGACGCACTTTCTCGTCCGTGCCGTCGAGAAGCACTCATTTAGTTGTTTCTAAAGTCTTAAACTAAAACCAATTGTGAAAAATAACTGGCTTTCCCTTGAAGCTTGCATTAGACACTTAATTCCCCTGACTTGTTGAGTACTCCTGTACTCACCCTTGCTCTATATAATTAAACTCCCCCCAGTTCTCGAAGATGAAGAGGTGGACCCTGCTGATGAAGAGTTCTTCCAGGAGCAAGCCGACTTCGAGCAGTAGTAGGGTTTCGGCCTTCCCCAGGGCTTTGCTTGTCGCTTAGGGCTAGTCCCCGCTTTCCGCTTCCGCCTCTTTGTAATGCTGTTGTGAACTTGGGTTCTGTCCGCAGTTCCAACCTTGGTTGTAATCCTACTCTTAATAAAGAGACCGCTGTTGTTGTGATATTCTGTCTTCCTGTTGTACCAGCGCTATTTCCTGGGACTGGTACAGGCATACAGGTCAATCTGGACCGCCCTACCCTGGTCTCCGCCCGGGGCCAGTTTGAGGCGTGACATCAGCCTTCCTCCGCTGGCAACTCATGCTTGCGCCACTCGTGGTCGTGGTGTTGCTACTATGTGTGGCCTTAGGCCTTGCGCCCTTCAGCCGCATGACTCCACGCAATCACGTCTTCCTAACCTTCCGCGCTCCACGCTGGCTAGCCACCTCACGGTTGTGCCGCCTCTCTCCACATGTTCATACCTCCTTGCTATAGGCCACAGTTGCTTCCATACCGTGCCGATCCGGTCAAGGAAACAACAGATCCGACCAAAGGGACGTTGGATCTAGTTGTCTCGTACACCGGCCAGCCTTAGCATGAGCACCTCGTCAAGTAGAGGACTAATAGCCACATTTGCCTCGTCCAACTCCCCCGCATACCATTTTGCCTCCTTGGTCGCTGCAGTGACGGCCTTCTCCATGAGCCGTGAGAGCCATCCTACTCCTAATGATGTAGTATGAGGAAGGAGGAGAAAAAAGAAGTCTCGTCACCACTGTTGTCCTTGGCTCCTTGCAACCAAACAGGCTCCAGCCAAGCTGCTCTAGCAGCAACGAGGGGGAAAAGGAATAAAGATGGGGGTTGCCATGCTAGGTGGTCCCATGGGAGTGACGCACGGGCTTAATTTGTTTCTCTATGATAGAGTTCACCATAAACACTAAAAAAGATTACACCATATATAGATTTACAAAGGACTTTGCTCTATGTGATCTTAGGTATCTTTTATTTATACATAAGAAATCAAAATTCTTGTTGAGAAGTATGCAAGTGCTACCTGTATTGCATGGTGCAAATTTTACATATACTAGTTGACAATTTGACATGTAGTGACGAAAGCTTTGCTTTGTAGGATAGAAAAAAAAGCTTCTCTAACATACTATTCTTTGACTTGTGTCAACACGACGATGTGAACCCATGAGTTATAAAACACACGTCACTCAAAGTTGAAGGATCTATGCCTGTAGGATAGCTGGGTGGGGTAGCAGCAGTAGAAGGCAGCTGTCTCATCTCATGCAGCTTAGCTATGAAGCTGTAGCGTACGTAGCGGCACATTGTCCGATTCGCATAGCACGCGGCACCCAAAACACGTTTTACACCGCGCAAACTCGTACAACCTGTACCCACCCAGATTCCTACTATCCTACGCGCCTCCCATAAATTCGCTCCTCCCCCCCACGCGCCGCATGCACGATTACTACTAAAAGCCCACGCGGCACACCCGGCGAGCCGCGCGACACACACAGAGGCCGCGCGCGACGCGAGCTCGCCTCCGCGTGCGTGCGTGCGTGCGTGCGCCGGCGAGGTCTTCGTCGTCGTCGTCCGCCCGCCGCCGCGCCCAATGGGGGGCTGCTACTCCGCCTACGCCTCCTCGCGCAAGCTGCGCGGCCGCATCAGCAAGATCTCCCTCGTCCTCCCCGACCCGGCCCCCGACGCCACCGGCGCCGAGGCCTCGCCGCGCAAGGACGGCGATGGCGTCGTCGTCGTCGATGACGTGAGGGGTGGTGGTGAAGATGGCGGTGCCGCCATCGCGACGACGACGGCGGAGGAGTTCGCGCGGCGGTACGTGCTGGGGAAGGAGCTGGGGCGAGGGGAGTTCGGGGTGACGCGCCGGTGCAGGGACGCGGCGACGGGGGAGACGCTCGCGTGCAAGACGATCCGGCGGCACAGGCGCCTTGCGCCGCCGCCGCGGGTGACCGCGGCGGGGGCCGCGGCCGCGGCGAACGCCGCGGCGAAGGCGGCGGCCGCGCACTCGGAGGACGTGAAGAGGGAGGTGGCCATCATGCGGCGCATGTCATCGGCGTCGCGCGGGGGCAGCGCGGCCACCGTGGTGCGGCTCCGCGAGGCCTGCGAGGACGCCGACGGCTCCGTCCACCTCGTCATGGAGCTCTGCGAGGGCGGCGAGCTGTTCGACCGCATCGTCGCGCGCGGCCACTACTCCGAGCGCGCAGCCGCCAACATCTTCCGCACCATCGTCGACGTCGTCCAGGTAATCAAGAACGAACACATATCTTCTTCTTCTTCTTCCATTGATGCATGCATGCTTCAGCAAAAAAAGTAGAGTAATCACCAATCTGTGATTGATCGATGCAGCTGTGCCATTCGAACGGGGTGATACACCGCGATCTGAAGCCGGAGAACTTCCTGTTCGCCAACAAATCGGAGGACTCGGCGCTCAAGGTCATCGACTTCGGCCTCTCGGTGTTCTTCAAGCCAGGCACGTATCCAGCAACAACAAAAACACTTCATCTTTCATCTTCAAATCTGTCAAATTCGCTATGATTCTGACTGAGCTAACATCAATCGATGTGCATGCAGGCGATCGGTTCACGGAGGTGGTGGGGAGCGCGTACTACATGGCGCCGGAGGTTTTGCGGCGGAGCTACGGGCCGGAGGTGGACGTGTGGAGCGCCGGCGTCATCCTCTACATCCTCCTATGCGGCGTCCCTCCATTCTGGGGAGGTACGTACATACTATCTTCGTTTTTTTAGTATATGACGTTGATTTTTTACATCATCTTATTTTGCTTGATTTATCACTTAAAATAACTTTTAACATTGTTTATATTTTAAGATTTTCATAAAAATTTTAATGTGGCAAATGATCAAATATTATAATAAAAATTAATGATGTCATATATATTTAAAAAATAGAGAGAATACATCACCATGAAAATGCAAATCATCTCCCTTGTCAATTCTTGTCGTGAACAAACACTATAATTGTGATCTTGTCTGAACTTGCAAATGTGCAGATAACGACGAGAAGATCGCGCAGGCGATCCTCCGCGGCGGCATCGACTTCAACAGGGAGCCATGGCCAAGGGTCTCCGGCAACGCCAAGGATCTTGTCAGGAGGATGCTTGATCCTAACCCATCTACCAGACTGACAGCAAAACAAGTTCTTGGTAAACAACTTGATCAAACCTTCTCAATGATTCGGATGCATGATTAATGGAAATTAAACATCATTTTGTTTTGTCGATTGGTATGAAAACTATAGAGCATCCATGGCTGAAGAACGCGGACACGGCGCCGAACGTGTCACTGGGAGACGCCGTGCGGGCGAGGCTGCAGCAGTTCTCCGCCATGAACAAGTTCAAGAAGAAGGCTCTCGGAGTAAGTCGTCGAGTTGTCTCCTTGTTGCTGTGTTGCGATCTTGATGAGTCGTCGTCGTCGCCGGAGCTAACAACGGCGGTCTCCGTCTCCGGTGAAGGTGGTGGCGCGGAACCTGCCTGTGGAGGAGGTGGACAAGTACGTGCAGATGTTCCACCACATGGACAAGGACAAGAACGGCCACCTGTCGCTCGACGAGCTCTTGGACGGCCTCCACATCAACGGCCAGCCCGTCCCCGAGCCCGAGATCAGGATGCTACTCGAAGCCGTAAGCTTCTCTCGTCTCCTCGATCTCAAAATCAATTTTTTAAGATAATGAAAGATTTTTATCGAGCTCATCCAATTACATCGAGAAGATCTCAAATTCATTTTCTAAAGATGATGAAAGATTTTGTTGAGCTTATTCAATTATATCGAGAAGATACAACTGTAAACCATTGAATTGTGATGGATAATGATATTCTCATTTCCTCGGTCTCAAAATCAATTTTTTTAAAGATAATGAAAGATTTTATCGAGCTCATCCAATTACATCGAGAAGATACAATTGTACTGTTGAATTGGGATGATCAGACTCTCAAAATCGTTTGTCAAAGATAATGCAAGATTTTTTTCGATTGAACTTAGCTAATTGTCTAGATTGATAGTACTTGTTGATTTGGATAAGTACATGGTTTTTAAAAAACAATTATGACCACCATTTTCTATTTTAATATATATATATATATAATATTTAAGCGTTTTAAGACTAATTTATACATATGATAAGTATTTTAGTAATTGTTCAAAGTCAAATATTTTAAAATTTGACTTTATCCTTATTAAAACGATAAGTATTATCAACTCGTTTTATTAAAACGATAAGTATTATCAACTCGGAGGATTACATCGAGGACATACTAAGAACAGATAATGAAGATGAGGATGAATTTGCAGGCGGACACGGACGGGAACGGGACGCTGGACTGCGACGAGTTCGTGACGGTGTCGGTGCACCTGAAGAAGATGAGCAACGACGAGTACCTGGCGGCGGCGTTCAACTACTTCGACAAGGACGGCAGCGGGTTCATCGAGCTGGACGAGCTGAGGGAGGAGGTCGGGCCAAACGAGCAGGCGATCCTGGAGATCCTCCGCGACGTCGACACCGATAAGGACGGACGCATCAGCTACCAGGAGTTCGAGCTCATGATGAAGGCCGGCGCCGACTGGAGGAACGGCTCCAGGCAGTTTTCCAGAGCCAATTTCAGCAGCCTCAGCAGGAGACTCTGCAAAGAAACTCCATGATGCCAACAACTCATCAAACTTTCAAGGCTAAATTGCACATCCAAAATGCAAATCCATCAACAGACAGGGATAACTAGAGATACAAGACGAACTTAGAGAATGTACGGAGTGGCAACACGATGCAATGCGATTTCGGAAATGCGCTTGGATTGTGAATGAGAAATGAAACTGAAATGGAGATCCTACCGGTTTTGCTACTCTTTGAGCAAATAGGATTTGTTTGCAACTTGACAACAAATAAAATCCATCAAAATATGCAGCTCGAACCACGATTGTATCTAGAAGAAATCAAGTACTGTTGAGGAAACACCATTTTTCCCACATGACATATCAACCATAGATTATGATGAGCTTTGGTAATTTACATGACCGCTCCATAGATAAACAGCTACAGCTACCATTCTCCAGCTTCACAGGTTGTTGGTCAGTACATGGGTAGAACGTTGCCCACATCATCTCATCTCATGTCATTTAAACAAAAAAAGAACATTGCCCACCACATTAACACAACTACAGACCATAACTAATATGTACATAATATAGGCTAGAAGGTAAAAAGACTACCACATGTACCCCATCCACCTTTGCTCCATACTCGGTCCACCATTGTTGTTGCAATCTATCACAAGGGACCTTCACGCACACCTGTACGCCATTGCTGCCATTAGAAGCTCTTCTTCACCGCCACATAATTTAGGAACAGAACTGCAATCAATAATCTTCTCAGGAGCTTTGAGTAAGCACCCAAGTTATGGAGGCTCTGGCTTTCAGCCGTTTTTCATCTAGTATCTATGCTTATCACAAACGCTGCATGCATCCACCGATGGAGGGTTAATAAATGTGCAGCGCTCACAAGGCCAGCCTTCATCTGAGTTGTCCGAAGATGTTCTAGCAAGCTGCTTCTTTGTTTTGCCTTTAGTTACTGCTTTCTTGGAGGGGGTGTTGGTGGCATTGCTTGATGTGGTACCCTGGGCAGTAGAGTGTACATCCTCCAAGCCAGCCTCCAGTGCTTGAACAAGGTTCTCAAAATAATTCCGAGTCACGCTGCAGTGGAGGCAACGCGAAGTCAACATATTGTAAACAAAGCTCATGTGACAATAAAGAATAGGCAAAGGAAGTTTGCTATCCATGAGCATCGACAGCATCTCAAGCCCTCGTAAAATGCTAGTAAGCAAAATCATTTGCAACATTGACTATCAAAATCAAAGAAGCAAGTCTAGGGTCAACAAGTAAAGGCATAGCTGAAATGTCCACCTCTTTGACTGTTTTACTTTGGCTACTTTACATGATGGATTAATACTAAATCATTACCAAGAGAAAGGTGGGGAAAAACAAAGTTCATGTCCTTGATTAGAATTATAAAAACTCAGGCTTCTAAAATTCTCACTTGGCATGTAAACTATGGCATAATTAGTTACATTCATGTGAACCTACCCAAGGATTGTTAGGATTTAGGAACAATGTAAGAACGTTCAAGGATGAAGAAGAGCAACCCTTGGGTTCATCCTAAAAACTAGATGCACAAAGCTAAAAAACCAAAGGCCATAGCTAGTTTAAACTAGTACTAACTGAAACAGGAGTAACTAACTTCAAGCATGCAGTAGGTGAATATGGCCACACCCAAGGATATAGGAAAAATGATAACTGTGAAATACCTTGTCAGCCCCGCAAGCTTCACCCGGAAGTCACCGAATTCAGCAATTGATGGTGTAGATTCAGTATTCTCAGATCTCACACTCAAAAATGCTTGCAGGTCTTTCTCAGCACATTGGTGAAGACGCTCCAGACCAGACTCAGCTTCACCTATAAAAGATATATACATACCACATGATTTTTGGCAAGCACGTGATAGAACTTAGGATTTTATTTTGAAATGCAATAAAGAATTACCTTGCAGGTACTCGAAAAATTCACTCTTGACCTTGTCGTCCAGATAATAACCATAAGCATATGTCCATTTGAGTACCCGCCTGCATTCAATTATCTACCATAGACATAGTGGAATGGTGCATGCATCAGACATAGGTTAATTTGTATAGTATGGAGTGTCATTTGGGTCATGACATAAATATATGATATCAAACCTGTGACCAAGCTTCAATTATGAACTTCAGTTGGGTCTCCGGTATTCCAAAAACATCTGTTAATTTTGCAAGCTGTAGCACATAGAGAAGAAATAGAGTTAGCAGCTATCAAATACAAAATACGAATGAATGGCGAAGATAAACAATTATGCCTTGCCCTAAATGCAATGCCCCTAACCTAACATGATGCAAATGCTTACTTGTTCCTTTTCTGCCTTTTGCAGATCTGCTTGTGCCTTCTGCCTCGACTGGCAATATAAGTGAATATGTCAGTACAGAAACTTGCACTGAAAAATTTCCAAGTTCAGAATAGAACAATGCAGAACATTCATCCTAAGCATGCAATAGATTAGAAACTATATGCCCATCAGGTATGGAAAAACATCTGGAACTGTACTTTTTTTATATCATGAACTGATAAGATAAATACAACATAAAAATTAAAATAGAGCATTTATTAACACCTAAGAAATAAACTTGGCAAGTACTCAAAAATAAAGCTGCAGCTAGTTGGGCTACATTTGGTAGGTAAGGATTTAAGTCATAATCAGTATCCGCCCAAGTATATGGCCAACACAACACTTGCCAAGTAAACCAGAAGGTTCGAAACACAGAATAAGTTACGAGCACAAGAATGACTAAAGCCGCAGGTGCAGTTGTTGTAGAAAGAAAAAAACTCAAAGAGATATCAAACTTGAGCATGTTGAACATACCGTCTGATTAGATGCCCAGCGCTCATAGTAATGCATGTATCTCTCAAGTGAATTTTTGGCTCTTTCCCTCCTTGCTTCAGTCTCATCATACTGCAGTAAAGGTAATTAAGTTAGGAAATAGTAGCCCTTATGATTCTATGAATGAACTAATCGAATAAACTGTCAAATTGGACTCGCCATTGACTTGTGGGAATTGAAACATTTAATTCTACAGAAGCAATAACAAAATACACAAGACGCCTAGAAACTGATTCCTTCTACTTGATACAATTCGATAGTCTCAAGATAAAACATACAACTCCCTCCTTCTTTGCTGATTCATAGCGATTACAAGCATAAAATCCACCAGTTCTCTCCCCATGTTCAGCCCATGAACCCAGACATAACCTGAAATGTTCAAAGAAAACAAATAAGATGTACGTACACTAGCAACATGGACACAAATATTTCAGCAAGCATAGACACTGGACTATACCAGCAGAACTCAAATTTGCAAGGTGGAGTGCAAGTCATATGCATGCATCCCTGGTTTTTCTCTATTGGTCGTTTGCATTTCGGGCAGGGCTTAGAATTAGCCAGTATCCTGAAAAGGATCATCAACAACATGATAAACCATCTGACATGATTAAATGATTTCAAGCAACATAAAGACCTTAAATACATTTGAGCATTCATGGACTAGCCATGAACTCAAGAATTGGTATACAGTTCTAACAGCATCGTATAATAGGCAAACATTCCTGTAATGTAAACATGGCAAAAACGCTTGAGCAGCATAATGTTCTCACTTGACCTCCACAAGTTTTTCCAAAAACGTAAGTCATCAATTGATAGAAATGGAGTCAATGCCAAGTATTTAATGTTCGTTAAGGGGTGTTTATTATGAGGTTTTGGCCAAAGTGCCACACATAAAACATGTTTTCCATCATAAAATATTGTTAAAAAATAATGCATCAGCCCTTGCAGCCCTGACTCAGCAAAGAGTTAATAGTGTTCACAGTTCCTTGCATCCTCAAATCTTCTGCTTCCAGACCACCAGTCACACATAAAAGGATGTCCACAAAGTTTGATGCTTCTGAATACTTATATCTGAATGTACATACGTAAATTAAATGCACAATTTTTTCACCACCTCAGTTTTACTCATAACCATACCATAAGGAAAGTTAGAAGATAGCTCCAATATGGGCATCAAGGATAGGTAAAAAAAGAAATATACAACACAATGTTTGAACATAGATTTATCTCCACACAAATTAATGAATTCCTTATCTACACACTATCCGGACAATATGGCTTAAAAGAAGTTTTTAGCCTGAACCATACCAGTTCATATTTTCAGATTCTGCACTATTCTTTAATATCCACTTAGAAACAGTCTCACAGTTCACTGGTCGATGAGCTTCCTCTGAGCACTGCAAACATCACCAAAGCATTAATGAAGCTCCACACTTTTTATCACTAGCAATAAAAGAAAGTATTAAGTTATCAGGAAAATGGAGCCAGGAATACTAACGTTCCAACAAAAACTGAATTTGCAATTGCATGAGACATCATAGTTCCCATCGCTGACGAATTCCACTGCACATGTACAGTCAGGAGCTGGACACCATTTAGTCTGCAGGAAATGCCATAGGTTATACAAAAGGTTAGCAGAAATGCCATAGGTTCTACAAAAGGTTAACAGAAAGAGCACAACTCATCATTTCAAAATCGTTAGAAAAATAAACAATAAAAAACAGGTACAAAAAACAGTCAAGTGGAGTAATTAGTCGGCTTGTTCAAACAAATTACCTTCTTGCTATCTTCAACATATGCACGTAACATAAATCGTGCATATCTCACTTTATCGCCATCTTTAGCTAACTTATTAATCATGTCCTGAAGAACCATAGCACCGCAAGATGGATCAGGGCATCGCAATGACAAACATCCTGGACCATCACTTATTGCCGCACTAATATAACCTGAAAGGTTGAATTTATATTATTAGAAATTTTCATTATTCCGAGGGGAAAATAAGATAACTGCAAAACAGGAACAGATCTTGGTCATGTTCACCAAAAACAGCGACTACAAGTCTACAGGATAGTCTATACATGAGTACTGATGGTGGAACGTTGTAATCTAGTGGTGGAATTGCAAAAAGGAAGTTATGCACAAAAGCATGCAGAGAGAGAGACCTTCCCAGCATTCATGACAATAAAAATGATCACAACCAGCAGAACTCATCACATCAGAAGAATACCCTTCAAAACATATTCCACAAGTTAGCTGCAACCAAAGCAGCTGTCAGATGTAAGAAACAGTGTATATATAGCCACAGCCAAAGGTTCGATTAGATATGACATGTGGCCGGCACAACAAACAAGTGATAACAATATACCAGCATTTGAATAAATAATACAAACCTTTCTAGAGTTAGGAAAATCAATTCCATTTAAAAGTAACCCAACAATATCACGAACTTTTTCTTCATCCGCAAACCATTCATCGCTTAACTTGCTGATGTTCCTGAACACAGAACTCATAAAGATTAGCAAAGAACAAATATAAACTGCACTTTTTTTCTACATTCCAAACGTGGAAAATCAGCTTATTCCAACCATCAAGTAGTAAGAAAATCCCACATCATACCACTTACATACCAGCAATGACACACAAAACAAATTGCCAGTATATACAAAATCTGGAGGAACTACCAAAGACTTCACAGTGATAATTTTCGAGAAATTATCGAAGGAAGCTTGCAGACAGCACCTTGAAAAATGTAACAGAGTAAAAACAAACTGCATGTGCATAAAGGGAAACTTGAATAGCTCACTACCCCATGTATTACATATGTACAATCTCATTTCAGTAAACATCAATAATTATAAAAGAATATTCAATTAATGACAATTAACAAACTCACCACTTGTAGTGATGAAGAAGAACACACGCCTCTTCCCTTCGAATCGATAGTACTGTGGCTACCTTGCCTATATCTTCCTCTTGACGTTCATTTATATCATTTTCAGTTAATACAATGTATCTCTGTTCATAGTTACCAAACATATCCAGTGAAACAAGATGACACATAGAAGTGCAAATCAACATGAATGAAAACAGCCGAACACAGTATCAGTTTGTAAATGATGGAAAGAAAGCACAGAAAGCTCTCTAGAAACATATGGTCTTTCATCATGATGCATGTGATTAATTATCCGCCTTTTAACCTTTGTATTTAAGCTATCAACTAGCAGCACATTATCAAGCATATAATGGTTTAACATAGATCATGATTTGGCTACGTCTGTTGATGCCCAGGTGTGAACCTTGCCTGGATCAGCACAAACAGAGCCCAGGGAAGCACTACATCATCACCGATCCAGGAGTTCCATTACAAAGACTAAACTCTCTACTGCGTTATTCTTTAAGCGTAAACCTGCGCTCACTAATCAATATTCACCATGTATAGCATCAATATTGATTGAGCAGATAACAATCTAAGCATCTTAGCACTGATGTAATCATCAACTTGTCGGCTTGCCGCAGAATGCTAACAGATAAAAAACAGCCAAGGCTGACCTAGCAGCGGAAGATAGATCACATCTAGGTGTCGAAGCAGAAAAATCCTTAATTTCCCAAAGAGCAGATGCGAATCACCACATGACAAGCACCCTGGACAATAAATCTTATCAACCTATTTCGGTTGCGTTAGCTGACTGCTACATCAAAATTAAGAACTAACGCAAAAGCTCATCCCAATCCTCACTTCTGAAAAAAAAAACGACGTCATAAGCTCATCCCAATCCTTATTTCAGCAAAACGACGCCATTGAGACTATTCGACGCTACCAATCTAGCACCCCTGATCTTCCAGGTCCTGATCTACGTTCAGCTCGCCATGCCTCCCCGCTAAGCTGTACTGAGGGGGGGAGTAATCTCGAGTTGTATCAAAACTTTTTTTTCCAAAATCTTAATGAAATCGACCGTCGCGCTTCCGGCGAAAAAAAAAAGCACCTCCTGATCTGCTTCCGGCCATCTACCGACCAAAAATCCTCACCTGCTCGCGGCGGGACACCACCTCGTCGCTCCCCTCCGCCTCGCGGCCCTCATAGTCGCCGCCCACCAGCTCCTCCTCCTCATCGCTATCTCCCTCATCCCCGCCCCCGCCGCCGCTCCCATCATCGTCCTCACCCATATCATCACTGTAGTCGTAATAGTCCTCGTCATCCAACATCTCCTCGTCGCTGGACATGGGCATCTCGACGTCGGAGTCCATCACCCACCGAATCGAGCGATCGGGGGACCGGACGGATTTGTCCGGGGGGAGCGGAGGGGAGAGGGCGGCGGGGCTAGGGTTCCGGCGAGGTCCGCGGCCGCGGAGGCGGGGAATTGGGGAAGAAATAGGCGGAGTTGCGTGGGCGAGTCGGCAGGCACACAGGATGGGGTTTTTTTTATACTGGTGGTACACTTTTGGGCTTTATTTGTGATGCTAAGACTAAGAGGAGGTGATTCACTAATTTGGGGATGTAATAATCATGATTAAGAGGTTGGAAGATGTAATTTGCACTCCTCCCTTCTACCACCAAAGTTGTGCTCTTTCAATTTTGGTGTGACTTTTGGCATGCCTTTAGTCTAAGTTGTGAGCTTTTTTTCAATGTCTAAAATTTAAATACAAAAACTTTTCCATTGGTGATAATCTAAAACTAAAATTTGATGATAGAACAAAGTAATCACAAGAGTATGAGACTGACAATCGAGCAAATGCATACTTTTATAATCTAAAATTGTACGTAGATAGAATTAAAAAGTAACAAAACTGGAAAAATACATTGAAAGAAATACCTTGATATTTTGTAGTTCAGACATGTAGACCTAGTTGTTTGCACCATGGGCCAACCATAGCAAGGGGATCTAACGCCATGGTTGACCCATGTTTCGGATTGCCAAATCCCCCCCCTCCTCCCTCCATCTCCCTCGCCCCATCTTCGGATATCCAAATTCTCACCCCCATCTTCAATGATCTCTAGGAAACTAAGCCATAGGTATGCCCAGATAAGGCTTCAAGTTTGCAATGTGGGTGTGGAAGGGGATCGAGAGGAGGGGCTAGGCGTCAAAGGAGGTAGAGGCGACTATGGAAGTAGTGTCGTTGTAGCCATAACATCAAAGGAGGACAATGGGCGCCGTGGATGGGATGAAATGAAAGTGGTGGTAGATGGTGATCGCTGGAGATAGGAAAGAAAGCAGAGCAGAGGTATTAGCTGGTTGTGGAGAAGTCCGCGATGAGGGTGTTAACAAAGTGGAGGATTGGATGGGGTGGGGTGGTGAGGGGAGGGAGATGGCAAACGAAGGGGAGGAGATGCGATGGATGTTAGAGATAAGGTTTGTTCTATGCACAAGTTTTGACTAATTGGATAATAAAATGTGTCGACGTATATGTATGTAAGTCCTTTTTTTCTTGAAATGATTTTATTTTGTTTTTCAAGGCCCATCTATTGTGATTAGTTTAACACAGTTTAACAATATATCGATTGACCACTATTTACAGATGAAAAATTGCAACAAAACCAAAACTTTGGAACACATAATTTAATTAGTTTTATGATTTATCATAGTTTGGAATAGTAGCATTTATGGTAGGTTGGGGTTAGTAGCATTTATCATGGTAGTTGGAAAAGTAGCCCTTACATGGAGAGTAAGGTCATCAAACTTAGAAACAACTTCCCTACTATCTAAACCTCATAACTTACCCTACGTGCTACCCAATACAAGCGGCTTGTTTGTAATAGAGAAATTTAAAGTGGCCTTTTAGAATTGAGAAATTTATACTAGCGGTATACTTTTGGATTTTCTATGCAGTATACAACAAAGAGGGGTGATTTGGGATGTTAGTAATCACAATTAAGAGGTTTCTCCCTTCTTAAAAATGTTGTATTTCTTCTATTTTGGTATTGATATATATATGTGGTATATATTTTTTGGCATGATTTAAACCTAAGTTATGAGCTTTTGTTCAACATCCAAAGTTGTCTTCTATTTTAGTATTGATATACATATACCTATGTTTTTTTTATCAATTTAGTCTAAGTTATGACATTCCGATCGACTCCAAAATTCATATATCAAGAAGTCTTATTCTCTAGCGGTGAATCTAAAAACTAAAATTGAAAAGGGGTTCTCGTAGAAAAAAACTAGCGTGAGAGCATAGACCGACGATAGAGCCAACATGAGCTTTGTAATCTAAAATTGTACATAGATAGAATGAAAAGGTAGAAAAATGAGAAAAACACATGGAAAGAGTTACCTCGACAATTTATAGTGCAAATATGTAGACCCCCAGGGTCAACCTAGGTAAGGGGATCTGATGCCTCATTGACCCTATCTCAAATCGCCAAAATTCTCCTCCATCTCCGATGACATCTTGGAACCTAAGTGGTGGCACATCCAGATAAAGTTTTGAATTTGGGAGTACGGGTGTGGAAGAGTATTGGGAGGAGGGCCCGTGTATCAAAGGTGGTAGGGACAACTATGTAAGTGGCGTCATCATAGCTATAAGATCAAGGGTGGACAATGGACAGTGGCAGGTGGGATGAAAAGGAAGTAGCGACTAGGAGCATCAGGTGGTGCTAGAGTATGTATCCGATTGCGATCGTTGGACATGGGAAGGAAAGCAACACAGATATATTATGCCATACGTGAAGTTAGTAGCAAAGGTTAGTGAGGCCACGGATTCAATAGGGGTAGGGTGCAGGTAGGGAGATGGCGGCAAACAGAAGGGGAGAGGGGGGATGGATGGATGTTAGAGAGGAAGGGAGGCTTATGGTTCGTTCTGTGCACAAGTTTCGATTAATTTGTAGAAGAAAATTTGTCAGAGTGTATGTATATAGTTTCTTTTTTTAAAAAAATTTCTTGAAATGATTTTATTTTGTTGTTCTAGGCCCCTCTATTGTGATTAGTTTAGTGAAGTATTAGTTAACTGCTATTCAGAGAAGAAAATTTACGGTGGAACCAAAACTTTGGAACATATGCTTTATTTGGTTTTAGCATTTATGGTAGTTTGGAATAGTTTGAGGTTAATACTCTCTCCGTTTTATATTATAAGTCGTTTAACTTTTTTCTTAGTCAAAATTCTTTAAGTTTGACTAAGTTTATAGAAAAAATTAATAACATTTACGATACGAAATTAGTTCCATTAAATTTAACATTGAATATATTTTGATACAATGTTTGTTTTGTATTGAAAATATTGCTATATTTTGCTACAAACTTGGTTAACCTTAAAAACGTTTGACTAAGAAAAAAAGTCAAACAACTTATAATATGAAACGGAGAAAATAACATTTACATTTAGAGTGAGGTCATCAAACTCGGAAACAATTTTCTTGGGACCTAAACCTCGTAACATACCCTACCCTACCTGTTACTCGAGACAAGCAGCTTGTTTGGTACTGAGAAATTTAAAGCAGTTTGCTGAAACATGAAAATTTAAATTTTGTACAATCATATGGAACAATATAATTTTGTAAAAAGAAAAGGTGAAACAATTCAGAGTTTAGAACAAGGCCTTAACATAAATACTGAAGATTTGTGCTCCATCGTTATTTCTTTTTCTATAGTACGGTCGAGACATGCATGTTCTTTTTGGACCAAAGTATTGATTTTATACTGAGATACCATGTTCTATATTCGTTGGATGTTCTTCTCTTTTCTTCGAAAGCCTGATGCTGAGTTGCCTCCACGTGCAAAGTGTTCTTCCAAGAGAGGTTTTAGCTAAATCCAGCCCCAATTGTACTCATGACACACGTACGATGGAATCATGGAACTGGAATTGTTGCGTAGGTCCTCGCAATCCTTTGTTGTAATTTATCCGTCATTGCAAGTTTGAACATACTACATAGCGACATGTGTCCAAACTTTTATTAATCAACGTCTTCGTTAAGGTTTTCCATGCAAGAACGATGCCTTCTTTTCTTCAAATCTTTTGAGATGGAAAAAGAAAGTTGATGCCTTCACCTTTTGGTAGAAGCTTGTACTGATGATCATAGCCTCAAGTACATGCAATGGCAATCTACAGGTCCCTTAAAAAGGCAAGAATGGTCGGTGTTTTTGGGGACCAATCATATGCGACTACATCTGCCATGAGTTTCACGACTCATAAGATTGCTGGAGTCTGACACCAATTTCTGATTGCCTGTCACTGTCATGCTTATGCATGCACCAACATCAGGTGTGCAGCGAGCCATCAGACTATCAGGCTATCACAATCAGGTCGGGTAAACTGGTTTTCCAGTGACCACTACTTGTTCTTCAAACAATGGTAGGTGATGTCTGAAAATCCTAAAGATAGTCGGTGATGTTTGATTAAGTGTTTCACGTAAAACGAGATGATATTAACGTGTGATTAATTGAGTTTTAATTATTACAAACTTAAAAAATAGATTTATTTCATATTTTAGAACAACTTTTATATAAAAAATTTTTACACGAAACGCACCGTTTAGCAGTTTAAAAAACGTGCCACGAAAATGTAGTAGTATCGAACGCAGCCCACAATGTAGGCCCATTTGATCATGATCAGTGCTTCAGTGTGCCATGAAGAGAAAAAAAGAAGACTGAGATTGAAGCTGATTGAGATGTCACAAAATGGCATAACAACAATGATACAATAAATTCCCTATTTATTTGGATCGATCTTTTCTAATTTACTACAGTATATTGTAATCTCTACAATACAATGCGCTAACCAGAAATAATGGCGCTACTTTCGCACCGAACGTGTTCTCAAGAGTCTCAATTGGTGTTTTAAATTGATGCAGCTTCCTCACATCTTTCTGTGTCTGCGGCTGCTGCAGCTGGTACTTCATCACCAAAGCTTGGAGCCTTGGGAATTAGACCAAGGATCTTGAACATCGCCTGGTCCGCATCGAAGTCGTTGTTTGCAGTTGTTAGAAGTTTCTCACCAGCGAAGATGGAGTTGGCCCCAGCTAGGAAGCAGAGTGCTTGTTCTGGCATGGAGAACCGTACTCGTCCTGCTGAAAGCCTCACCATCGCCTTCGGCATCACAATTCGAGCAGTAGCAATCATGCGGATCATTTCCCAGATCTCTACAGGCTGAAGTTGAATGTTACTTAGCGAAAATGGATACAGAAGTCACAGTATATGATCTTATAGCAAAGCTTGTTATAGTCTGCACAGTTTATATATCCCTGATGCTAGATGCAAGTACCTTCTGATCTTGAAGAGGTGTGCCTTTGACAGCAACCAATGCATTAATAGGAACACTCTCTGGGTGTGCAGGCAAAGTGGCTAGTGTATGCAACAATCCTACACGGTCCTCCTCTGCCTCTCCAAGACCAATAATTCCACCTGCACACAGAGCATGGCACTTCAGGTTATACATTGAAGTCATGAAGTGCCCATTAGGACCCATATACAAGCAGCAGTCAGCCTCCCTAGGGCCAGTGAAATTGCACATCAACAGTACCCACGTGGTTACTATCCACAGCCGTTGTTCAGATTGGAGATAAGATTATATCGATTTGTTAGCTATTTGCTGGATCTTGGAGACAAGTTTGTAAGTAGTAGTCCTTATTCTCTCCCTCCGTGGTGCCACCATGACTAGGTCCAGGGAAACCTCAGTTAGGACTAATGTCCCTCAGCCCAATTATGCCCGTTACATAAACATGACAAAGATAAACATGCATTTACCCTAAAATTTGTAAACTACGAGAGGAATGCCTGTAACACTGATATTCACCTGAGCATATGCTTATTCCAGCTTCACGGACATGTTCAAGAGTCTGCAGTCTATCATCATATGATCTCGTGGAAATAATGTTGGGGTAATATTCTCTTGATGTATCTAAATTATGATTATATGCTGTAAGCCCAGCCTTCTTGAGTTCTTCAGCTTGTTGCTTCTCTAGCATGCCGAGAGTGCAACAGACCTCCATGCCCATACCTCTGCAGAGATTTATCCACAGAATAGTAAATGAAAGTCAAGATAATGATTAAGCAAGAAAACTACCTTCGTGCAAATATTCTGTTGTAATGTACGCAGAGGCTTAAATCAGTGCTCTATATGGCTCAAGAGTACGTCTGTTTGTAAGTGAACAGGTAAAGACTAGTTTAATTTTTACATTCAACATTGACAATATTAATTTGTTTGGAAATACAAAAATAGATGAATAAACCAATGAGGACATAGCATTGGCATGGAAGAGAGCATTTGCATCAGTGCATGGTTATGCAAGACTGTGCCAAACACTTGCACACAATAATTCTAGTGTGTTATCTTTCAAAAATAATACCTAATGTCCTTGACATATTCAAGGATCTGGTTAAAATTTGTTTTCCTGCCAATGGTTTCTCTCCATGCTGCTCCCATGCAAAAGCGGGTGCTCCCAGCCTCCTTTGCCTGAGCAGAAATAGATCAGAAGAAATAAAGTGAAATGACATTACAACCCATAGTTTTATGAACTAAAGCTGAATTCCTCAGTCAGTAAGAAAGAATTCATGTTATCACTTGGCATGATTTTTAAAAACAACGACATAAATGAACTTGGTCACCTTGAGATAAATGTTACAAAAACAGTACCTTTTTTGCTGCTTCTAAGACGGCATCTTTATTCATTAATTTTTGTGCCTTCAATCCTGTACTGTATCTTGAGGACTGAGGGCAGTACGAGCAATCTTCGCTGCACCCGCCCGTCTTTATTGAAAGAAGAGTGCACTGTTGCACTTCTCTGAATTTATGGACACTTCTATGGACCTGAGCCTATGGAAAATAAAGCATTATCTGGTTAAGTGAAAATAAATTGCAATTGAGAACTATTTCCCTACTAACTGGTGTGAAGGTTGGACAATAGTTTTCCTTCCCCTTTGACTAAAATGATCATTGAAAAGCTTGGGAAATGTGTTCAGCATATAACCAACAGAGAGGCACTAAGCCAATAATGTGACTAAGATATGCATTTGAAAGAATGCTGACAAGCTATCGTGCATCAAGCCAGTCAGATTGTTGCAGTTTTAGACTTTTAGTACATACAATGACTAACATTGTTGTGACCAAACATGTTTGATATGTGTCATTCATTACTCATGCTAAATTTGCAATCTTGAGTCCCAACTGTCTGAAGCCCCTATATGGGAAATCCTTAGCACCAATTTCCAGATTATAAATGCCCTTGAGGCCAGTACTTCCTATAAATACTAGAGCTTGACCAAGAAAAAGCTTAGGCTCAAATGCATATGAGCACATTGTAATTTCTTGATAGCATAGGGATAGTACACATCATTTCAAGTCTTTTCCGGAACAAACACACAAATTTAAGCACTAGTGATTGTACATAATGAAAAAGTTAGCACCTGCTATAACAACAGCAAACCAATGATAGCCCTGGATGTTGAAGCCACTTCAATTGGTGCTTAGCATTATGCTTTGCATCAATCATCATTTCTCACGGTTCATCAATCCTAAGTTGCAAATCTCACCCAACACCAAGTACAAAATCCGCACTAAGGTTGACATTGGTGTGAATAATTGGTAGTCCCACTACTAAAAGGCTCTAGTATGTCATAGTTGATGCTAATCACTATCATGTATTGGAACTTCGGTGACAGATCACTATTATCTTACTACTAATTCCAGGCATTGCTAGGTGGACATGGTACATGGACGTGAGTATACTCGATGCTATAGCATAATATTAGATATTTGACTAAAAGGAAAAAAGAGAAGTATCCACTACTCATCCCAGAGGCCACCATAAAAATGAGATTTTTTATCACGAACTACATCCACCGTGAACCAGGAATCCACAAGTAAAAAAGTTATCTTGGCATCACTATTCCCCTGGCTGCCACTACAGGAAGCCCACGAATTCATTCTTCTCCCATTCTTTTCACTAGCAAAAAGGGAACATTTCTCAAGCACATCTAGAAAGAAAGAAAGAAAGGCATCACATTCGTTGCTCCTCATCTACGATATCTCACACTCCTAAACTTTCCTAACGGCAGAAATAACTACAGATTGAAGTTGAAGGCCGTAAAAAGGGATTCTCTCCGCACGCTTCCACCATTTACCAATCTAAGCAGGCACACACGAAGCAAAGGGAGAGATTGGGATGCGTACCCCGTGGAAGAGGAGGTCGAGGAGAGGGGAGTCGTAGACGGCCTGGATCTCGGGGCGGCTCCAGTCGTTCCTGGGCCCGTCCCGTATCGCGCGCTCCGCCTCCGCCGCGGCCGGCGACGCCGCCGCCGGAGCTGCCGAGGAGAACGCCGCAGCCAGCGGCGGGCGGGGGGGGGGGGGGGGGGCGGGGNAGCAGCATCATGGCGGCAAAGCCAACGCCGGAGCGAGCAGATGGGATAGTGCTCGGTGTGTAGTTAGGCGATACGGCCGAGGCGATTTTGTACTCGAGGCTTTCGCTGCTGCTGATTGCCGTATCTCATTTTATAATTGGTGGATTTCATTTCTATAAACGTGATTAATCATCGCTGAACAAGTGAAAATTAGTCAAATTTACTCTTTTTTCTGTGGGTAAAAAAACGACTGCGATTAAAGTGAGGGCTACGGATTAGTAAGATAGAAGGTGACGTGAGTTGACGAAGAGGAGGGGGACATCTGAAATTGCCTGGTTTAGTTGAGCTACCCATGGCCATGGTCATCCATGCCGGTTCTTGCTGTTGTTGTTAGATCGATCTACCATTCGACTTGTACACGATTGACTGATCAAATCTTTTGGATTTTACTTTTACAGTTTTACCAGTGCCCCATACGTGTACAGTTTTATCTGCACGCGTATGCTAAAATTTGACAATGCTAAAATTTTGACAAATTGATAGCGTTGTCAAATTTTGATAGAATGAAACAAATATGTTATGCCAAAGTTTCCTATGTTTTACCAATATTTGATAATAAACTAAATGCAACAATATATTTATCAATTTTATCAAACAATGATATGGTTTAAATTGACATCAATCTGAACACCCTCCAAAATTGACAGACCCCAAAACGAAAATTAATGCGCTTGTTGGTCTCGGTCCAACAGCTAACGGCCCATCTCCCTAATGAGCCGGACCGCAAACTACGCAGGCAGCCCACGGGGGCAGTTGGAACAAGGCCCAGCAGATTGCGGCCCAACAGAATTGAGGAGCAATGTATAAGCAGGGCAGCGAGTTCTTCGGAAGAAATTTTTTTTTTAAACAATACGCATGCACGAGATAGTGTGACGTTTTATATTATTAGAGCAGTAAGAAAATTATTAGTCAGTCCTGATAGGCTATAATTAGAAAAAATAAAAAAGAAAAAATTGCAAAAATCATCCCATAAAATCACTTAAAGTTTAACATTCTATCCTACTGTCACGCCCCAAACTCGTCTCGAAAGGTAGCTAGAGGAAGGCGATTCAAATTAACCTGTAATTCTGTACCAGTCCCAAGAAACAGTGTTAGTACAACAAGAAGAATGAGTATCATAACCACGGAAGTCTCTTTATTAAGAGTAGAGTTACAACCATTGTTGGAACTGCGGACAAACCCCAAGTTCGCAACTGCATTACAAAAAGACGGAAGCGGAGACTAGCGCAAAGCCACAAGCATGACTTGGGAACTAAACCGAAACCCTACTACTGCTCGAAGCCTGCTTGCTCCTGGAAGAACTCCTCGTCAGTGGGGTCCATCTCTTCTTCCTCGAGAACTGAGGGGTTATTTATATAGAGCAAGGGTGAGTACGGAAGTACTCAGCAAGCCAGGGAAAATTAAGCGTTTAATGCAAGCTACAAGGATGGCTAGTTTCTTTCGCGTTCAATTTTAGTTTAAAACTTTCGGAAGCAACTAAGTGAATGCTTCTCAACGGCACGGATGAGGAGGATGCATGTCATCCGGCCGGAGTAGTGAAATGTATAGATTGAATTCATCTTCACGATTGGCTCCCTGCCAACCCGTCAAACGGACTCCCTGAGTCCGGCTGTTCCCGACAGCCACAAGACAAGCATTTACAATGATTCCTTTACACCAACAGCAGTTCATAAAGCAGTAGTCAAGTAAAACTACGCTAAGAAATCACCTCACATCCGCCCATAACCGTGGGCATGATTGTTCGAACAGTTTGTTAACCTCTGCAAAGAGGGTACACTTTACCTACACGACGTTACTAACCCAGGTAACCCAGTCCGTGCAGAACAGCCACGTCTGGCGACTTTGAGGTTTTCACGACAAGGCATTTCGAAAGCCGACTCAGGGTCACCTTATGCCAACGGGAGGGGTCCCACAAACCAACACCAGGTTAGATCCTAGACCATGTTGTGCCAGGAAGCCCAGGGGTCCTCCCCAACACCACCTCGGCGAATCCACTTGTCCCTTGGCATCAAGATTTCCCTGGCATAGCTAGTTACTCAGCCAGGGGTGTCCCATTCACCCGTGTGGTCGCACATGTTATGTTTGGATGAAATTTCCAAGGAATCGGTCCTTAAGGCGAGTACGAGAAAACCATACCTCCAGTACGTTTCCCGCACTGCGAGTTTTGAAACTCATTTTACTTTCAAGGCACCGACCCAGGTGTCTGGTTTTCTGAAGATTTTGTAAACCCAAGATTTAACTAGTTGATCATTTTAAATTTTGAAGAGGGCCACGGTACTCGTACCTGGGGTACGAATATCGAGGCTCAATTGTAACAGGCGACAAGGGATGTTTGGATCATTCGATAATCATGGAGGTCAAATGCAACAAGTAGGTCAGGCCTGCCGGCTATATTGCAAACCACGGCCAAGTTGCCAAGTGTAACCTAGGGAATGCATAATTTGAGAATTGAAACACTTAGTTACAAATTATGGGTTCAATTGATCAAAGGTGACTTGCCTTGCTCGAGATCTTGAGCTTCCTCCTTGAAGTCCGCGCACTGTGAGTCTTCTGGCTCCAAAGCTACACGCGAAACGAGGCAACTCAACACAACGGTCAAAAAGGAAGCCCTATTAATGACCACTAATTGTGCCATTAGATAGATATCAATTTTTGAGGAATTTTGGAAGTTGGATGGAGTCAATCGGACGAACGGTTGAGAAGATATGGATTTCCTAAGGTTAATTGATTTTCTGTCTAAAGGAAAAAGAATTATTAAATCCTTAGGAAAAAGAAATGGAAGAGGGACGCAAAATGGACTTTATTTTGGATGGATGGGTGCGGCCCAATGCAATCACGGGCGCGGCTGAGGAACGCGGGACGGCGTGCACGTGGGCGGCCCACGGCCGAACGGGGCGCGCGCGAGGGCAGCTGGGCCGGTAGCGAGGCACGGCCCAGAGAGCTGGCGCAAGCGGCCGAGCGAAGCGGGCCGGCGCGCGAGGGTGACGGCCCAAGGTCGAGCGGGAACGCGACCCATGGACGACGCGGCACGGGGAGAGGCCGAACGGGCCGGCTGGCGTGGTGCGGCCCACGCGGATGAGACGCGCGCGAGGAGGGAGGCCGAGTGGGCCGGACCGTGGCATGGCCCACGCGGGCGAGACGGATCGGTGGACCGCGGTCCATCGCGCGGGGTCTCGAGCGGGGCCCGCCTGTCGGCGACCCGGTTCACGAGGACTAGATGCACGGAGGGAGTTGGCGCTAGGGTTGGGTGGACTCGTGCGTGGCGGACCCATGCGCAGCCTCATGGCTCTCCATGGACCGCGCGCACGGGGCGGAGGGAGAAGCGCGGCGGGCGCTCGCGTGGCGCCACGTCGGACGACGGGAGGAGGAAGAAGGGGCGTCGACATTCGACGGCGCGCGACGGCAGCAGAGCTTTGGGATGGCGCGGCGCGAGTCCGGCGAGGGGGAGGGCACCGGAGCGGAGAGTGGAGCGAGAGAAGGGGATTCAACGGCTCGGATCCGCCAGAGGATGGATGGCGACGACGAATTGCGGCGGCGGCCATCTCCGGCAAGGAGAAGGGGAAAACCTCGCTGGAGCGACGAGGGCTCGATTCCGTGGAGGGGAAGCATCCACATGCGTCCACGAACTCGTCCCAAGCGTCGGGAGGGGCGGAGCGGCACTGGAAAGTGCGGGCGACGGCACGAGGGGCTCATCACCGAGTGGCGGTGAAGCGGCGAGCGAAGACGGCCGCGACAACGCTAAACGGCGGCTTCACCACGTCTACTAGCGCGGGAGAACGACAGCGACGCTACCCTACAGTCTGCTGAGGAGGAGAGAGGGACGACGGGAGAGGGACGGAGGGAGCATTACCGTGGGGAGGCGGTTCGCCGTGAAGAGCGGCCGGCAGCGCGAGATGTGATCGTCTCGGCCTTGGGCCAAGGAATAGGAGGAAGGGAGCGCCCGGAGTCCGCGTCTCGCGTCCACGAGCTTCGGCGGCGAACGGCGAAGGCGGCGGCAATGGCGCGGCGGCGAAGCGGCGGTTTTTGGTGAAGGAAAGGGAGAGCGGCCGAACGGGGAGAGGCGCGGCTTTATAGTGGTTCCGGCCTTTGGCTTCGAGGAGAAGGAACGCGGCGCGGTCGCGCACGTGAGCTTGTGTCGCCGGCGCTGCGCCCGAGTGGCGACAGTCATTGCCGGCTAAGAAGGGAAAAAAGGAGAAAGGGAGAAGGGAAAGAAGGGAGTGGACTGTGCCACTCTAGGGCCACATGGGCGGGAGAGCGAGCTCCGCACCCCGGCTTGGCCATTAGCGGCTTGGAGTAGCGCGGCGCGAGGATCCATGGCGGCGGCGGCGCTGTGAAAGAGAGAGAGAAGGGAGGAATAGCGCGCATGAGGGAGAGAGAAGGAGCGCGCGGCGCGGCCGGGCTCTACCGCGGCACGTGCGCCGCACGTGGCCGGGAGCGGGCCGACGCGGCCCAAGAGGGAGGGGAAAAGGCCGAGGGAAGGGGAGGCAGAAACGGGCCGGCCGAAAAGAGGCAGCCCAAGAAAGTAGAGGGACACAAACTAGACTTTTTCAGAGGATTCTGATTTGGAAGGATTTGGAGTTCGGATTTGAATTTCGAGTTGGGACTTTTTCTCCGAGATTCAAACAGGGAGTAGAGAGAGGGAGACGAGACCTTGGCACACACGCGAAGCACTAACGAAGAACAATTTTCGCAATTAGGTTTTTAACAAATAGGTTTTCCCGCTAACGCCACGACGAAACGGGCGCTACACCTACAAGTTATTTTGTTGCAAATGCTCATCCACCTACTGAATTTTATTGAAAAACCAATCCAGTGCACATATGCTTAACCGAATCAATATGTTTTTCATAAAGTGTGAGCCGTCAATATGGTCTTTACCAAAATTAAATACTTTCAGAGACTCTTGACACTTTTTCGTGATTCCATAAATAGAATTGCTGATGAGAGCTTAAACGTTGCCGTATTGAGTTTCGCTATATGCACAAAAAAAATTCAATCAAATATAAAATAGTTTTAATGCAAACACTTGGACAAATTTGACTCAGCTAACTTAGTCTGTGATAACTCTACATCTGTGATAACGAGCTAATTCGATTAAGCACATAGGCACTGAGATGATTTTTATGACAACACTAAGTAGAGGTGGGTATTTAGAACAAAATAACTTATACGATGAAATATCAAACCTCAAGTGATTTATAAGATGACTTTCATAATTTTTTCAAATAAAGAAAAACAGCCACATCAAGTATCTATAACTAGATTCAGTCACTAAAGATTAAAGATTAAAGATAAAAGCCTTACAAGCCCAAGCAGTGCAAAGAGTACAGATATAAAGATTTTGTGCAGTGTCTTGTCAGTTTTCAGTTCTCAGAGGAACAGGGAAAAAAAAGAAGCACGAGATCGAGAGAGAGAGAGACACGGCGTGGTGGATCTTGTGGCGATGGAACGCCCAACGCTTTTGGCATGAAAGATTGAATAACACAATAGGAGTACAACTTTGGGGGGGGTCAAAAGGAGAGCAGATTCCCGGCGAAATGTCTCATTTCAAATGATGAAAGCAAGGTCTCACCGTCCGTCCGTCAGTTCATTGTCTGTCTCTCTGAAACTCTGAAAGTCCATCCTCCTCACTGCCCTACGCTAGCAAAAGCCTTTCTACTCGATAGACAGAGTTGTGTACTCGCTCTGTTTCATAAAAATCAAATTTAATTTTATATCTAGATTTATTCTTAGAATTTAATATTTCATGAGAACGGAGAAAGTATAGGCCCTGTTCGAACCTGCTATCTATAGAAAGTAGATAAAGTTTCAGATATTCGTGGCACATTTTTTAAACTGCTAAACGGTGCATTTTGTGTCAAAATTTTTTATATGAAAGTTGTGCTAAAATATCAGATAAATTCATTTTTTAAGTTTGTAATAATTAAAACTTAATTAATCGCACGTTAATGTCATCTCATTTTACGTGAAACAATTTATCTTTTTTCTATGTATCTATCATCTTTTGCATTGTAGCATTGTATCATGCTAATGGTAGTAGTAGCCTATGTCACTGTCGTCCGTGCTGATGGTTTCACATCAAAAAACAAAAAAAAATGGTTTGGTTTTTTCGCTGTAGGGAAATATCTCTCTCTCTGTTCTACTTTGCCGCATGAATAAAACTCATCTCATTTGACTGTCACTGTCTGACTGAGAGGTAAGTCAGACATGTTGGTGGATGTTTCACAAAGAATTTTGACTAATTGGTTGCTCAAACTTGTAATGACGTTTTCGCTGGGTCTACCAATCTGTGTTAGTCAACGATAACTTTGAGGTGTTTTAGTTGAATCTTGGGATTTACCCGATTGACTGCGCTGCTGTATCAACCGAATACAGGCTTGCTTTTCCTTTTCTATTATTTACCGGATTATTTACCTTATATTTCAAAAAATACATTTTATAAAGAAACTTCTTTTTACTGTATTACTTATATCACTTGTTTTAAAATACTATATGTTAAGTTTACTTTTTATATTATTTAATTTATCTATATAATAAGTAGATAATCCATCATACCAATCTGCTGAATAATCTGAATTAAACCAGACCTAAACCATACCGAATATCTCTATTTACCTCTATCTCATCACCAAACGGATCTGCCATCTCATTACAATTTGTTTTTTTTTCTCCTCGATTTGGTTGGGCTTCTCCTTCGGCTAAAAAAATTCAGATATTTTTTTTGGTTTATCTGAAACTGAGGTTACATCTGGCAAGCGCATATCTACTGCCGTAAACCGTTTTTGTCGCCTGCAACGCATCCAGAACCTCCAAAGTCCAAACAGCTCACACAAAGCGGTGACCAAATGATCCGACGGTCCAGATGGCCCCGCACGATTCACGAGATGTCAACCTCCATCACCAACCCTCCGATCCTCCCAATAATACCTTCTTGCCGGCGAGACGAGACGAGAAAGCCGCAGCCACCGCATCACGATCTCCTCAACACCATCCAATCTCGCGCGAATCCAACCAAACTCACCATACATTGCACGCGCGCGCGCGCGCGCGCAAAAGAGAGAGAGAGAGAGAGAGAAGGCAGTGGTTTGCGGCGCGCGTGCGAGAGCGCAAGCAAGAGGTTTGAGCCTTTGCGGCGAGGGGAGTTCGAGAATGGCGCCGCCGCCGCCGCCGCCGCTGCCGGCGGCGGCTGACGAGGACGGTGGCGGTGGTGGTTGCGTGGCGAGGTGGATGCGGAGGGATGTGCTGCTGGGGCTCGCGCTGGGGCAGTTCGTGTCGCTGCTCATCACCTCCACCGGCTTCTCCTCCTCCGAGCTCGCCCGCCGAGGTGATGGCAATCTGCTTCCCCGTCTCACGCGCCCTCTCCGGCGACGATCGTATCACTGCCATACGAAACAACGAATTTCGATCCTATCATACCTCTCCTGTTTTTTTAAATTTTTTCTTTGTGATGTTCAATTGGAGTAGCAGTACGAAACAACGAATTTCCTATCACACCTCTCCTGTTATTCTTTTTTAATTTTCTTTGTGCTGTTTAATTGTTGCAGTAGTAGTTTGTTACGATTGGCTCTCTGTTGGACGGTGGAGACATCTTGTTCTTTCTGTGATAAAAGTTTGGGATTTTTTTTCACTTTTCTGATGAGGTAATTAGTTCCAGGAAAAAAAGATTACCCTTTTTGACTTCCCGAGTGGTGCGGCGATGGAGAACCACAAAGATTCGGGATTGTTCCTGCATCTTTTGTGTTGTTGCTCTGCAGAGCCTTTGCTAGACAGAAAAAGATAATTCTTGGAGCCTTTCGATTAAATTATGGCGTTTACTGCCTATCCAGGACTTTATGCAACATCTGATGCCGTCAAGGTCTCTTTTAGTTTCTACTAGTGTTTTTCGTTTAATAAAATTGCCAGGGGAAAAAGATGAGGTTTTTTAATTAGTGTCAGTTTGGATGTTGTCATGTCAGTTCAGAAGGTGCTGTGGAGCATCAATTTTTGTTAAGGGCCTGTTTGTTAAAGTTTCAACTCTTAAATTTAGCTTCAGGAGTTGGGTCTGGAGTAAAGTTATAGAGCAGCCTAAATCACCTCTATCTCTATAATTCATTTTATGAGATCACTCCACTCAGCTCCGTGCTTTCATTTTAAGTGGAGCTGAAACGGTTTGGCTAGGCTCCAACTCCAGGAGTGATGGAGCTGTGCCAAACAGGCCTAAATGCAAGGGCCAAATTCTCAACATAATATCTCATCGCTGAAACGATATATTTTTTTCAGGTATCAATGCACCAACATCTCAGTCCCTGTTGAACTACATCCTTCTCGCCCTTATCTATGGAGGTATACTCATCTACCGGAGGCAGCCACTAACGGTACGTTCGACATCCTCTGTCCTTAATCTCCAGTGAAAAATTGTATAAAATTGTCATAATGAGCTCTTGGATGAGCAATTTTCAGACATGAAAATTGTTCAGAAACGTACAGAATCTGGAGTCCCGGACTGTTGATCTTAGCTATATATATAGAGAGAGAGTTCAGCACATGGGCAGGCTCTAGTTTATTCTTTTTGACTAGTTGGGAGTAGGTAGTAGTTTGGTTTGCATTGTTTTCCTTCTGCACCGTTGATGATTGTAGGCTACAAGATTGGCATATCTTATCTTTATAGACAGGACCTGTGATTGCTTCCTTTATCTACATACTACATGTTCGACGACACTGAAGTTTATTCTGATTCTGCTCTTTAGAGTTTGCACTTTGTGGACTAGCATTTTGGTTTTTGGCTGGCACAACCATGTGAAATTATCTCAGATTATGATCGGAAATTCTCCATTTCTTCCGTGCAGATAAAATGGTACTACTATTTGATCCTTGGGATTATTGACGTGGAAGCGAATTATATAGGTATGTAGCAAAAAGAAGCAAAAATAATAGTGTTAATGTAAATTCTATTTAATACAATGGCATGTTTTTTTTATTTTACCACTTATATGTTAGTGTAAATTCTATTTAATACAATGGCATGTTTTTTATTTTTGGAAAACATGCAAATCTCTTGTTGTGTAAACAGTTGTGAAGTCTTATCAGTACACATCTTTGACAAGCGTGATGCTCTTGGATTGCTGGTCAATTCCTTGTGTGATTATTCTTACATGGATATTTTTGAAGACCAAGTATGGGCTCAGGAAGTTCATCGGCGTTGGAGTTTGCGTGGCCGGACTTATATTAGTAGTATTTTCAGATGTCCATGCCTCTGATCGAGCTAGTAAGGACATAATTTCTCATGATGCAATTTATACTAGTTACAGCAATATATATTTTTTATGATTTTTTTTTCACAAATTCTGATCAGTGATCAGAACATAAATAAATTTCTGAAATGTATTGCAGAAGGACCCAACCCTTTGGAGGGAGATTTGCTTGTAATCTTTGGTTCCATGCTTTACGCTTGCAGTAATGTTACAGAGGCAAGTAGCAGCTCTTATCACTCACAAGTCACAAAGCATTTCAGTTCACCTTTTCCCATTTGCATGTGGCAATTATCTGATTACTTGTTGGCATGATCCTCGACAGCAGAGTCAACAATGCATGAATATATTTATTGTTCTTCTCCCTAATAATTCAGGAGTACCTGGTCAAGAAAAGCAACAGAATTGAGTTGATGGCAATGTTGGGACTTTTTGGAGCTGTTATCAGTGGAATACAAATGTATCCTTGGACTTAATCCATCCTTTTTATTTGATATTTTTCTGTTAAAGCACTCCCTCTTTTTTACTTACATTGGAAGCAAATCAGTAATCAGCATCTTTATTACTTTCAGTATATCATCTCATCGTTCCTGATAGATTGATCACATTTGCGTAATTCTGTTTTTTCTTTGTAACTGTTGTACACAGTACACCCTGTAGTTTTTCCTTGACATAGCTACAGAAGTATACTTGAGCGAAAAGAACTTCATTCAATCAACTGGAATGCTGGCGCAGTAAGTCTCCATCCTTGATCCTTCTCCCACTTTGCACATGGCACACTTCTTTTGAGCTGTAGTAGCCTGGAACTTCAGACACTTCTATTTAAGCCCTTCAACTCTGTTTGATATAAACCAACAGCAAATTGGTTTCCTTTTTTTTTTTTAACGAAAGGCACAGCATGCCAATTCATTGAATATAGAGGGAAAGCAGTATTTACATGTAAGGGAGGGAAGTAAGGCTAATATTTACAAGCAAAACCGGCGGCCTAAGGCAGGCTAGGCGCTTGGCTCCCACCGTCGCCCAACATTTTGTCTCTTCGTTTATCTTTGCAATAAGAGCTACCATGGTTAGCTTTACTTATTTGGGAAGACTCTCTGGTTCCGCTCCTTCCACACTTCCCAAAAGATTAGGAGAATTAGAGATCATGTCCCTTGCTTGGGTACACCCTGGTGTGTTGCCAGAGTTTCCCACCACTCATGGACTGTGGCCGCTTGCACCCAGTTTGCTGGCTTGATGGGGTCACAGGCTATCCAGATAGCAATCGCTTCCAAATTTTCCTTGTGTATTTGCATTCCGCCAGCAGGTGGAGAGAGGTTTCATTTGTGCATCGGCATAACGGACAACAACCGTTGTTCTGCCAGCCGCGGATCCCCAATCTGTCCGAGTCCAAACCCTGTTTTGGATGATTAGCCAAGCGAAGGTTTTGCATTTTCACGGGGCCTAGACTTTCTAACTTAAGGTGTCGTAGTTTATTTTGAGGGACCCAAAGAATTGTGTCTTGTAGGCTGAGGAAGCGGTGTATTCCCCATGGCTCATGAGCTTCCAAGTGATTTTGTCAGTCTCGTCCGGGGATAAGGTGACCTGCTGAATCGCAATCCATAGGTTGACCAGTTGGTCGAGGAGATTCGTTGTCATTCCGTGTATGATGGGTAGGTTGAGATCCTCTAGTCACTTGCTGCTATCCACAAATCTACTGGGGTAATTTAGGAGTGGAGAAAAATTGAAAGTTGAACAAATTTTGACTGACTTTGGATAAATTTTGCTAAATTCAAGTGTGTGTGTG